>MU006293.1:491177-930900 GCA_010093695.1 Plenodomus tracheiphilus IPT5 | reverse complement strand
GGAAAGGAAAGGAAAGGAAAGGAAAGGAAAGGAAAGGAAAGGAAAGGAAAGGAAAGGAAAGGAAAGGAAAGGAAAGGAGGGAAAAAAAAAGAAACGTTTCCTTTTGAAGATAGACTTCCATCTTTTCACTCATGTACAGGCGTCAAGGAAAGAAAAATAGCCTCGTCGCCATCTCTCGTCGTTATGAGGAGCGAGGACACTCACATGGGGGGGGGGGCCCATGTGCGTGGCAAATATTCCCGCATTTCCATGGTGTACCAATTTGAAACGTAATTTCTTCCTTCTTGGTGGTGACCTTATCATGTGAAACAGCCCCTGCTCGCCACTTTAAAACTCTTTTCTTTGCATTATTGCCATTTCAATTCTCTCACCGTCCCACCTATGGTCCTAAAGCTAACACCAATCGTTTCCTCTGACAACCCCCGCTTTCCCAAAACCAAACCAAACCAAACTCTCTGCCTAGATTTCTACTTCCCACCCTGCTTCTTCGCCTTGAGCGCCAAATGAGAGTACACCCACCCACCCCCAAGCGCCAACAGCACGCCAAACCACTCCCTCATACTCAAAATCTTGCCCTCGCTATACCACCCAATGCTCAGAATCAATATGGTCTTGAGGTGGCTAACAATATTGAACGTGAGCGCGCTCGTGCGCCCGATAATGAGGAATTGACTGAGATTGTACATGCTGGCCATGATGCCACTTGCGCACGCAGACCAGAGGATATTCGTCGGCACGACGCTGAGATCGGGAATGGTGTCGAAAAAGGGGACAAAGGGTATGAGGAGACAGACACTAATGGGTGCCTGGTTGAGCAAGAGTTGGGGCGGGGAAACAGCAAAGTCTTCGATTTTCTTGCCGATCCAGATTTGATAGAGGGCGGTGCTGCAAAAGGCGAGGGTGGCGACGATGACGCCAAAGAGTTGGGTTTTGGCGGCTTCGTTGATGGTAAAGGAGACGCCGATGCAGGTTGCGAGGATGGCGGCGAGCATGTAGCGCGTGACGTATTTGCGGAAGAGGACAAAGTTTATGAGGACGACGGTGGGCGTGGTCATTACTTTGGAGAGTTGGTAGAAGCCGATTGAGTTGAAGGTTAGGGAGAGGTTGCCGAGGACGACGTAGCCGGCGAAGAAGCCGCAGACGGGGAGCATGTTCCAGACGTTGAGGCGCACGGCTTTGAAGGCGTAGAAGGGGCGCAGGGTGGAGAGGAAGAGGACGAGGCCTGTTGCGGTGAAGTGCCACATTACGACCATGAGTTGGCAGGCTTTGAGTTGGGGGTCGCTGAATACGCTGTATGGTCGAGGTGTTAGCTCAAGACACTTTTCTCCCTCGCGCGCGCGCCAGCCTCTATGACGGGCATGTAAGGCGTGTGTATCCATGGACGTACCGTTTACTCAGGAAGATCAATCCCAAGGTCGACATGGTATTCAGCGCAATCCAAAAACACGTAATCAGCTTCTCCTTGAGCGGCAGCGGCGCAGGCTCGGTAGCCGGTTTCTCAAACGTGGGCAGCTCCTCCAGCTCGTGGGATTCGCGCGGGTCCATGTTGTCGACGAGACCCTCGATCGAGGGACGTTTGCCTTCTGTTCAGGTTGTGTGTTAGTCGCGGACATTTTGCGTGTGTGCGTGTGTGTGATTATGTATATGCTGTGCTGTCAAGAGCAGCAGCAGGGATGCGCGGTGCACCCGGGGGGTCATGAGCGTGGCAGACATACCCATGGCGTGTGCGGTGTATGGATATGAAGGATGTAGCGAGCGACAGACGGAGGCGCAAGTGGTCTACGCGCGCATGCCCGTCGTGCCTATTGCGTCTGTGGGAGTATGTGTGTGTGTGTGGGTGTGGGTGTCGTGGGCCAAAGGTGATGGCAATAGGCCTGGCTGGGTAACTCGAGGACGCGGAGGCGCGGAGTCGAGTGCTGGTGGTTCTGGCGGACTGCGACTAACGGGCAAGTCGGCAACCTGGTCGAGTGGAATGGCCGAAACAAATGGCGGCCCTCTCTGACCTTTGCACGGCAGACTCGAGTGCGGCGCGCGTTCCGTTGTCGATGGGGAGTGCAGGAAGGGACAGCAGAGCCCCAGGGGAAGGCTTTCTGCGGTCGGTGGCACTGCGCCTAGCTGGGCAGGGCCATGTTGAGAAGGGGGTCCTCTGCTACTCTGCTCTAGTCGTCCAGTGCCTCAGCCCTGGCGCGCATCCCTCCGGCCTTGGGCTTGGGCTGGCTGACGAGGGGCCGCCCGCCCAATCAGTCGGCCCTTAGCGCCACCGTGTCCGCCATGCACCGCCATTGTAATTTTGGATCTTGTTTCTGCTGGGGGGGAAACGGGGAGGACCCGAGTTGCCCGCTGGCCTCTGCCGCGGATGCACTACTGTCTTTGGTTGACTCCTCTTTGATATACTCCAACGAGGCGTCTCTTGCCATCCCAATCCACAGTCTACAGTGCTATGACTATGAAAACACCACATTACAACAAGAACATGTGCGCCAGAGATCTTGACAAATCCAGTCCGTGGTGATCACAGATTCCATTGGTGGTACCAAGTCGCCGCACCCCCCTCCTCCCTTACAGCACCACTTTCCGCCAGCAGATCCAACTTGGTTTCGCCGAAACAGGCTGAGACGCTTACCGGTCTAATAAAACGCTATTCGCGCTTGTCTTTTGGCCCATTGATTGCATGTCCAAGGTAATCGTCTTGCGTCGCTTCATAGCCCAGTGTGACGATGATGATGACCCTCTTGGTGATTTTGGGGGCGGGGCTGAGGGGACAAGTGTTCCGTCTACCGTTGGGTAATACAACCATGTAGGTGGTGAGTGATGCCCCAAACCGCTCACCATCACACAATACTTTGTTTAGCCAAAAAAAAAAATTTTAAAAAAAATAAAATTGGTCCACACAAAGGCAAAAGTAATGATTATACCCTCTCTAAGATTGATTTTGATAACTCCTTCAACATGCAAAGGCTGGACAAACAACTATCCAGCCATCACCATCACCCCCTGTCGCCAACATATCCTGCTACTCTACTACTTTCTTTGCCTGCCATCGCAAACGCCAACAATCAAACATCAGCAGACAAAACCAAACATCATAGTATTTTACAATGCAATGTCCCCACACACCCCAAACGTACGACTCCAACAGAGCATCCAGCTCCTGTCCTTCCTTCCGTCCTGCCCCTGCCGTGCTCGCTTCCCTGTGTAATCGAATTATGGCATGTGAAAAAAAAAAGAGAAAAAGTAGCTGTTGTTACAGAGAATATTAAACCTCGCCATCAGCGACAGCAAGACGTTGCTTTGCCGTCTTTGCTTTCTTGCTCATGCCCTTTTTCTTCTTGCTGCCTGCGGGTGCGTCCGTGGGAGGGATCGGTGTGGCAGCTCCACTGGCTTTTGCACTCTCATCGAAGTGTCCTTCACCTGGTGGACAGTTAGTATGTCAGGGTAAAACCAATTCAATGCGATAGTAACTCACCCTCGTGGTACATATCATCCAGGTTGGCCTCGACTCGCTTCTTGTTTTTGCGCTTCTTGCCTGGCGGTGCATTCTTCTCTTGCTCGGCGAGCTCAGCCTCCTTCTTTTCAATCTCAGCGGCCTGGTCATCATCCACAAGCCACATGGCCATGTCCTTGGTACGGTTCTCTCTGGATCGAGTGTTGAAGTCGACACCAGCACCGCCACCACCAGAGATGACGACACGCTGCACCTCTTCCTTTTGGAGTGCACGCTTGCGGATACGCTCTTCGATAGTACCACGTGTGATGAGCCGGTAGACGGTGACTTGTCGGGTCTGACCCAAACGATGGGCTCTGTCCATGGCTTGCGAATCAATGGTTGGGTTCCAGTCCGAGTCGTAGAAAATGACCGTGTCGGCAGACGTCAAGTTGATACCGAGACCACCCGCACGTGTAGACAAGAGGAACACGAAGATGGAGCGGTCGCTTTGGAAATCAGCGACCGTGTCGCGACGATCTTCAAGTTTCGTAGATCCGTCGAGACGGCAGTACTTGTAGTTCCTATAAGTAAGGTACTCTTCCATCAGGTCAATCATCCTCGTCATCTGGAAGTATAGAAGGACGCGGTGATCACCAGCCTTGAGCTCCTTGAGCAATGCATCAAGCTGAGCCAACTTGCCAGAGTCAGTAACGAATCGTGACATCGACGGCGCCTCGATATGCGTGTATCTTGTTCGCTCATTGGTAGGCGGTGGGAGCTTGTCGCGGATTGTCAGAGCGGTGCTCTCCGACTTCGAATCCAGCATGTTAAGCTCAGCCCGCTCCGATACTCCAAACAACGCATTGCGGACGGATGTGTTGAACAGGGTTGTCTGCTGTTCAGCAATCACACCTTGACTTGCGCAGTACAGTTCAATTGGAGGCGCAGATGCCCTCGGCTTAGCACATGGCTCAATGACATTGAGGCCAGTCTTCTCAAACGCAGCTTGGGCGACGTTCAGGAGATTGTGCATGTACCCTTCCTGGGTGATGTCACTCAGAGGTACACGGTCCTGGCGATCAACAATGTTGAAGATTGACCGTTTCGGCTCCCACTCGCCGTTGGCGTCGTCATAGAACACGTTGAATCGGCCAGCTTTATTTGGCTTGTCAATCACAGCAAGAGCTCGTTGGAACAAACCGCTCTTGGCGACCTTGGAGGCTTCACCGGCCGACAGATCAGAGAACCGTAGCCATGAGAATGCACCAGCTTGTCGAGCGGAAAGGTGGATGTTGTCGGGACTCCAGATGTTCATCATATTGTCCAGGTAGTGACCCTTAAATCCAACCTTGGGGTTCTCCGAACCGGCGATGTCCAGTCGACCGCCATTCCTGCAGACCAGACGTGGTAAAGAGTATTCGATGAAGTTACGGGTCGAGTATCCTACTCGGACGCTCTGACCTTCACGGAGGAAGGAGGCAGTCTCGGCAAAGTAGGCAAAGGAGAATGGAGACCAGGTGTCGGCGCGCTCAAACAGATCAGGATGGTTACAGACCTTCCTGAACTGCATGACAAGGTTCATCAGGGTGGCACTGTCTTGCTCATCGCCCACCGCCTTTTCGATCAAATCCATAATGCTGATCTTGTTGCGAAGGTTGGCATAGTAGGCACGTTGGCGGTAGGTAAGATCGCAGTAGACGTCCAACTCAATCTTGTCACCAAGCTCTTTCTGCACGTGCTTCTTGACACGTCGCAACATGAACGGCTTCAAGATCATATGTAGTCGCCTTAGCTGGTCCTCGTTGAGCTTGGTGTTACTCTGTGCGTGACTCTCAATGTCCTTGGAGAACCATTCGCTGAACTCGTCGTGCGAATCGAACAAACTTGGCATGATGAAATGGAGTAGGGCCCACAATTCCTGCATGTTGTTCTGGATGGGCGTACCTGTAAGCAACAGTCGATTGCGCGAATGGAAGCCTAACAGGCTCTTCCATCTAGAACTCTGAGAGGACTTGATAGCTTGAGCCTCGTCCAGGATCATGTACTGCCAGCGCATCTTCTGGAAGTATTGTGCATCCTGGACAACAAGTTGGTATGATGATACCACAACATGAAAGGGCGAATCTCGTGTGTACGTAACGTGCTTGCGGTCCCAGAGCTTGCGCAGAATCTTTCGGTCCTTGGCTGTACCCCAGTATGGAATGACGTTGAGGTCGGGCACGAATCGAGTGATTTCCTGCTGCCAGTTGTGTAACGTCGAAGCTGGAGCAATCACCAGGAAAGGACCCCAGATGTTGTACCTCTCAGCCAAGTAAGCCATGACCGAAATCGATTGTACCGTCTTTCCGAGACCCATCTCGTCGGCAAGAATACCGTTGATACCCTGCTCGTACAAGTTGACGAGCCAGTTGAGACCCTTGAGTTGGTACTCTTTGAGAGTGCAGTTGAGCATCTTCGGTTGCGGAATCCAGTCCTCTTGGTTCTGCAAACCAGAAGGATTCTGAAAGTTCATCTCACCATCGTCCTCATCCTCACCGTTGTTGTTGAAGGCACGAGCGCGGTCCTGGGCTTCCTGAATGGCGTGTTGAGCGTTGGCCATAGCAGCCGCCTTGAGGGCGGTCTCATCCTCGTTGTCAAAGTCAAGGTCTTCGAAGTTGGTCACCTTGCCACCAGCTGCAGCAGGAAGAGAAGAGTCGTCGATGCCAGGTCCACCTGCCTCAGTTGGTGCAGCCGCAGCCGCGTCAGCATCGTCGGTGGACCTCTCAATTTCGGCAGTCCTAGCCTTCTTGCCGATGAAATGGGAGTAAAGCTCGGTCTGCGAGATCAAGAAGTTGAGCTTGCGCTTCTGTCTGTTAGCTTCGCGATCAGCTTCAGCCTTCTTCGCGTTTTCCAACTCTTGTCGCTCTGCGTTCTTTCGCGATTCGCGCTCATCACGCTCGTTTCGTTTCCAGAACGCCAGCATCTCGCGCATACCGCGCTTGGCCCTGGCCTGTGTATCCTTTTGGTTCTTGTTGGTACGCATCTGCCATCGTCGAGCTTCCTTGGCGGCAAGTTGTGCTGTCTTTCTAAGATTCGATTGTTTCGTCGACAGAGAGTTCTCCTTGATCCGGACGACTTTGGGTACATCCTTGCGGGCTAAGTCCTTGACGATTTGCTGGTAGAGGTTGCGGTATACTGAGGAATCATACGATGTCAGAACGACAGGGCCTAGGTCTTCGGTGTAGCTACGGCCTCGCAGCGAGTCAAGACGCGCTTCCTCGCGTGGCGCGATAAGTGGAAGATCATCACCACGGTCGATAGCAGCTTGACCGGCGGCGGCAGCGTCCTTCTCTGCTTGCTTTTGTTCCTTGCTCTTCTTGAGACGTCCGGTCCCACGGTTTCCTTTGCGCTTCCCGCCTCCCAGTTCGTCGGATGCCTGGAAAGAACTCATAGTGCCGCCTTCGAGGTTTGGACCGTGTGGAGTGACTTCTCGGATGTCTTTACTGGGGGCATTGCCTTGTAGCAGCTGCGTGGTGGTCTTTGCCTTGCGTTCAGCTTTCTGTGCAGCCAAGAGGTGTCGCTCCTTCTCCTCCTCATTGTCAGCCTGACCGGCCTTTGCCAAGGCCTCAGCGCGTTTGGCCTCCTCATTCTGGATCGTCTTCTCTCGCCTGCGCTTGCGTTGCATATCCTTCTTGCGCTCTTTCTCCTCGGCGATCTCCTGACTCTGCACTTGTTGCCACGCATCACCTTCGTGTTCGAGGTTGTAAGACTGCTTGGCATAGTCTCGATGCGCAGCAAGGACGTCTTGAAATCTTATGGCAGTAGCAGTCCGTCGTCGCTTACGCTTGCCGCTCTCTGCATTTGCGACTTCCAGGGCACGCTTTTGACTGCGCAGCTTGTACTCCTCATGCTCGTGTAGCGTGCCTGAATCATTGAGGTCATTCATTTGCTTTGTCTCGATGTGGACGAGGGCAGCCTCGACTGCAGCCTCATCTGGAACTGGTAGCTCTCGGATTGCGGACTGTGATGACACTGGAAGGCTACCGACGGGTGGCATAGCCTCATAGGCTCCTTGCGCGTGATAACCGTTTGCATGAGGTAGTAGGTCAGCAGGCGCTGGCGACAGCATAGCCTCTTGCTTGACGAACTGTGGGTTGGGGGGTGGTTTCGAGAGACGGTATGTGTCGGAGGCGATGGGTGGAAGTGGCTGGCTTTTAGGTGTCGGCTCGTTGTCTGCACCTGAGGACATGATGCTGGATAGCGACATGGGGTCGGCGCGTGCCGGTGGCGGTGCCTGCTTGTTTGTGAGCAACGCAAATACATGGCGAGCATCGTCATGGGGCCCACTGACCTCTTCTTTGAACGATGGCCTGCTTGCATAGTTGGGCGGCGGCTGAACCGCGCCGCGGTTCATCGATTGGTATACCGACGGGGAGACGGGTGAGTGCGACATGGCCTCCATGCCGCCTGTGTGGTGGTGTTGGGATAGGGGACGCTGCACTGGTGAGTGGTGCGCGTACGAGGTGGTGGCAGGCGATTGATAGGGTCGAGCGTCGGGGTAGGCGTGTGGATCTCGAGTCTGGTGAGGCAGAAGGTCAGTATAAAGGTCAGACACCCCTGCATGCAGATTTGGCCATCATCACAATCTCATCAAGGGGGCGGGGAGGATGGGTAGAGGAGCATGGGCAGAGGAGGAAAATAGAGGAGAGGAGAAATGCGCACCTGGGGCGGATAGTGGTTGTCGTAACGCGCCGGGTCCCGTGCTATGCTGCGGTCGCCATTGTCAGAGGTCGGGTCGTAATATCTGGACGTGTCGCGCGAATAGAGGGCCGTGCTGATGGGTGGCAGCTCGGTGCGCGGCGAGGATGGCGGGCGGTGGTGTTGGTGATGGGCGTGCTGGTTGGGGTGGTGGAGCGGCAAGGGCGCGGGTGTTGCTGGCGAGTGGTGCTGGTATGGTTGGCCTGTCTGTGTTGGCGATCTGTGGTAAGCTGCTGGCGGAGGTTCCCCTTGGTGCCCTGGCGGCATTCCACTTTCTCCTCGCGAATGGTCCTCCCCGTCGTCGACCGAGCGCCGCAGGACGGGATCGCGGAACATGACGGCTGCGCGTCGCAGGCTGCAATTGCGCGCAGACGGCTAGGCCATGGGCAAGAGGCACGACGCAACAGCAGCTCAAGGCCAGGCAATGCGCCGCACGTGTGGAGGCGGCGTCACCCTGGTTGCGCCGTGCGCGTGGGCCGGCGGGCGAGGGTCGTCCTGCGACTTGACGGCTGCGACGCTGTCCACGGGGAGGGGACGGTGCAATGGCAGGATGGGCGCGGGGCGAGGGCGAGGGCTGGTGGGGAGCGACTGTCTGGATCTCACACACGAAGGTTGGTCGGCCAGCTCCTACTTAGTGCGGCCGCGGCAGTCTCCTCGTCGAGCTGCTCCGGGCGTGATGCGAGGCCGCGATGAGGTTGGATGGCGCGCCAGCGACGAGACGTGCAAGACACGGTACGAGGGCAGCACGGCTACAGGGCACTGGGGCGAGACGTGTGCGGGCAGAAGTCACTTGCGGGCCTGCCATCGCGAGCCCTCTCCGCTACTGGGCAGCCCTCTGTTAACAAAGCACCTGGAACCCCATCCAGCTCTCGTCGAAGCAATACACGCCCCATGTGGCGCGGCAGCCAATCACCGCGCGGCATACGGGATGTGCTGTGCAGCGTGCAGGCCCGGCTTCATTTGCGCTGGGTGCATACACTACGGCCTCGCGGCCTCAGCTGATTCCCCATGGCGCTGCCCAGGTGCATGCTCGAGGGCGGGCGCCGTGCTGGATTCCATGCTCAGGGCTCGACGCTCTCTTGCTCCGCGTGCCGGGTTGAGGCGTTTGCGACCGCTCGGCTAGGCTAACTGCGAATCCTGGGCGGCCATTCATACCGCAGAACATTCACGCCCCTGCCTCCATGATAACTACTACGACTACTACTACTACTCCTCCTCCTCCCTCTCCACGTCCTTGCGTGCGCCCATTGGCAACGTGTCCCAGATGACCTGCTCCACGATGGATGCAGATGAACCGGGCAAAGCGCATTGGTGTGACGCCCCCAATTGGACGAGGCCCGACTGCAGACGGTGACGGAAGGCGACCCATGTCGATGGGTCCTTAGCGTCCTGCACATCGATCCACGCTAAAAGGCTGGGCATCAATTCTCGACGGGAACTTTTTTTACGGAGAGCGCATGCATCCGTCGCAACAGCAGCCAAACACACATCGACACCATGGCTTCAGTATACAAGACCCTGTCGGGAACAGACAACCATGAGAAGGAGACCGGCGAAAAGCGGAACAAGCAGCGTGTGCTGATTCTGGTTGGTGGCTCTGCATGCCAAAATGATTTCTATGCTAACACGACACAGAGCTCAAGAGGTGTCACCTTCCGCCACAGACATCTGCTGCAAGATCTGTACTCCCTCATGTCAGTGTAGCCCTAGCCTACGCAGAATTGTTTGTTGACATGTAATCTAGGCCCCATAGCCGCAAGGAGGCCAAGTTCGACACCAAAACGAAGCTCTATGAGCTCAACGAATTAGCAGGTAAGCACATGTCGCGCAAATATCTCTGAGATTGTCCCATGCGAGATTAAGCCTCAAAACCTTCATCACATAATATTGATTGCATCCAGAATTGTACAACTGCAACAACATCATGTTTTTCGAAGCCCGCAAAGGGCAGGATCTCTACTGCTGGATGTCCAAACCGCCCAACGGTCCCACCGTTAAGATGCATCTCCAAAATTTGCATACTATGGAAGAGCTCAACTTCATTGGCAACTGCCTCAAAGGTTCCCGGCCGATTCTATCTTTCGATGCTGCATTTGAGAAGCAAGCGCATCTCCGTGTCATCAAGGAGTTACTTACCCAGACTTTTGGCGTACCAAAGACCAGCAGAAAAGTCAAGCCGTTTGTAGATCACGTCATGGGTTTCACAGTCGCGGATGGCAAGATCTGGGTCAGAGTATACCAGATCAATGAGAGCGAACCAGGCAAGAAGAAGAACGCCGATGGAGAAGAGATGGATGTCGACTCAGCACCAAAGAAGAAGAGCGGCAAGTCTGACTTCGATGTCAGCCTTGTTGAGATTGGTCCTCGTTTCGTCCTCACACCCATTGTCATTCAGGAGTCCAGTTTCGGCGGTCCCATCATATACGAGAACAAGGAATTCGTATCACCCAACCAGATCCGTTCCGACCTCAGGAAATCCAAGGCTGGAAGATTCAACACGAGGACAGAGGCGCAACGGGATCGCAAGGCCAAGCATTCGGATCTTGGTCTTACATCGCATGGTGGCCGCAAGCCCGAGAAGGACCCACTGAGCGACAAGGTACTGTTTGCATAGTGTTTTGATATCAAAAGTCTGCAAGCATAGGCGTTATAGGAATGCATTATCCCCAGGGTTCGGCGCAAGGTTAGCTCGATGTCAGGAGCGAGGGTAGTGCGTGGTGTAGCTAGAGCGGTATACCCAAGCAGCCATCAAGCACATTTTGCTCCTCGCTGAGCACCCATGCTCTCCTGCAGCGCTGTTGCGTATTCGCTACTCACCCCACTGACATCTACTTTCCTAACCCCTCGCAGCATCCTAAAGGGTTCCAACACAGCCTGCGCCTGTTGATAATTACCCTCATCCTGCACACGATGGACCCTGCCACCAGGAAACATCTGCCTACTAATCGCCCCATCAATCAAATGCACCTGCAACCTATGAATATTTTCCACCTCACTCAACAATCCCACCAACGCCGCCACCTTGCCCTTCAACCCCGCAGCCAACCCCCTCCCCCCACAATTATATTTAATCATCCCCGTATAATCATCCACATGCTCAACATTAACAACATACCGCCTCACCCTCAACAAATTCCTCTGCGAGAAATGCTCCAGGAAGGCATATGTGCGGCTGGGTGTCAGCCCATTCCTGGTCCGCCAGCGATACCGGAAGTTGATGCTGTCGAATGTGATGTCCACCACAAAAGTATTATCACCGTATAGCATTGCCGCGGTTTCTTCGTGGATTTGTTTGTTCACGGCGAGTATGGCGGTGCAGCCGCGGTGCCAGACGATGTCGTGGCCTGTTTCGCGGTCGGGTCGCGGTGGTACGGAGACCATGTGCCAGTTCCCTTCCGAGGAACCGGGGGTGTTGCGCACGTAGGTGAGGTGGTAGGAGGCGGAGGGACGGGCGGTGGATGCGAGGGAGCGTTGTTGGTGTCGCACGGGGATGGATGTTGTGTGGGGGAGGAGGTGGGTGTAGATGAGTCTGCGGAGTTCGAAGGGGAGGGTGAGGAGGGTTGCGCTGTCGTTGGGTGGTTCAGTCGGATGGTTCATTGTGCTTTTTATCATAAGGGTTGAGTATGATTGTGAAGTAGAAATGTGTTTGTACTGAGCATCTATTCACACATCTCAGGAACCATTGACGACATCAGCCCATCGGATCACCGATTGGCTGTGTCCTCGTAATCTGGGGTTAGCTTACTTGGCGTCATCGGCCTATTGACCCCAGCCATCATGACGCCGACTCCTTTCCTCTCTTTGATCACCAAACATGACGCTCAATGCAATGGACAGCCCTTTGGGCCATGCTATTACTTGCAATGAGTTCTTTCAAAGTGTCGAAATCTATATTTATAGCCCCAACGGAGGGGTCCGATTTGTTTGAATCCGAAGCCCTCAGTCGGTGTCGAAGCAGATAGCTACGCGCCGAGCGATCGTCAGATTAAACGATTCCGTACGAGAGAGTACTGAATTTGAAGAGACGAGGGAGTAAATATCGTGACTCAAAGTCGAAGACCGAGCACACGTTGCAGTGCCTTCTTATACACGTCAAGATAAGAAAATTGAAGTGAGCAGCTTGTACAATATCGTCAAATCGAGCTTCCACAATGCTGACTGCTGTGTCTAAAGAAATCACATTGTCCTTAATACATCAAGCGAATTCAAAATGCTATTCGAAGATCTCGCTACAGAGCTGCTTTTGCAGGTCTTCTACTCCTGCAGCTCCGTGACAGACGCAACGGCGCTATCCTCCACTTGCCATCGTTTCCGCAACGTCTACTCTTCGTCTCAGAAAATACCCATTCTCGAAACTGTCGCCGAAACCCAATTCGGCCCTCTGCAAGACCTTACCCAACTGCTTACCCACAACGCCAGTCAACCGGCCCATATCCTCCGTTCTGTCCCCTTCTCGGTTGCCCTACTCAAGCAGATCGTACATCATGGACGGGTTGCGGAAAGGTGGTGCGACATCTATCCCTTTAAGAAGTGGAAGGACGACTATGAAAATCGGCGGCTGCTGACGGAAGAAGAACGATACCGCGTCCGTAGAGCAATTTATCGTTACTGGCTCTACTCACGCGCCTTCCACAACAGCAATCACCCGCGCGAATTCCGCGCCACGCGCCTCGTGCTCCTACAACGCGCCGCCCTACTTCACAATTGGAGCACGTGGGAGCTGGCCGAGATAGCCGACGTTCACGCCATAATCCGCGAAGTTATACACACAAACGTCTGCCCTTCCAACGGCACCATTGCCCGAAAGTTCAAGCGCCGACACCCTAACAACGAACACGGCCTCCTCTTCAACATCCACCTCAACTACCCACCTCGCACAGCCTCGCCCTTCAGTCCCTTCGCATCCAACACCTTATCCACCCAATTCAATAATACACCAACCTACACATCCCGCTACGCATCCTCATCCTCAAAATACTCTCTCCACCCCAGCCACGAAGTCGGCGCAGAGGGCTGGGGTGACGACATCCCGCACTACTACGTCATAGAAGACTATTTGAAATTGGACCCAGAGCAGATTCTCTGGCTCAAGGAGAACGCACCACTAAAAGGTATGGTGGAGGCATATGTGAGGACGCTGGGCGAGAACAGCGATGGAAGTAATTGGTTTAGCAATAATGGGGAGACGTGGGTGCAGACGTTGGAGTTTGTGTTGGGGGAACGAGGGGAAGGGGTTGGGGAGTTTGTGAGTGCTGTTGGGGCGGGGGGATTGGGTATTGCGTTGGTGGAGGAGTAGGGTGGGTAGATTGGAGGTACCTAAGGAGTGTGCGGTGGCAAGGTTTGAGGTTTTTGTAAGGTTAGGGGTCGATCGTATATATATATCTTCCTTGGCTGAACATGTTTTATGCTCGCTGGTGCTACAAGACTAGTAATATGTGATGAGAGCGAAGTAGCTATTATAAAACACCGAAGCGTCACAGTAATAGAAATCAACAACCAGTCTAGCATATCGAAATTGGTTGTTCTTAGAATTACATTAACCCGGGGTTTAGTCTTTGAAATCCGCCAAACACACATTATACAAGGAAGCTTATCATACACCTCCCTTTTTCAGATCAAATTCGAGTTCGGAAAATCCCAAGGAAAGCGTCGTTCAGAGTGTAGTAGAGTGAACCAAAGTCTGTTTTAGAGGTTGCAGCCCGAGGGTAGGAGGGTGGGTAAATACGCAGCGATTATGACCACGGTGGCTCTTTTAGGATACAGTATGAGGCTGAGTATGCTGAGTAACGTTAAAGGGATAATCGTGGTTTTGAGTATAGTGGGGTACTGTTGAATCATCTGCTTGGATGATGCTAATGTTATGCGATGCGATTGCGATGGTTGTAACCTTGGAATAATGTTAGTATCATGGGTTTGGCGTCGCTTGTTTTTGGCAATGACGTGTGGATCTTGGGTGGGGAGTTAGTGAAAGTAGGGTTTTTTTGTGGTCATGACGATGAGTCTGATGTGGTAATAACAGTGGGTTTGATGTGACAGTGACAGTGGGGTTTTTGTGGTAAAGACAGTATATTTTAGTATGATAATGACAGTAAACCTGATACGGTAACGACAGTAAGTTTTATATCTTAATGACAGTTTATCCAAGACGGTAAAGACAGTAGTGATGTAAAGGCCCATTGATTAGCCCCAAAATGATGACCTTTCCACTGTATAACAACAACTCCTTGAAGAAACAGGTATGTAACATTCCCAAGGGTCCTGAAGTGAACGTAAGGAATGAACTAGAACTACTAATCTCCCAAATTGGAACAAGTGTATCTAACTCCGATCTGGTTGTGTGGGATGAGGTACTGAGTCTGGCCGTTGCGGTTTTGGTTCTGTCAACATAATGAACGGCGCTAGAGTGAAGGGGACCAAACACTCCAAAGGTACAGTTGCAAAGCCATGCTGGCCGAAGAAAGAAAGGATCGTCGCGGTAGTAAGTAAAGTATATACGAAAGGTTTCACGGGATGCGCGAATACGTCTGGATGGCCTATAATATGTAGGACATGTTTTAGCGGCTTTTCGGAGGTGCGGAGGAAGCCGAGGTTGTGTGAAATATCTGTTTTTGGCAGGATATCCTGAGTTGGGAATCGATACTGGCGACGGGAAGCGTTGCTAGTCAATGGATTGTTTCCCTGCTCGGAGTTGTTGTCGACAGGTTGAGCCGTGGACCAGGGGCATGTACCACCACTGGTCGAGGCAAGGTCGATGATGTTTGAATTTTGATCCGCACAGAGAAGCATCTGAGGTTTCATGTTGACAAAGTCCTCTGTTTCGAGGAACTTGGTCGACTTCATCGTGAGGTCCGCACTGAAGTTGCCGACATGCTCTAACTCGAGATGGTACTCATGTGTCTTGGGCCCGGAGGTCGAAGTATCGCTCGGAGCATTCAACTTATCCATGTGAATTGGAATAGTCGCAGGACCAGGCGTCGAGTATAGTCGCCCCACGTTCTTGCTTTGTGGTGACAAATGGAGTTGCTTCCAGGACGCGCACGCAGGCAAAAGCGAATGGAGATACCGTGCTCCGCTGCGCGCAACAGCCCATGTATCTTGGAATTTTGGCTCAAATGGGCTCGCCTCCGATTCCGTGTTACGCTCAAGCGCACGAAAAGTGGCATGCGAAGTATGCCATGCGTGCCGCGTAGTAAAGTCAAACGTGATGTGAGGCACAGTGAACAGGCCAAATGCTCCAGAAGAGTGAGATCCGACTCGAACTATCCAGAGGTGACAGAGTGTCGTAAAGTTTGGGATGTGCAACATGTACAGTAGAATCCATTCGATAGCGCAGTCCACATACATTGGCGTACGCTGTAGCTTCGTCCTCATATTCGAATTTCCCGCAATTGTCTTGTCTTTGTAGGGATGGATGACGGTTCTCATCATAGACGGCAACACGCCCCAGGTTGCCCACTTGAACGCGTCGGGGAGGTAGTCGCTGACCAAAGCGAGGAATGGAGGGATGGACCCAAAGTTGCGACTTGCATCCGGAACCGTGTGCATCAAATCTGCATTGTGTGCCCGAGACTTCGGCGGCGCCCAGTTGACGGACATTGTACACGTAAGTTAACCACGACCAGAACTCGCATCCTTCAAGGACCAAGTTAGTCGTGTCTTCTCAAATAAAGTGTGCAGAACATACCGAGAGAACCATTGATAGATCGCTGAGTGTTCCGGCAGATATGAGTAGGGATGAAGAAAATACTGGAAGTTGAGGGGGGCGACACTATAACCTAGGGTTCGTCGGTCACAAGCGCTCTGTCTGTATCCCGACGATATCTTACCGTGTGTTACGTCGTACATGTGTTCCTTCCCTTCCTATCCGTCCGACGCTACCGGTACACACTCAGACTTACACCGAACTACAAACTAGGCCTGATAGCGAATGCCTAATCATGCTGAGGCTGATGGGGACGAAGACACGCGACATCGACAAGGAGACCTTCGCCTCGATGACCGGTACCCATTATTGAGAAAACATTGAAAATCCTGACGGCGGGAGTTTGGCACATGACTCGAACGTGTGGCACAGTGTCACATTGATTTCAAGTTAGTCTATGGTGCGTTGGCAGTCAGTGCCTGCTAGTGTTCAATTGGTAACACTGTGTTCATTCAGTGACACTGTGTTATGGTAGGTATCATACCTGGGAGATCCAAGTGAGGCGGAAGGTGAAGGAACCTGAATATTACTTAGTGACATGCATATACAGTCTTTTGCTACTCATTTAAACGTTGGCGACTTCTGCTGGTTCCCACATGTCTCGATCTGGAGTCGCGATCCTACACAGGCTTCTCTGAACGGCTCCAATGCCCCACTTTCTAATAATGTCATCTCTGAGTTGATTCAACTTTAGCAGGTATTTCTATACCATCAGAACGCAATACCTGGTTTAACATCTGTTAGCTACAGTTGGTGGTCTGGAGGTCTGGGACACACGAGGGTCGTCGGTACGTACGAGGCTGCATGGTTTGCCGGGACTCCGGCCTGCTTCCCCAGCGGTTCCCTGGGCGGCACTGCATATCCAGGTGGCGTACCCGACTTCTTCCGCAAGCGGGTCTCAGAAAGTTACACAAGCAAACAGGCATCCGCGCAGCCACGATACCCCTTCCGCCTTGACTAATTAATCAACCTAAACACGCCTATACATGTTTGGATGCACGTATGTTCACCATGAGCAAGTTTTGAGCGCTCTAACGCTGTGTATAAATTATACATTGTGTAGTGCAGTACCCTTAAACCTTGACCTCTACCCCTCTCTCGACAATTGAAGAGCGTGATTTGCATGGTACATTAGGTATCATCGATGAAGATGCATATACGATCGTTTGATTCGGTGTACAATACCACTGTGAGCTCTGATTTGATACCTGCCTATAGTAATGTGTGGTTTCTGGTGCGAGCTATAGAGCGAACCAGGGAGCCGCACATGTGCAGCAGCTACGCTGCGTCATTTCCACGGTTATGTCTCGGGGTCAGCGTTTCATCATGTGACCCTAGACGTAATCATCATAGGTCTACCCAGGTATCTACCTACCTCTATGCTCAGTGGAGTGAGATATCTGTTACCACGTAAAACCACGAGATAATCTGCTTACAAGTAGGTATATACCTGGTCGATTTACCTAGGAAGGAACACCTGAGTGGTACACACATGAGCAGTCACGGGCTAATGATTTTAGCATCTATCCATTTATCCTCCCCGTCCTGTCACCTATAGTCTTTGGCTTATCGCATTGCTATGTTAATTGACGTGAATAATAAATTCTTGTTATTACGTATGAACAACGCCAAGATGATATAGCTGACTGACTTTGGTTTACAGTACTCCAGGGGTCTTGGCAGGCACGTAACAATAACAAACATGGATGGTACCTGGACAACTCGCGACGACGAAGCTAATCTCAACGCCGCAAGAGGCGATAAAGGTTGATTATATGTGTACACTTCTCAGGGGCCCCTCACAACTCATCATGTTAACACCGTCATCGTGTCCCTAGAGCACTGGCTGCCAGTAAGCGAACTACCAGTAGGCACCAATATAGACATATAAGATATAGTAAGGCTATATTTTAAGCAACTAACATAATGTAGTTACTGTGATTAAGCGTATTATAGTGGCAACACTGATTTAAAACCCCCTATTTAAGCGCGCTACGGTAGCTTTCGACGATTGATCGCATCAGTGATCTTACGCGAAGGTAGAGCAGGAAGTTACGTGTCGTCGTATGGCAAGGCATTGCCGAACTCTGTTAAGAAAATTCACATTGACAAGGTGCACAGACAAGGGCGCAGTCTGGCATTTAATAGACCTGATTGCTTAGTATGTTCGAACAAACTGGGGATAGCTGTACTCACTTCGTTGGCGACTACCAGCTGGTTCCTCACGCCGGAGAGGGCATCAATAGACTCTATGATTCCACTCTACGCTAGTTTGTAAAGTCTGTTTGCAAATATACCAGGGAGCGGTTAATTTTCACACATATGTTGAAAGAGATTTACTATGCACCATGAATGCATCTAAAAAAGCACACAGATGGAGCCCATGTATACTTTCACGGTACTGCAGTGCACGGCCACTGGTGTCACCAGGAACAGGCGTCAACGCGTCTCACCGTGAGGTTAATCACTGACGTTCGCTTCTCAGAACCGTTCTTCTGTCATCCATCATGAGCGGCTACGTGCGTGATGACGTTCGGCAACGCCATATATATCGTCCAGATCAATATGAGCATTCGAATCGAGCCTTTCCACCGACGCGTTTCCCTCAGCGCGACCAGGCTGCGTTCACACCGTCCTTCTGGCAGCACCTGCCGCCATGGTCGAATGCGCCATCCAACCGCCCACCATCGGCAGCTACACCCACAACGTTCCATCATGTTTACAACGAGCAGAATTCAGAATCAGATGGAATCTCAAATGTACGACCCCTTGAGTTTGAGATTTTCTCTACGCCATCGGGCAACGTGCCAAACATTCGCGACGATGCCTTAGAAACTCGGAATTCCAACGCGGTTGCTCCTCCGATACATGCAAAGCCTTCCACACAATGGAATGGAAATATAGGACTTCCGAGGGTTGATCCGTGGCATAGCAGAGCGGTTTCCTCTATAACAAGTGAAGGGCAATTTCCCGCGAACAACTCCTCACACGTACCGCAAGACTCTTTTCTCACCAGCGAGTCATGCCGCATTGTCCCACAGACAGGATCATCTAGGATCAATGGCCCGGGAAAGCAACCTTTTGATAACATAGTAGGTATCATAGATCCATGTAAGGCTTCCATCACAACTTCGTTTCGTGGACTTACTAGCTTACATATGGTAGGTTTCGAACAAATCATACATCCGCGAGGGTTTTACAGAAGAGGTCGACTGTTTATGACTTTGTGGGCAGAGCCCCAGGGCTTTCAAGAATCCGATTTGCTACCGGACGGTCGTTTTCAAGTTCGTGCTTTTGCAGAGATGGCAAGGTTCATCGTCATTAGGACCAAAAGGACTCATTGTCTCTGCCTCCGAATCAGCACCTATAGTGGACAGGCGACAACAAAACCAGGCATCGCTGCTGCAGATCACGTACCCGTCGTTCCAGTTGGCGAATACCCGGTTAATCATCCGTCCGGTGAACAGCCCATGGAAGGCTTCGTGTCGGTAAAGGTTGAGGCTAACGACGTCACCATCAGTCCGATGTCTAGGATCAACTTTGCGAAGATCTATACCATCGAACACAACATAAGGGTGCGAAACATTGGGCGTGTCGACAAGTCGTCAATGGGAAGACTTGAGGGGCTGTTTTCACAGAGTCTGAGTATCGTCAAATGAGGACGGAGTGCACGTTGACGGCAGTGCCTTACAAACAATACACCGGTCGCTACCCTAGGAAAATCTCGAAGGACGCTATGCGAGCCAATCAACGAATCAACACCCTGCACCTTCTTCGCTGTCAACTTGTAAGCACCAGTATCGCAGAGCAGCCTTCCCGATTCCAGATAAGAACGCGCTGCGTTGTTGTCGTTCTCCATGTGCTCCACTAGTTCAGCCGTCGGGTTTCACTCCTTTGGCGTCTTCCAGACTCTGCCAGCTACAGATAGCTCTCCTTCTAACGACCCACGACACCTCCAACATGGCTGAGATAGTAGGTATCGTAGCTGCTGGATTACAATTGGGTACACTTGCTCTTAAAATTTTATCTGTTACCTCAGCCTTGCCTGGCCGCGTGAGCTCTACGGACAGGATCAAGACCTGGACCAGCGAGTACCTGCTCCTTGTAGTAGAGTTGAAAAGACTTCAGTGTCGAATGGGCGAAAGCGACCCTAGAGTCCGGCATTGCCAACACGAAGCTAAGAGGCTTCACAGTCTACTACAATTGTTTTGCGCATCACCTGGGGCTCCGCGACGAGCACAGCTCAAAAATTTCGCACTCGTGCTTTCTGAAGGGAGTAATCTAGAAAAATGCATCTCTCGGCTGCGAGACACTCTCACACTGTAGGTTTTGCCCCTATCTGCAACGTGGAAGACGATCTTATTATCTGATTTCAGACTCAAGGACCCTGATTTATCGAACTCCGTGTTCTCCACATGTCTTCAGTCTGAGCAATTTGCTCGATTGTGGCATCAATTACACGAGAACGATGCCACTCACACGCTCCTGGTGGTTATGGTTTGCTACCATAATTCACCGGTACCAATGAACGTGCTCAAAGTTGTCCTTGATGGACTTCTTCTCCATCAGACTGTCCAATTCTTGAGATATCTTGGTATGGCAGCAATAACAGCATGTGGACGACGTCTAAGCATCCATCCTGTGTTGAGGAGCCTTGTCATCGACGAATTCGGATGGATGGTCGAGCGGCCCTACTATCTGACTCTTGCTATGCGAGCAATCTCTACCGTGTTCCCAGCGGCCGTAGCAGAGAGGCCTAGAGACCGACGAAGTCGAATGTTGTGTCGGCATGTTCACTCCGTCTTGATGCTAGTCCTCCAACTACCTCCCAGTGCATCATGTTCTCTCCAGGCCATTTCGTTGGCCTCGCTGTTCCTCAATCATCTTTTGGCTATGAGTCTGTATACGCAAGCCGCAGATTTGGTATATAAGCTGCGCATCTGGCAGAACAGAAGCGCGGCTGGTCATATGCTATCGATCGCCCTAGCAGAGGGAGAAGCCAATGTGACTGCCCGACAAGGCGATCTTCTGACAGCCCAACGGCTTCTCCGGAGCCTCCTTCGTGTGCATATACAGGACCTGCAAAACAGCGTCGACGACAAGGATCGTATCTACAACACGATCGCGACTGTCCAGGGCAGCTTAAGCCATCTGCGCGTTGCAGCGAAGATGCATAGCGAAGTATTGTCATCCAGGGAGACACGTTTTGGAGCAAGTCATCCAGATACACTTCTCAGCATGAACAATCTGGGCGTGACGTACCTGAAACTCGGTCGCGGATTCAGGACTCAAGCTCACGAGTTGATTCTTCAAGCGCATAATGCGGTGCTACATACATGCAGTCTCAACAACCAGCTCGTCCTAGCGGTCAGGAGTAATTACGGTATCTCGCTTCAGATGCAAGGATATCTACCGGAAGCCGAGGTTCTGCTCGAGGATGTCCTGGACAGGCGACGGGTTGTACTAGGGCCCATGCATCATGAGACTTTGAAGAGCGAGGCGAATCTAGCAATTGTCATTAACAAGAGAGGTCGTCACAGCAATGCTGAGATGATGTTGCGAAGAACGCTGCACATGTTCGAACGCAGCTTTGGCGCAATCCATCCAGACGCCATCAGAATTCAATCCAACATTGCCGACACCCTCCACGACCAAGGCAGATACTCTCAGGCGGAGGCCATCCTCGCTAAGACACTTCTTGCCCTACGCACTCAATATGAACCTGGCCATAGAGAGACCCTCAGAGCTCTTGAGCATCGCGCAATACTACTCCATCATATGCGAAAACTCAAAGATGCGTGTGACGTCGCCATGGAGTTGCACAGCGCACAGATGTTGTACCTTGGATCGGATGACGAGGCTACGCGAAGGATTAAGAGGTATTTGAAAGATCTGAACGTGGAGATCGAAGTAATGGGACAGAGGAGGCTTCGACGTGTTGGCCGCGTAGGTGTAGGCGTGTCGGTCTAGGTATTGCGTGTGCGTATTGGCAGGAGTTCATTTCACCTTCCCTATCGTTCGGTTCCGTATGTATTTCCAAGTCTCTTACGGCAGTACAGTATTTTGGACTCTCGTTTGTAAATGGAACAGACTCTTCATAGGAAAGTGCTGTCTGGATGTTACCAGTAGACACTAGGTACCTTTCACACTGGGCCGCTTGCATAGCCTCAGCCGCACGGACCTCTCTGCTGAGCCCCATGCTTTGCAGCTAAGCTTTTCCAATCGCGCAGTATCCTTTCCTGAATCGGCATCGAAAACCGGCGATCTGGTATCCCCACTCCCACCCGGTGACCATATGGAGTATGATGGTGCTGAGTCGCGATGTATTAGTTCGTAGAGAGTGGTGGCCTAGTTGGCTGGTTTGGGTAGTGGTGCTGCGGTAGGTGATGTCAGGGTGTGTGAGATTATGACGAGTGCTAAGCTCGAGGCAGATTTGATGGGAGATGGTGGGTATATAGATGATGGGTGTTCTTTGTTGAAGGAAGATTTATTACAAGTCACGAATATTGCTACACACACAGCACTACCATACATTACCAATCTATCAATCTACCCAAGAAAAAACCACGGAAAGTACGATACGCAATCTTGCATACCATCACCCGACAAACAGATCATCGCTGCCATACATCGCATACACACACGTCTGGCATTCAACCCAGATTCTTAAACACCGATTCACAAATACGACTACAAATCCTCCTTCCTCAACTACACCAAAACACAACACCACACAACACCACAACAATGGGCTGCGGCTCCAGCAAACCCAAGCCCCAAGCGTACTCCCACTTCCCACCACCGCCCCCCACATTCACAAAATCCCAAGCGAAGCTCTTCGTCCAAAACCAAAAACGCTATGAGAAAAACGAAAAACGCGCGCGCAAGGACTTAAAGAATCGAGGGAAAAAGTCAAAGTATTATTATAGTGGGAACTCGACTGTTGGTGTGTATAATGCGGCATATGGTGGTGGGGGCGGGGGATGGTTTAGCGGGGGAGATGGCGGAGGAGGGGGGTGTGGCGGTGGTGATGGAGGGGGTGGAGGTGGTGGGGGGTCTTGTTAGAGGAGGGTGAGGATGGAATGAAGGGAGAGGTCAGGATGGCGTTTTTGGTATACCCTGGGGATTTGTTTGGGGATTGGTAGGGATAGAGGGGTGTTGGCTTGCATGATATTGGACTCGAAGCTTGATGGCGATGCTCACCGGGAACAGGGATTAGATGTGTAAACGTATAACAAGCAAACTTCCGATAGACATTGGCTCTGTACTTCAAGACCCTCGTTATAGGCGCGTTGTCTCGTCGTATTCCTCCCTCGGTATAAATTTTTGTTGTATAAATCCATGCCCGCTTATGCTGTAAACAAATTCCAGATTCGAAAATGTCATAACATCCGTCACTCAGCAGAAAGATACGCTATTGTGCTTTTCAGTGGTTCTCTAACTCTTCAAACAAATCATCTAGCGAGTCTGGGCCGTCCACCTTCTCGATGTCCATAGCCACTTCGTCAACCAGATCATCTACCTGGTCACTCGCGTCCTCAGCACCGCTCACATATGGCGGTGTCATCGAGCGTCTTTGTACGACGGGCTACACGACCTCAGGCGCAAAGCTCACTGACTTCGTTTTTAACTTCTTCAAAGAGCGAGACGACGAAGAGTCAGCAGACGAGCGCTTCCGTTTCTGAAAGGGTAATGGAGGTGGTGAAGACGGAGGTGAGCTGGTGTTTTCTGCTCCAGACTGGTCGATGGAAGACTGAGTCTCATCATGCGACTCAGTCATCGATGTATCAAGCGTCCCCACAGCCTCAATCGTCTCAAGCACAACTGCTCCCGCGCCGCTCTCGATCATCTCCTCGCGCTGCTCCGCCAATTCCTCTTGCTGTTGTACGACTCCTTCGACAATGGCTACACTCTCTGTCTCAAACTCGCCATGAACCTCTGACTCTGGCAACCTTGTCTCCACCTTCGGGAGCACGTAGTCTGTTTCCTCGTCGCTATCCTCAATCACGGCAGCAGACATCTGTGTCTTGCCATCAACTGTCCTCGTAGCCAAGTCCTCGCTAGATTTGACAAGTGATGCACGACGAGAATCCCGCTTGTTGGAAAACTTTTGCTTCTCTGGCGAAGGTGGAGGAGGGGGGTAAGGAAGTTGGGATACCCGATCAAACATACTCACCATGGTATTCTCCAAGCTGTAATCGCTACTGTTACTGTCAATGGAATCCTCCTTTACTTCGATAACAGTGGGTTCAATCTCCGTGACAGTGCTCTTCTCCTTCAGAGCGGTGTCAAAGTTCTCCCAAGCACATTCAACCTCCTTTTCTATCTCTTGGAGGATTAAAGTCTTCGGTGCGATTACCTTCTTGACTGACATCGTAATGAGAATGTTCTGCCTCTCCTTCTCAGCGAGTTTGGCGAGGATCTGTTCATCCTCGTTATTGACTCTGGCTTGAGGGTTTTCTGCAGGCGTCTTGACCATCTCTGGAACTTGCGTCATGCTCTCCTCGATCTCGGCCTGCTGACTGCCTTTGAGAAGTTTTCGCTCCGCAGATGTGAGCTCGTTCCTCTTCTTTACGTCTTGCGGCTTTGATGCAGATACTTGTGATGCTGCCGGGGCGTCTCCGTATGAGTCTGCCACTGGGGCCACGTTGATCTGCTTTGATGAGACAGCCTTTGGCTTCTCTGCAACACTAGGTATTTTTGTGGCATGAGCTTTAGTAAGCTTCACTGCCATCTGAGCAGCGCGTTCTTTGCGCTCCTCAATGGTGGTGGCCTTGAGGCGATCTTCAGCCGGTGCTGAGACCTTCTGCTTCTTGTTGGGCATCTCTTGGGCAAGAGGCCGAGCCCCATCCTGGTCCTCTGATAGAGCTCGCTTCTTGGACGATGTTGTGACTGGCTGTTCATTTGCTTCCAAGTCGTCGATGTTCAGACCCTTTGCGAGCTCCTTACGCTGACGCTCTCGCTGAGCCTGTTGCTGTGTCTGCTCGGCCAGTTTGTCGCGCTGAGTGGCTGGATCCTGGTTCTTGCGTGCGGCCTCCTCTTTCTTCTCAATGATGTCTTCCGTGTTGCCACGGAAGAGGTGCGAGTACATAATTCGCACCTCGCGATAGACCCTCTCGGAAGAAGGGGGTCGGCGGGTTGTCTCACCTCTACGCCTCTCGCTGTCTGAGAGCTTACGTTGTTCGTTCACCATGAATGTCGCGACGATACGCTCGGCAAGGATTTTGCAACGTGGTTGTTCGTTGGGTCGGGGACATTTCTTGTGATCATCTCGAGAAGTTGCATGGTCCCAGTAATGACGAAGACTCGCGATCCATGAGCTGTTCTTATTATCAGGGTCGGAAATATCCCAGTCTATGGTGTAGTGCTCGTGTGGGCAAAGCGAGACTTGACAGCTGGTTCGATTGCTCTTCAGAGCGAAGAGGGGGATGTGATAAACGCTTGATGTATGAGGTGGAGGCACGTGCGTATAATTGTTCCTCTGGCGAAGTGTTTGTTGGGCACTAGCTGTGTCGTCCAAGGTGTTGCGATAAGTTGGACGGTAAGAATCACCCTTGAACGCACTGCCGTCCTGCAGCGCGTTCGTAAGGCGCTGCAGATCTTTTAAGCTCGGGAGTACAGGATATCGCCTCGACTGTGCAAGGGATCTCTCGTATTCTTCCTTCTTGCGACGCTTCTCCTCCATCTGCTTAGGCGACTCAAAATCATCGTGGCCCATTTGCGCATCAGCTAATAGGTTTCCTAGTATAGCTGCTGAATTTCTCTGAGGAGCTTGCCGATGTGGCTCCGGTTGCAGATAATTGACTTCTTCAACGTCAAGGAGGATATCCACGTTCCGCATGCCTGTGAGGTGGAATTTACGATCAACTTTTTCCTTTTTCTTCTGTTTGAGCTTTCTTAACAATGTCTGAAACGACATGATGTGTGCTTGATGGATGGACAACTTATCTATTGACTTAGATGTAACGGGGTGGAAGGCTAGATATATAACAATTGAGAGTGTTGTCAGGTTCGAACAATGGCCTTGGCTAGACTTGGTTTGGTTGTATGCTGATCTGTGTCTGCGTAGTACCTAGGTAATAGTGTTGTAGTTGGCGTCGATGTTTTGTAGGAAGGTGGACACTCGTAGTGTAGAGATATTAAAGCTGGCAAGTTGTAGAGAAGAAACGGAAGAAGTCGTCACCAATGCGTGCGTTGACAGGCGATCATATGGGTGACAGTGAATTCAGGACACCAGCGCTCTCTAACGATTCAACAACTATGGGCGACAATGACTTTGTGAAGACCGCGTGAAAAATGTAACAAAGCTTGAAAATGATAAGTGAAAGTGACATGGGTGGGACCTC
This sequence comes from Plenodomus tracheiphilus IPT5, assembly GCA_010093695.1. Taxonomy (NCBI): domain Eukaryota; kingdom Fungi; phylum Ascomycota; class Dothideomycetes; order Pleosporales; family Leptosphaeriaceae; genus Plenodomus; species Plenodomus tracheiphilus. The sequence goes on along the minus strand of MU006293.1, from coordinate 904,688 downwards.
AATGACAATGTGTACCGCGTAAGTCATTGTTACATTGTCGTCAATAAGGATGCTACTGATGCCAAAGTGAATCAAAACGAACGAATACGAATGCTATGGACATTATCAACAGATTCTTTGCGGAAAGGGTGTGGTGAGATGAATATAGGTATGGTGGATGGGGAGCACGCCCTGCTGACATTGATATGTTCATTCACCCTTAGCAAGGACTGTGGAATTTCGCACTCTTTCGCTGCAGGGCGCCTTCCAATTATTGAGCCGCAAGACCTTGTCTAGCCTTAAGATACTCTTTGCGGAACTGGTTGTCATCCGTCTCATTGCCTCTGTTAAGTGGTGTCCACTTGGGCTCGTCCTTGAAAAGCCGCATAGCCTTGGTGTACTATAACAGCGTCGTCAGTATAAGAGCCCCAATCACATTATATCGATGGTTGAACACTACTCTCAAGACTTACGTTCTGTTCATCGGTGGTGAAGCGATGATAGATACCACTTGGCAAAATGATCAAATCGCCCTTCTCTAACCAGATCCTTACCCAATCGTCGCCCTCGCTCCTGACATCAAAGAAACCCCCGCCATCCAGAATGTACCGAATTTCTTCATCCTCATGAAGATGCTCATGAAAGAAGCTCTTCACTTTCTCCTCATAGATGTCGCCCATCTTTTCAGGCGAGACGGTGATTTCATCCCGGTTCTTGTAGTTCCTAGCTGTGGCGATTGCGTCTACACCTGAAACTTCAGGCACATGGTGGTAGATAACACCAAGTTTCTCTAGGTAGTCTGGGTCGACATTACGACCCGAGTTGTGGGGCTCGCGTTGATCGCCCTGGGGTGTTGGTAAGTCATGTGTTTTCGGGTGACAAGTGGGGTAAGGAGAAAGCTTACGGGGAGGTTGTCGAACCAGTAGGCCTTCATCTTGTTGTATGTGTTATTACGGGCTTACCAGTATGGTGTTATGAGTTATTGTGGTGTTGCGCACGCTGGTAGGTGGTGTTGGGCGGAAGTCAAAGTATTTGAATTGGGCAAACCCCAGAAGCGATGACGCCATTTGTCAGAACGAAAATCGAGGCGCGTATTGGTCAGAGTATCGCAACTTCACCAAACACAGCATGGACAATTGACGTTGGCATACACACCGATGACGATGATGTATGGAATCGGACTTCGAAGAGATTCTATGCCAGATGACTGGTTAAAAGTTTGCACTTTTTCACCCATCAGGTCGGGTCCTACGGACAATCCTGAGCGCGTTGTGCCTGCCTATCACTCACGAGGCAAGGTGTATATTTGCGTAGATACTCCAGGCCAGCTTATCCTACTTCTCAATGACAGTCCGAATTTCTCAACCTAAATTGCTCTCACTATAAGGTCTTTGACCGATGGTGTCTTTCTTTCGCTCTTTTGATGATCCTTCACTTTTCTTCATCAATTGTATGGCTTTGACAATACGATGTTTTCCGCTTTACTACAAGAACAAATATGTAGGGGGCTTTATATTCAGATCTAGATACTTATAGTATCCGATGTACCTCTTCGGGTTAATCGCTTCAAGTCTAGGCGTATTGACTAGGTCGTTCGAATCGCATTTGTGTGTTCATAGTCTTCGTAGCTCCTCAATCCCAGTCTTCGTCCTCTTCCTCTTGCTTCGCATTCTTCTTCCGTAGCCTCTGCCTCTCATCGTCTTCCGTGACTTTATTCCTTGCCAGAACATTCGCCCGGATCAATCTTGCCTCAAGATCGCGCGTCGTGAAGTTCTCTGGAGTTCGACCAAGCCCTTCAAACCCAATGATGCGGTCGGCTCCTACACCGTCGATGAAGGCAATGACACAGGGCAGTACTTGCACGCCTAGCCGAGTGACAAGAAAGGGACAGTTATCCACGTTGATCTTGACTATCCTGGCCTCATAATGTGACAGTGCGAGGGACTATAGATGATCAGAGACATGGACTTTAACACACTCGAGGCCACTAACCTCCAGATGAGTGTCCATGATTCTACAGCGATTGAAATCAGGCTTAAAGAAATGGACCACGCATAGCTTCGTGCTCGTGGTGATGTCCATCAATGCCTTCTCGTCCTTGATTTCGGTATACCTGCCGTGCTCGCTGGCTTTCAATTCCTGTGCTCTTCCATACTCTTCGTGCAACTGCTGAATTCGCCGCTCCCGAAATGCATCAAGCTCAGAATCGTCCTCTAGAGAGGCGATTAGGGCATCTTCGTCAGAGTCATCTTCTCTGGCGGCGCGATCAACGATTGAGGCGACTTTGGGGTCCAGAGCAGCCATTCTTTAAATTTACCCGCGCTCGGTGGCTGCTGTGCGAAAGGGGGAACACGATCCAATGTTGGGGAGTGACCCCTGCGCTTTGATAAGGGTCACGTGGTGATAGCGCACCGGCAATGGGGAATTGTTCACGATAATATGACACAATGACGACGGCTCCACAACTCTTGCGCCTTTGGCTAAGATTCAGGCTGCGTGCTGTAGACTAGCATTGGAGTAGTCATAGTCGGTACAATTGGTAGCGACAACCACAAGTTGCCGCCTCGATATGCAGGGTCGCGGCTGACGAAGGGCTACTCGTCGTCCAAGGAGGCTTAGCCTCATTTGCCAGCGTAAAATTACCACACCAGTAAGCCCACCATCCCCAAGCCAGGGGAGCAGTGCGATTGAGACCCACCCATTCGCGTCCTTGCGCAACTCACTCCCGACGCTCCTGTTTTCCTTTCTGGATCCCTCCTTCTGTCCTTTCCCCCTTTGACCCTCGCCAACCTCTTGAGTCGCACACCTGTCCACATCTGAGGACTGTCCTTTCGCTGCCACACACCCTCCTCTGAAGCCTTTCCCTGCGCACTCACGCCTCAGGTTCACCATGTCCGACGACAAGAAGAATGATGACTACACGATCGAGATGCCCGCGGGCAAGGAGTTTCGCGCAGCATCCCCGCCATCGCGCCCCGCCAGCGTCCGTGGGGGCTCTTCAGTGACGGAGAACCCGGTAGCTGCCATCCTGGCTTACTGCGGATCCTCCATCCTGATGACAGTGACGAACAAATACGTCCTGTCTGGGGTTGACTTCAACCTCAACTTTTTCCTTCTCTGCGTACAGGTATAGTGTAGACAGTGCCTAAAGCCTCTGTAGTTCGAACTAACGGCAACGCAGTCAATAGTCTGTGTGGCAGCCATCGCGATATGCAAAGCCGCCGGCTTCATCACATACCGCGACTTCAACAGCGACGAAGCTAAGAAATGTGCGTCACTCTGAAAAGGAATAGACAGTTAACAAACGCTGACATCCGCAGGGTTCCCCATTTCTCTCCTCCTGATCGGCATGATCTACACCAGTACTTGGGCGCTCAAGTTCCTCTCGATCCCCGTCTACACTATCTTCAAGAACTTGACAATCATCCTGATCGCATACGGAGAGGTCCTTTGGTTCGGAGGTGCAGTGACACCCATGGCACTCTTCTCCTTTGGCTTGATGGTGCTGAGCTCCATCATCGCCGCGTGGGCCGACATCCAGCATGCTTTGGCTAGCATGGGACAGGCCGCCGAGGCAAACACCGATGCTATTACAACTCTGCATGCCGGATACTTGTGGATGATGTTCAACTGCTTGTGCACTGCGACATACGTTCTCGGGATGAAGAAGCGCATCAAGCTCACCAACTTCAAGGACTTTGACAGTATGCTCATCAATGCCAGTGCCAATACTCTCGCTAACTTTGACTAGCCATGTACTACAACAACCTCCTTACCATCCCCGTCCTCCTCATCGCCTCTATTCTCGTCGAGGACTGGTCGCCTGCCAATATCCAGAAGAACTTCCCCTCCGATAAGCGCAACACTGTCGTCTCTGTCATGATCATTTCTGGACTTTCGACTGTTTTCATCTCGTACAGCTCCGCCTGGGCTGTCCGTGTCACTTCATCCACCACATACTCCATGGTTGGTGCCCTAAACAAGCTCCCCATTGCGCTTAGTGGATTGGTCTTCTTCGACGCCCCGGTCACGTTCGGTAGTGTATCTGCCATCTTCGTGGGCTTCGTCAGTGGTCTCGTCTACGCTCTGGCTAAGGTTCGACAAAACGCTAAGCCGAAACACGTGCTGCCGACCAGCAACATCCCCCTCAGCGCCAGCAGCCAAAGCATGCGCGACAGCCTGAAGGCGTAAGCGCGCTTGCTCTTACCGAAATGTCCCAGCATGAAGGCAAACGACCATCTCATATACTTGTTTCTTCAATTCCCACAGTTGGATTGAGTCTGACACGTGGCTTCCACTTGTTTCCAGGCGGCCATGGACAAGCAGCCATGGACCTCCGCTTCTAGTCCGTTTCTTGTACCCCTCATGCGCTGAGCATATTTATCTACACCATTTAAAACGTACTAGACTGGTTTGGCGTTTTCAGGAGCTGTCGAGGTATGCCTAGGGTTTGGAGCTTGGGAGCGTTTGCAGCATCTTTGCGTGTTGCACTGCAGGAGCGTGTCATGTACCAGCAATGTTCGATTACTTTTGACTGATCTCCTTGCAAGCATTCCCATTTATACCTGCACGATGCTAAGCTGAGCTGTTCTGAACTTGAAGAAGACGCCAAAACCGAGCGAATGATGCTAAATGACTCCGTCTCTTGACCGCTACATCCAAGATCGTATTGAGGGTCTGCTCGAGGGACCGAGCTTGGACACAGGGCTGGCAGGTAGCCGCGTAAAGACCCTCGACCATGTTTGCGACTCCCATAGTGCTTGCGCGACAATCACGAGTATCCTCTCCCGAAGTTTGTTGCACAATATGTACCGTCCCGTCGAAGCAGCGCACACCTGACAACTTGCTACATACAATACCGAGTTGATCTCACCCCCCTTACATTTCCACGCTCTTCATCTTACCTACTTCCCCAGCTTATCTCCATTTCTCTGCAAATCAAACATGTTCAACATGCCACGTTTTCCCCACGACTCATTTCAAAGCTTCTCTTTCCCTACTTTTCCCCCTCACAACTACACAGCTACCAGCGCTCACGCCTTTCCACGACGCCACCACCATCACCATGTACCCCAACACCCCCACCATCGCCGCCGCCCCATGTTCCCAGCCACAGACTACACTGACATCGACACCTCCCCACCCCACGACCCCTACCACCTCGACACCGACACCGACACCGACACCTGCCTCCCCTACCATCCACGCTTCTCCTCTCCCTACCCCCGTCTAAGCAGCGAAGTGCACTCAACACCTACCTTCACAAAAACAACACTCAAACTCCCTCAAAGCACAGCATCACAGATCCACTCCACCCTCTCACCCTCAGACATTCTAATCCTCCCACCCACTCTAACTCGCCTCAAAGTAAGCATACGATCTTCCTCACGCTCATCGTCGTACACCAGCACAAACGAAACACTACGCGTGGTTGTAGCGGGGAATTTGCGGGTCCGCGATGTAGCGAGGCAGGTGTGTTCGAAAGGGGGTGAGGAGATGCAGGTTTGGGTGCGTAGGAGGGGGGAGTGGCAGGAGGTTGGGGGGACAGTGAGGGTAGGTGATGTAAGTGAGAGGGGTGAGGGAAGGGATGTTGAGGTTAGGATTGTGATTGGGGGGTTTGAGGGGGGGAGGAGGAGGAGGAGGAGTGCGGAGTGTGAGAGGGGGGTTGTGGCAAAGGGGTGGGAGGAGAGCGGGAGGGGGTGGGAGTGGAGGGTGTGATTCAAGGGATGATGGACGATGTTGTCTTCGTTCTTATGTGAAGTTTCGATGTCTCATATCAGATGCGAAAAAATCACGTGTCAAGTATTGAACACAATACACAAGTGACATAGGTCTTGCAAAATGGATCTCGCAACTGCATCGAGTAGTGTTACTACATACCAAGAAAAAAAAGCCGAGAAAACCCGTGGCCCCAAAACACCAATCCACTCACGCCTGACTCATAAAGAAAGAGACAACCTATCCTAGCGATCCATTGCCTGATCTAAGGCTAGCCCTAGCCGGCAGCTTAAGCAAACAAAGAAGCGATCCGTTGTGTTCATCCACATGATGACCCTCTCGGTCTTCTGTAGCCAGGCTACAGCCTATGCGCCCACCAATAGTCGTGCGCTTATGCCTCTATAGCCTTGACACCCTTCTTCTTCTGTTCCACCTTAAGCAACAGCGCGCGGTTGATGTGTGGCAGTACACCTCCAAAAGCGATGGTGGCCTTGATAAGCGTGTCCAGTTCCTCGTCACCGCGGATGGCAAGCTGAAGATGGCGGGGCGTAATGCGCTTGACTTTGAGGTCCTTGGCGGCGTTGCCTGCAAGCTCGAGCACTTCAGCAGTCAGGTACTCGAGAACGGCGGTAAGGTAGATGCTGGCTTTGGCGCCGATGCGCGTCTTTTGGCGCGTGATGGTACGAAGGTGACGCTTTATGCGACCGCAGGGGAACTAGAATTGGGACGCGATGTCAGCGCGTCATTCCTGTAAATTGAATGCGAAAACAGATGCGCGGGGTGGTGGTTGGGCGATGACGCGTTATATCGGGCAGCTACTCACTTGGAGACCGGCTTTGGCGGAGTGCGACTTGGTTGTCTTGACGTGCGAGTCGCCCTTTCCTCCCGTCTTGCCTCCCGTCTTTCCTATGGGCGTTGTCAGCTTTCCCAGGCTCCGATGGCGCGACTGGAGGTCAGCGCGTACCTTTTCCACCGCCAGCCATGTCGGTTGAGATTTATCGGTTGATGTCGGTGTCGATAATGTTGATAGGTATGCGCGACCGGGTTGCCAAAGTGTAGAGGCGCGTTCGATGTGGTGTGGTTGGCGGGGGGTGGGGTGGTCGAGGTAAAGTCTTGCTGGGAAGGTCCCAATGTTGTTGCAAGGTCGAGCCTTCCCAACGCGTTTAGACCGATTGGGATCGCTCGACTTGGCAGTGCATGCCAGTCATCCGACCACACACCGTGCACGAATTGCTCTGTGCTTCCGTGAGATGGGAGCGCGTCTTTCTGGATAAGGTGCAGGGCCTTGTTCGGCGTTATGTAGTCTCGGTTTGCAGCTGAGGCTGGTCTTGTTCTGACGAGCGTACGTTGTACACTGTACCTGAGGTGAGTAGGAAAGTGCAGAGGCAGTCAGTGCAGACGCGAGACAAACAAGGGAGGAATGCAAAATGACGGATGAGAGAAAAGTGCAAAACTCCCGAGAAGAATCACTGGTAGTACTTCTATTGCAATGACGGTGAGCTACATGCAAAGCATGTGATGCTGGGCCAGTCGCGGTGCCTGTCGAGCTCGATCCAGAAATCTAGAGGACAAGTGCTCTACGATGTAGGGCTGAGGATGGCGTTCAACCATCATCTAGACCTGGATAGGTGTAACTAATCCTAGTCCGTAGTCAGAGATCTGCCTTGGGTAGGTTTGGGAAGGGAAGGGCCGATATGGCACGACAGACGTTGTGCGGCGTAAGGGTAACATACTCGGGAAACAAAGGCGCGGGAGTAGGTATAGAAACCACTTACAGTCATTGCCAATGTGAGGTAGGATATTGTTCCTGCGTTAGCAATTGATTCAGACCGTTCTGGGATGTCCATTTCGCGACCGTTGCAAATCTGACCAGCGACGGCTTACGCTGCAGTGTATACCCGTACAGATGAGTATGGGGAGTTGGTAACGAGGGGAGTGGTGTGGGCCAACGACATGCCTGCAGTCTCACGTCTATACCGACCAGCAGAAGATGGCGTCTCGCAATACTTTGTGGTGGTGTGTGTAGAGATGTCTTGCTCCAACGTCCAGTCTTGGCCCATCCAGTCTGGATGGATGACCGCACGGGCCGCTGCTCGATGCAGGGACGAAGCAGCCCGCCTTGGCAAGCAACCCGTGGAGCAAGTGACAGCTCCTTATTGCGACGACACATGCAAATCATGAAGCTGCCCGTCGCCTAATCACATCTCCGCATACCTGCATTACCATCGAAGCTGTCACTGTAGCTCGCACCACCGCCGCTCCTTTTCCCGCCGCCGCTGCGCCCTGGAGGCTTGACGCTCAGTCGCCAGCGCACCAACACCGCACTCACACCCACACTGAACGCCGCATGTCAGCCGCCGCCGACACGACTCGTCGCGAAACCACGTTACGACAGGTCCGCCATGGCCTGGCAGTCGCCTTCAGCCATGAATGCAGGCGGAGCGAATGGCGGAGGTGATGGCAATGCGCCAGCAGGGACCGAGTACACACTGCAGGGTACGCGGCACCTTTACCTGCCTACTGACCAGCAGTGGACGTGGTCCCAGAGCTAATAGCTATACAGGAGTCATGCGCTTCCTGCAGCTCGAATGGCACAATCATGAGCGTGCCAGGAACGCCTGGGACATCGAACGCGCCGAAATGAAGGCCAAGATTGCTAAACAGGAGGGCGAGGTCAGGAGTGCAAAGAAGCTGAACGACCAGCTCAACAAGCACATTCGTATGCTGGAGCAGGCCTTGACCAACGAGCGCAAGAAGAAGACCGACACAGCCGGAGGTGATGCTTCGGCTGCAGCGAGCGACAAAGACTCCAAGGGCAAGAACGGTGGCATGAAGCGTGAGGCCTCTGTATTTGCCTCGCCGTTCGGACTGTGCTAACATGTGTGTAGCCCAGAACAAGAAGCACAACTCCTTTCTCGACGTAGACTCCGAGTATCTTGATCGAGCTGAGACCGATCGTGAGCGCGAGAAGCTGCGGGAGAAATCGAAACTCTACCTGACGAAATGCGTCGAGGAAATTACATATCTCTTGACACCCCCACCGCAACCCCCGCCACAACAGCAGAATATCCATGGCCTTGCGAACGGCACAAGCTACCTGAACCACGGTGATGCGTCGATGGAGGAGATTTACCTGCAACAACATCGCCAGAAGCTGCAATCGCAATTGCCCACTATGCCGGGGACAGCCATGCCCAATCACCAGCCTCCCAGTATTCCTACAGCTGTTGACCTTCAAAACCTTGCCAACCAGCATCAAATCCACCATGCTCCCCAAATGACACGGGAACCATCTGGACAGCAACCGCTTCCACACAATACCAGCCTCTCTCAAGAGCTTCTACGACAACAGACTCCATTACCAAACCAACAACACTACTCGTCGGTGCCCGAAGAGCAGGTGGAAAAAGTGACGCATGCATTCGATAATCTTGGTCGTCAATTACCCATCCGCGAGGAGACCAACCCGTCTACCAACCATGTCACCCCTGATGATACAAACGAATGGACCTTCGAAGAGCCTATTTCTGAGCTGACACAAGACGGCCCACCGAGGCGACCAGACACGGAGGAATTTCCGTCTGCGAATAGCATACCGGCGAAATCACCACCGCGGCCAAGCAAGGGTCGCAACAAAGACCCAAGTACCAGAAGATTGAGTAGTGACCTAAAAGCCCAGCAAGTCGCAGCTCAATCGGGACCTAAGACAGATCCTCAGAGTTTCAAAGTCCGTTTCGCACTCCGCGGACATCTTGACGTTGTTCGGTCTGTCGTCTTCACCGGAGGTGGAAGTCCCAGCGAGCCAGAAATATGCACAGCAGGCGACGACGGAATGATCAAGAGATGGATGATACCCGCGAGTTACGCAAATCAACACAGTATGAACAACGACCTCGATATTGCGCCATTTTGGTCACACAGGGGACATGAAGGTGCAGTCACATCACTAGCTGCGTGTCCTTCTTCTGCTCACTTCGCGACCGGTGGTCGAGTGTCAGGTGATGGCTGGATATTCTCTGGTGGACAAGACGCTACAGTTCGAGTGTGGGAACGCGGTCGCGTTGATCCGAAGGCTACTCTTGATGGGCATACCGACGCCGTCTGGACCGTATGTGTGCTTCCTGCGACCTGCGCTGCTGTATTCGGCGCCGACAGCAGCAACTACGGAGGCCCAGATCGCATATTGCTCGCCTCGGGGTCTGCTGATGGAACGATTAAAATATGGGCAGTGAGCGCCCCCCCTCAATTAGCGTCACCTCAGGCTGGATCCCGACGCGGTGGCAGTCGTAGGCATTCGGTGACCTCTGGTTCAAACCATCCATCCTCGCCGCAGCCCAGTATCGCGACCTCAACCCCATTCCATTACATGCTCATTCATACCATTGAGCGCGCAACACACCCTTCACCTACATGCATAAGCCCGCTCTCACAAAACGGAGAAAATTTTGTTGTTTCATTTAGCGATGCATCTATACTGGTATACGACATTCGAACGGGTGAAGAGCTCATTGGCATGGCCAGCAATGAGTCGTATGACGGTACGCCGGCTACTGGAATTACATCAGTCGTGACGAGCTCGCAACTCCTAGAAGGCTCGTCGCAGGAGGGTGGACGGAGCGGCTCCGAAGAGGAGGCGATCCATGGACCTACTGGGTCCAACAGCGGTGGAGGGCTTGAAGGCGTCATCATAAGCGGGCATGAGGACCATCTCATCCGGTTCTTCGATGCAAATTCTGGTATATTTCACGAGCTCTTTACATTGATATACATCACTAATCGAAGACATAGGTCAATGCACTTACAGTATGCTTGCCCACCCTGCTGCCATCTCCTCCCTCTCCCTCAGCAAAGATGGCCGCGAAGCCGTGTCCGCAGGCCACGATGCGTCAATCCGGTTTTGGTCTCTCGACAAGCGCATCTGCACTCAAGAGATCACCGCACATCGCATCATGCGCGGTGAGGGCGTCTGCAGCGTCGTCTGGAGCCAAGACGGTCGTCTTGTTGTTTCAGCTGGCGGCGACGGCATTGTAAAGGTCTTCGCGAGATAGCGTCTTACCGATGCCCTTCTTTACATTTTCTCCTAGCGCCACCACACTTTTCTACATGCGATGCATTTATAGCTGGACATACCCCTGCGTGATAGCTTGAGAGAGGGATATGATGGGTATGTATTGGAACGATTGACGGGAACATGGCTGGAAATAGGACCAGGATAGGAACAAGGACAATGGTAATTATGGGCAATTCTTGATACGACATCTTATTACCCTACCTACCTACACTTCTTTGTACCAATTTGATTCTGCGGGCATGGCCTGGACGCGATCTCTGGTGGCCCTGTCCGCGCTCCTCTATTTGTATTATACTCGACACGTACAAGCATATCAACTACGCAAAGAACAATTGCTCCATTCCCGTAGGAACATTGGTCCTATCATAATATGCTTCCCTTCCGGGCTGTAATAACTCTTAGGTTCTCCGCGGGAGATCTGTGCTCCCGCTTCCTCGCTCTTTCCGCCAGATTTCTAGGGGTAAGCACGGCGTGGGGGCCTGAACACAAGCTTCTGAAACAACTGACCTACCGTTCCCATTCGCCATAGCATTGTGCTGTGTACAGTCCATGATGTCTACTCCACCTACCATCGACAATCCGTAGATGCACGTTAACAAGCAAAGATGGAGTTTATTGGGGCAGCTTTGGGTGCGGTGCGTGACGGCAACTTCCCCGGATCCGTGACAACCTCCGTCATTGGACCGAGCTGCTGACAACACGCGTCGACAGGTCGCCGCGATCCCTCAGATTATTCAATCTGCCAAAGAATTGTACGACCTTCGATCCAGATACAAAGACGCGTCAGTTCTCATCACCGCGATATACTCGGAAAGCTTGGTCATTGCTGCCGCTCTTTCGCAAGTGCAGATCCTACTCCAACATGACGCGTTGCAAAACAAGCCCCAGCTACTTGAGACATTCGATCGCGCCCTCACAGGATGTCGGGTCGTGTACGGCTGTTTGGAAGAGGAGGTGCGAGATCTGGTAGCGAAGACCGATAGTGATGACCTTCGATTCAAAGACCGAGCCAAATTTCTCTGGAATGAGGCCACATTCAAGGATTTGCTGACACAGATCCGGGGTCAACAGTCGGCACTGAGTCTCCTCATCCAAGGTCTACAGATGGAGTCCATCGCTGATGTCAAACAGCTGGTACAAGAGAATAGTGTCACGCTGGATTTAATTGTAAAGCGCTCTAGAACTCTACGCCAGTCGCATCCGCATGTCACGATTCCGGATTCTGTATTCAATGACCAGATTAAGAGCAAGGTGGAAAGAGCTGTCGATGCAGATTCAATTGCCAAATCTGCTGAATTTTCCTTTGATGATGAGATTGTAAATTCGAGATCATATCGGAGAGCCATGGCAAAATTTGTGCGCACCGTGGAAAGCACACCCCCGGTCCGGGAAAAGGAACGCTCAGAAGACGTATTGACGATTTCAGAGTCCTCTAATTGCATCGATAACAACAATACCGACACTGGATCGAGAATCGCAATTTTTTCAGAGGCTCAAGACAACTTAGGTTGCGTGCACTCAGATACTTGTCAGTCAAACGGTTCGTCTCTTAGCGAAGCAGCTGCAGATAAACATGAAGATGTCTTTGACACGTTTGAGCGAGACATACTTTCATTCATGCCTCGAACTACATCCCCGGCACCGCACATCACCACGTGGACAACTAAGTGTGCGAATACCTCAGCACGACACATAATAGCGCCTTTGAATCCAAACCGAGATCGACTGTGTAGCGAAGGAGACGGTGAACCTGCTGATGAAGTTTTGCCGCCTTTACCCCCACGTCGATCAAGCACACAGCAACTAAGCATACAGCAATCGCGACCGAAACAAACCACTGGTGTCAAGTCAGAAGAGGCTTGGCCGTCACCTGCCGAAAGTAAACATACATCCGAAACAACATCTGTGTTCTCCAAGTTATCGTCTGCCTCCTCGTACACTGTATATGACACCTCGCAAACAGACCCGCAGCTGCCACGAATACATTCGCGACAGCCTCTGCCGCTTGCGCACAAAGCGTCGTACGATATATCGGGATCAATCAGATTGACCCAACCCGCAGCTGGGCCATCGGTTCCGCAGTCATTTCGCAATGCAGACATGCACAAAATCTGGAAAACCCTTCTGGACGGTGAACACAAGTATATCGACCGCATGATAGGATTTCGTAAAATGTTCTATCAAAATGTTGTACGCCGGTGGCCTATCCTTGAACAGCATATGCAAGCCATCCTGATAGGCGAGCAACTTGTACAACTGAACCGAACATACCTCTCCCAAGTCATGCAGGATCACATCTCAGACGCTGACACGACACTATGTCCTCCTGAGATCTTCGAAAATTGGACAGCGAGAGCTCAAAAGCTATTTAAAGAATACTGTAGGAAAATGCCTCATGCCATGTCTTCACTCAATACGACGCAGGAAAACGATCTCAAATTCTCGCCCTTTGTCAACACGCTTGGACTGAGTATCGCATATTTCGGAAAGAGCTGGGAAGATTATCTGAGGCTACCTAATATACAGTTACAATCGTACGTCGAGAACTTACAAAGTCTTGTCAACATTGCAGAGATGACAGGCCATACGGCAGCAACTCACGAGGCAACGCGCCTAAGACGTGCACTAGAAGCCGTGACTTGGCTCAGGACAACGAGTTCGGCGCAGCTCGAGGCAGCTCAGAGTCGCGAAGAAAACCACAACCTTGAGAGGTGCCTCCAAAAGAATGCTCCTGGTATTCTTGAATTGCTTCGGCTGCTTGAGCCAGCTCGTCGCATCATCCGCCAAGGCCGTATGGCCATGAAATGGAAAAGTCAGGGCTCGTGGTACTCAGTTCACGTGGTACTCTTAGACAACTATCTACTATGGGGTAAATCAAAACCGTTGAAAATAGGAAAAGAACATAAGCTCGCAATTGTGGACGCTCCCATTGCAGTAGGGGACCTCGAGCTCAACTACGCCCACCAGCCACAGAAGTCAACCATACTTGATGAAATTACGAGAGGCACAACGTTATATATCATTGCAATGAAGAACATGCATACTGGAGACGGACCTAACATGCTCGGACTGTACAGCAGCGAGGATAGAGAAGCTTGGTGGAGTAGTTTCATGGCCGTCACGAAGTTGGCTGAGCTTGCTCGAATAGGACCTTCGCCCATTCTATGATAATTAGCGTCAGCGCAAGGTTTCTCTCCCGGTATAGGCAGCAGCTTGCGGCGTTTGTGCTGTGCACGTGAGGAAGCCCGTTGGGATTCAGTGCAAGACAGTTTGACTGTCTCTGCTTTCACTCCCAGCGCACAGACCCGCATAGCAATCACTGGGCCCGGTTGCCCCTCGATAAATAAGCACTCCATCGCGCATACGCCTCTACACATTCTCTATACTTCTTACATCTATATTTATCACACTGAACTCGCGCGTCAATATCAACGCACTCGACAAAGAGCACCGGATCGGTCTACTCGATATCAAACTACCAAACAAGACATACGGTCAATGATAGCAAACGAGATGTCCGCTATACCACTTGGTCATCCTGCTATCCCGGCTGAGGTCTCCATAGATGATCTGGTCGCCATCGTGACTGTCCACGACCCAGAAGCCGTTAAGGCGAACCGAAACAGCGTATACCACAAGACCCAATTGCTGAGCCAGCGGCCCGGCCGAATCACACGTGGCAGCATCGAGGGCTGCCATGTGTTCCTCCACAAGATCGGTAATCAGGCCTGTTATAGCATGGGTCGGGCAGATTCATTGAATGGGGAAGGGGAGCTGCGAAAGCGGGATGTATATCTCACAGATAAGCAAGCTGCCATCCAGCATCTGTTACCTGTCCGAGCCTCGAACGCTTGGCGGATACACAACGAGTGCAGAGTCGAAGCCATTGTGAATGGTGTGCTGATCCAGTGTTCTTCTGCATGCGGACGAGAAGATACTGAACGGCTCCCATGTGCAATATACCTACGGCAGGGTATAGTTAATCGTGTCACCATTGGAGGACTACAAGTCGATGTTTGGTTGCTCAAAACCGCACGGGAGGCTTACCTGACAGAGATCGAACCAATCCAGTCCATCAAAAATTCATTTGCTCATCGGACAGAACCGTGGGCGCAACGCGACCTGTTCCTCCTGAGAGAACAAGTATCCACAAATACACATCGCGTTCTTCATCGCTTTACAGGTGAGCGTCTCACTGCGAAGGTGTTTCGAGATGTACCGAATCCATGGAAATCTCGCGCAGACGAGTTCGAGAAGTTTGGTAAAGACAAAGTGGACGCCTCTATTGTCCGATATCTGGCAATGGTGTCCATCGACAACATGCCTGCAGTTATTACCGACACACGCGACGGTCTTGTGCCCTATGCAGCAATGCAATCTGAGATCCCGAAGATGCATCCGGGCCATCGCTTCCTCATTGCAGCGAAGCTTCAGCGAAGACTACTTTCCGCCCTCGACTTCTTACATTTCCATGGCACCACACATGGGAATGTCACGCCTGAGTCTGTTCTAATTCGGCTTGTCGACCGCAAGATTTCAGCCGTGTTACTCGTCGGTTATGCTGCTGCTACATCTGTCCCATTTGGGACCGAGATGTCCCGCCCAGCGATGCTTGAGGACGGTCGCGCTGCCATGGAAATTGTTGAAGCTTGCTGCAATATCTGGCAACTTCGTAACAAACCCACCCGAGATGCGGAGTCTGATGTCATGTTAATTAAGAAGATTGCTGCTGCACAAGACGAACTCAATGTCATGAAGCGCGTTGTAAATGATTATCTGGCGAGGGGCGGGGACAAGTACGCGGATAAGAATAGGAGGATTTTGCTTCTTGTCGAGCAAAAGGCTTATGATCTCAAGACTATACAGAATTGTCGAGAGCACAACGCCAAGCGTGTTGCCATTGCCGATTGCCAACAGTCCGACATTGACAACCTGGCTAAGGATTGGGCTCAGACGCAGCCGCCGTTTGGTATTGGTGAGATGACCTGGATGCATCTGAGTTTGGGTCATCCGTATTTCGACAATTTGACCAACGAACTCCGCTATAATCGTTGGGAGTCGACGCCTCGTGAAATTTGTACCCAGTTCAGGACACTTGCTGGTCCGATCGAGGAGCCTTGGCAAAGCTTGCCTGTATCAAAGCTGCTGAGTTTTGAACAACGCGACGGCCAATTTGCCGGAGACCGCATCCTTATGTGGATTGCTAGTTGTTGCGAATTCTTTCCGGAGTGGCGTACGGTACTAGAGAGCGAGTGCAGTCGCTGTTTACCCCAATACGGCCAGTTGATAAATGCCGATGATCTCCTCAAACTCCGAGTGGAACTTTACAGCCATGGAGTCTTGCTGTCGTCTATAGATAACACATTCGAGAAACTACTTGCACCCGCTAAGGAGAGTCTGCGCATCGTACATTGCAAGGCTTTGTATAGTATCATGCTTCATGTTCCCTCGAGAATGTTCAATTTGACGCAGCTGCACCGACTTGCCAGTCCACAACGATTTGCAGCGTGTGTCCAGGAGCCAAACACTCGATGCGATACCTTCATAGAGGTTCGCGGAGAGCCCTCACTACAAGGATGTTACGCTTCAGTTGCCCTGCTGCCATATTTCGCGCGACAGCTAGGGCTCAGTCTGCCTGAGCCGCCCGAGGTTGTCAAAGCTACTCCTATGTATGACCCGGCGGATTTCAGCCAAGTGCCTGCTGGTCGCATTGTCCTGGCGCGGACAGGACTTATTGCTTTCGCTTCTATGATACGCGATGGCAATCAGTGCGTTTTCCATGCCCCAAGAATTCCTAACACAGTAGATGTGTTGCCAGAGGCTACATTTCTTGCAACGTACTTTGGCAACATGAAAATTATCCCCGACCTATCCGAACGTAAATGCAGATACACCCGTCCTGCCCACTGGTCCAAGTTCAAGACCGCGGAAGAGCAGGAGATTGCAGCAGACTTGAGACAACGAAGGATCGCTACACCGAATCGCCTTTCGACCCAGCGCTCTGGAAACTTGCAAGATCAGGGCCACGTATCCCAGAATCGTTACGTGACGCCAGGGCAGCTACCTTCTGTGGGGGCTGATGAATCGCGGCTTGCGCAACTGCTGAAAGAACGAGAATTTCGACGCGCTGAAGCGCACCCCACGACAAAGCGTAACCCCGACGTCCAGGACGAGGAATTGAATTCTCCTTCAGCGAAACGTACCTGTACCTCCAATGGCCCGGTTGCAGTCACGGCACTGCAAAAGAAGCCAGAATTGTCAGAGACTCATGTCAACATGATCGTAAAACGTCTCGCAGATATGGCGGATGGCAATGGCGCAGATGTTGTTGCTGTTTCTCCTGAGCCGCAAGTTGGTGCAGATCAGACTATTACCGAAGCTGATTTATCCATTGGCGACTTTGATTTTCCTTACTCTGTGCAAGAGGGCGACTTCGACCTTGACGCCGACTGGAAGAAGGTGGAAGAGTGGGTGGCCCAACTGACAGCCGAAGAAGCCCAGGAGAAGGACCCAGACCAGGATAGCCCAATTGCGGAGGGACAGATGACTATATTCAGAATTGCAGCTCCATCGGCGGAAGACTCAGACGCAACCGTGGCTGAGAGCATCGATTCAGAAGTATTGAAGAAGCATCGGGCCGCCACGAAGGCAGTGTCCGCAAAGGAAAAGTCAGTGAAGATGTCGTTTCGCAAGAGCATGGCAGAGGCAAAGGCAAAGTCGACAACCGCATCTTCAGACCATGCCACGCAAACCAACGCTCGAGGTGATTCACAGACTCTGGCTCGAGCATGGATGCCGATAACGCCTACCCATACACGTCCTGCAGACACGACAATTGCCTCGATAGCACAAGTACCGTCTACTCCGCTGTTTAGCTCGCCCATCCCATTGGTGTCGGACTGGCTGAGTGGAATACGGGATCGACGGGGTACTAACGTGCCAGACCCAAGTCTGGTGTCGAGAGGCAGTGATGCAACGGTAGCGAAAGCGAATGCCGACAAGGAGGAGACCCCGTCGAGGTAGGGAGTGGTGATTGGGCTGTACGATGGATATTGTTTTGAGCGAAAGCGAGGGTTGGAAAGAGCACTGCAGAGGTGCCCTGTCAGCATGGTTCGGATCCTGAGTAATGATGGTGTTGGCGACGGTGAGATCTTTGAGTTTTGATTGGGATGGAGTGGTTTGATGTCGCTTGACGTGGTTGGCAGTATAACACTATGGGGTTCGTGCTTGACATCCTTGTGGCAATCTTGTGAATGCTGTTCAGTGTATGGGAATAATGGCATTACTGGATTGTAGTAATTACCTGGCTTTGGATTTCTTGTATGTAAACACGCAGACTATGACAATATACGCTTGATCAGTCCTTCCTCTTACCCTCGTGGAACCAACAATCTGGCTAACTGTGAATACGTCACTACTTCAGAGAGGCATGGCATTGGAGATAGAGCGTGAGGAAATAGGTCAACATGGTGCGCCATAGCCATGATGCGATGTTCGGAGTGCACTCGACGCAAGAAGCAGATATGTCTAGGGTAGATGGAAGTGTGAAGACATGTTAGAGAAGGCGCATGGTAGTCGGTTGTGAGATATTGCGTTCCGGCTACATGATTTACTGCAGGGGCAGAGGCTAACATTGGAGTTCGGAATAATCGCAAGGCGAGAGGGCGAAATCTCAAAGCGGGATTCTGGTCTTATGCTGGTCAGCATCTCGCACTCCCACATCCGACAGCCAGTCCCTGCGTGAATTGGCTGGCCATCATGGATCCAAATCGTCACAAGAGTATATCTTGGTGGAGTTTTGATCGTAATTGAATTGATCATGGGAGGAATCTTGATTGATCTTGCCATTGTCATGGACTTCCGAAACCAATGACACCGTGAACCAGCCTGAGCATGCATATGAAGGAGACCTCGATCAGGCAACGCCTCTCTGTCATTGTTCTCTCTCGTTCCGTATGCCGGTTTTTTGCGCCTAGTCATCCACTACTCCATTGCCCATCCACTCGTCTCATCCCCATCCCCAGAGGTCGTAGCGAAATTATATCGAAGAAGGGTACAGCATGACGCGGACGGAGGCACCGAAGGACTTGGGAGGCAGGTTGGACCTGAACTTGGCGCGGACAACGCCGCTGTTGCCGTGTGGCCGGGTGACCTTGCCCCAGATGACGCGGATCTTAGAGCCCTGGATGGCCCTCTGAGCGCGGTAGACATCTGCGCAAACACATTAATCACCCGTTCTTTCCTCGTTGTTATGGTGGAGCCCGGTTGTACGTACATGCTACGCGCTTACCGGCGTACCATTGTGCCGCCTTGGAGTCGTCTACGCCCTCGAGCTTGAGCAGCGAGGTACCGGGGTTGGTGTTGCGCTTTCTAGTGATTGTGAGCGGAAGTTCATCTGCGTGCAGTGGTGGTAGTGGGTGTGGTCGTACCCTCGCTGGTAGCTGTGTGTCTGTTAGCAGTGCGCTCGCGTGAAGATGGTGGCCGGCTGTGCACTCACGAAATGTGCTTTCCCTTGACGTAGAGACGGTGAGACTTGTCAGACATGGCGAACGATTTTGGTCTCCTGTGTGTTAGTAGGGAAGGTTGGGGACCGAGTGTCGTGATGTTGCTGCTGGTAGACCCGTTGCGATGAATTCTGATGGCGCGGAACTCGTCGTGGCAGTCGGTTAATTCGGCTTTAGTCTGTTCTGGGGCTAGCGTGTGCGGTATCTTGGCAAACCACCGGTGAGTGCACACCTGGGTAGACTGAATGAACCCTACGGCCTCATCACGAACATAATTATACCTTCCTCGCATTTGAGACATTGGTCGCATCCCAAGAATGCTCGATTGGCTGGCCAGGCTTTTTGTTGTTCCTGCGTGAGGTGTACCGGCCATGTGTCTTTCCACAGTGAGGTTGTGCGGACAACTCTACGCCAAGCCCTGGTTCTCACGATGAGCGGTGCAGATGTTCAAATATTCAAGTCGCACCATCTGAAAGCGCCTGTCAAGTGACTTGTGCAGCGGGCTTCGCAATGATGAAGAGGTACATGGATGATCCCATGAAATTGCCGTCGAATGTGCAAATCCACAAGTCGGCCAACACAGATCAGCGCACGTCCCTTTCGTAAACGATCGGGAGGTTTCAATGATCATGCATCTTCCGGTTGACTTTGGATTCTGCAACTATTTTGTCGTGATTCTAGGTCGTAGGGTTGCAGGGTCAACTAGACTGCTCTCGAGCGTGAGTTTTGATAACCCTTTGACGCGGCATTACTCTGTGCATGATCTGATGACGGCTTGGAAAAATGCGTACATCAATGATATTGGATGACGGACGACTATCACTGTCCTCGGCTCAAAACTGCAAAAAGATGGGATTCTGCGAAGCTGTGACGAAAAGCTCGGTTCAATAAGAAATTCGGACGAAATAATCATCGTACACACGTGAGCACGACCGCATCAAATCCTGGATGGGGGCTTAAGCTGATAATGCCTGCCATACCCTGTCGATTTGAGCTGTGCGACTTGAGATGTCTAGAGTACAGCCCAAGGTCGTTGGTCCACACTTCCAATGTTCCCTACAGCCTCACGGATAGCTAAGACCGCGGTAGAATACGTACTCGGTATGTAGGACACTACTTGCACACTCCCGCAGCAACGATACCAGGGGAGCGATAAGCGAGGACGATTAGGTAGGTCGCGATCAGACATGATTCGAAGCTGTCATTGTACATAGTAAACGGTAAAGCCATCACTCCGTCAAGCGGCTAGACCCTCAACAATGTTACCCTTGGTCGGGCGGGAAGCTGGTGAGGGGCCGGAGCATTTGCGAGGCCTAAGCAGAGCCCGAGGGTGAGATGCGCCGATGGCTGTGTTTACTTATCAGGGATGCAGTCATACATGGTACATCTGTGCCGGGCTCGGAGGAAGCTTAAGGCGGGGTGGGTGCAGGTGTGCGTGGGATGGAGCTCTCTCTGCTCAGGTGGAGCTCACTGGAGCTGCGACCCTTTCGAAACAAGATACCACACGGTGTAGGCAGGGGCCAGGCACACACTCTGGTACTCTATACAGCCTACACAGCTCCATGCCAGTATGGATCACGGGCCAAGGAAGCTGTAACGAAGCATCTTACATCATGAAGCAATGCATCGCAGGGCGAGGCAGGGCAGGGTCGGCGTGGTGGGGTTCGTCCGCAACACTTCGGCGTTAGTCAAAACAGTCTCCGGCGGCGTGTGTGAAATTTGACTGGGCCCGGAGATGCGTCGCAAGAGCAGCGGCGGCTTAGTGATGCGTGAAGGACGAGCCAGATCATAGATGCCTAAAGCACATAATACACGGGGCTCTTTTAAACGTCAGGCTTTCGCCGCAGACGGCCGCTCAGCCATTCCTCCAATAATTGTGCTCCGCTGGGATAGACCCTATCTACGTCAACACCACGACCGCCTTTAAAGCGCTAGAGCACGCCCCGCCCACCACGTCGAAGCTTTCAAATCATCCACCACGTCCCCATCCGTAGCTTCCGCCCTTGCACACACCGGCTTTGAGTTGTCGTTCGTCTTCAGAGAATCGCACTTGTCCTTGATTTTTATCTGACGAGCCCTGCGACTGCCCCCTCCGCCCCGACCGTCGCAATCTCCACATCACAACACAGCCGTCACTGTCATGGCCGACACAGTCATCCAGCCTCAGCACGAGGAGGCCAATGCTGGGTACGTAGCTTCCCTCGTATTCATCTGACACGCTGCAAACGTATTGCAAGCACCCTCGACATGGCGGCGACTGTTCTTGACGCGTGGGGTGTCGCATCGCGACGCAAATGGAGGGGTAGCTCAGCACGAACGCACCCAGGGAAGATATGCAGCATGCAGTGTATATTGGCTGACTCGAGACTGTCTGCAGCAACATGGAGCTCAAGGACAACACTATCATTGTGGTCTTGGGCGCCTCCGGTGATCTGGCCAAGAAGAAGACTGTGCGTATATGAGCAGCTACCACTTTGAGCAAGAATACTAATACATGGCCAGTTCCCAGCGCTCTTTGGTCTCGTATGTTGAAGAACCACAATCTCTTCCTTGGTCGGTGTTAACAACATGCACAGCACCGAAACAACTTCCTCCCCAAAAACATTCGCATCGTCGGATATGCGCGCACAAAAATGGACCACGACGAGTACCTGAAGCGCGTCAAATCGTACATCAAGACCCCCACAAAGGAGATTGAGAAGCAGCTAGAGGAGTTCTGCGGTTTCTGCACATATGTTTCGGGCCAGTACGACAAGGACGAGTCCTTCAAAGAGCTCGAGAAGCACATGCAGGAAATTGAGCAGGGCCGCAAGGAGACCAACAGGATATTCTACATGGCGCTCCCTCCCAGTGTCTTCATCACAGTCTCTCAGCACCTGAAGCGCAACTGCTACCCCAAGAACGGCATCTCGCGAGTCATTGTAGGTTCACTTGCTCCAAGACACATTTTAAAGGTTGCTAACCGCAATCGCACAGGTCGAGAAGCCGTTCGGAAAGGATCTCCCCAGTTCAAGAGAACTTCAGCGCGCGCTGGCACCAGATTGGACCGAGGACGAGCTCTACCGTATTGACCACTATCTGGGCAAGGAGATGGTCAAGAACATCCTCATCCTCCGATTCGGTAACGAGTTCTTCGGCGCCACCTGGAACAGGAACCACATCGACAACGTTCAGGTAGGGGAAGATGCATACTGCATTAGGAACTATGAGCTCACCATGACTAGATCACATTCAAGGAGCCATTCGGAACAGAAGGACGAGGAGGTTACTTTGACGAGTTTGGCATCATTCGTGATGTCATGCAGAACCGTGAGTTGCAACAGACACCATTCGTCTCTAACAGACTCTAACATGGCGCAGACTTGCTGCAAGTACTGACCCTCCTCGCTATGGAGCGACCCATTTCTTTCTCCGCCGAGGACATCCGCGACGAGAAGGTGCGCGTCCTTCGTGGTATGGCCGCCATCGAGCCCAAGAACGTCATAATCGGACAATACGGAAAGTCCTTGGACGGTTCCAAGCCTGGTTACAAGGAGGACGACACTGTCCCCAAGGACTCGCGCTGCCCAACTTTCGCATCCATGGTTGCATACATCAAGAACGAGAGGTGGGATGGTGTGCCATTCATCCTGAAGGCCGGTAAGGCTCTGAATGAGCAGAAGACCGAGGTTCGCATTCAATTCAAGGATGTCACATCTGGCATCTTCAAGGACATCCCCCGAAACGAGCTCGTCATCCGAGTCCAGCCCAACGAGAGTGTATACATTAAGATGAACTCCAAGTTGCCAGGTCTCAGCATGCAGACAGTCGTCACAGAGCTCGATCTCACTTACAGGCGGCGATTCTCCGACCTGAAGATCCCCGAGGCATACGAGTCGCTCATTCTCGATGCGCTCAAGGGCGATCACTCCAACTTTGTCCGTGACGACGAGCTGGATGCCAGTTGGAGGATCTTTACTCCTCTGCTCCATTACTTGGACGACAACAAGGAGATTATTCCCATGGAGTACCCCTATGGTATGTTTTTGCGTGGGCAAAGCTGAGAATTGTGCTAATGTTCGACAGGCTCTCGTGGCCCGGCTGTGTTGGATGACTTCACATCTTCCTACGGCTACAAGTTCAGCGATGCTGCTGGTAGGTTCCCGTGAGGCCAAAATATCACAATGCGATCACTGATGATTTCCTAGGGTATCAATGGCCCATGAGCGAACAGAAGTTGTAATCAATTCCACTTTCCCGCGCAATACTACTACTGGAGAACTGGTGACGCTGGGAGGAATTAGGGATGCACTTTGGTGATTCTGGAGCCATTTCTGCAGGGATTGCTCCAGCGCAAGGGTCGGCGGCTTTATAGATGACGAATAACATGGTGTTTGAAATGACAGTACATGTAGCCTTGTGCCTTGGGTTGTGAAATTGTGCTGCAGTCGCAGATGGGAAAAGCGGAGCTACTGCAGAGTACATGGCAGTACAGGCGATGGATGCACGGTGCTATGCTTACAAGGTGACCAGCCTCTTTGGGATGGCCGCTGGCGGCGTGGAGGGGTTTCGTTGCCCCGCTAGTGTCGTTGCATCATGCGGCGCGTTGAGAAATTTTTGTAACGCATCGGACGCCGAATGTCAGTGTTGAGTCAACTGGAGCGGTCACGGTAATTGCGACGACGGATTCGTCCAGTAGCTGTAGCTGTCAAACAAAGTGGAGCACGTTTGACTGTCCCTTGGATCGCGGCTGCTCACTGCATTGTCAACTGATTGGTTCCAGACTTGCGTTGACGCTTCGAGTACCAGAAAACCTGCGCATTCAATAGTGTGTCATTCACCAAACACGAGCTTGATCCTACATATCAATCCACCTGCCTGTGACTCCCTCTCGCCATCTATATACCTGCGTGGACCCCGGATTGCCTGTCCCATTCGAGTTGTCGCATCCCTCGTCCCACCGCCGCACCTCCGAACCTCCTCCGCAACACGCACGCGCACCCACCCACACCATGACACCCGCACAAGACATCGCCGGGAGCCACGTGGACCAGCTTGCCCGTGCCGTCTCCAACAGCCTCAACTTCAGTACCAGCCCCAACCTCTCCTTCCACAGCCCGCCCGGCACATTTCGCAACCCACCATCCGGCAGCTTCAGCAATGGGCGCACCGGCAGCACCCCCGGCTTCTCCAATGCCTCGCAACTCGCCAAACAGCTAAAGCCCTTCGACACAAAAGACATCAAAGTCCTCCTTCTCGAAAATGTAAACGAAGCCGGTGTCGAGATTCTGCGCGGCCAGGGCTACCAGGTCGAAGCCATCAAAGCCTCTCTGCCCGAAGATCAGCTCATCGAGAAGATCCGTGACGTGCAGGTCATTGGCATCCGGTCCAAGACCAAGCTCACCCAGCGTGTCCTCGAAGAGGCCAAGAACCTGATAGTCATTGGGTGTTTCTGCATCGGCACAAACCAGGTCGATCTCCAAACCGCTGCGCAAAAGGGCATTGCAGTCTTCAATTCGCCCTTTAGCAATAGCCGCTCCGTCGCCGAACTCGTCATATCCGAAATCATCGCCCTTGCCCGCCAACTTACAGACCGCAGCATGGAGCTGCACAACGGCACCTGGAACAAAGTCAGCAAAGGATGCTGGGAGATCCGCGGCAAGACACTCGGCATAGTCGGCTACGGACACATTGGCAGTCAACTCAGTGTGCTGGCAGAGTCCATGGGCATGGATGTCATCTACTACGACGTCCTAACCATGATGGGTCTGGGTACGGCTCGACAAGTAGCTTCGCTCGACGATCTGCTATCACAAGCAGACTTTGTATCCCTCCACGTACCGGCCACCAGCGAGACCAAAAACCTGATTGGCGCCGCTGAATTCGCAAAGATGAAAGATGGATCCTACCTTATCAACAACGCCCGCGGAACCGTCATCGACATCCCCGCTCTCATCGAAGCCAGCCGCTCTGGTAAGCTTGCCGGCGCAGCTATTGATGTATTCCCCAACGAGCCTGCTGGTAACGGAGATTACTTTACCAACGACTTGAACTCTTGGACAAAGGATCTCGCCGGCCTCAAGAATATCATTTTGACACCGCATATCGGTGGTAGCACCGAGGAAGCACAGAGCGCCATTGGAGTAGAGGTCAGCACAGCATTGGTACGATATGTGAATGAAGGTGCCACACTGGGCGCGGTGAACATGCCAGAAGTAAACTTGAGGGGATTGGCAAGAGATCAACCAGATTGCATGCGTGTCATTTACATTCACAAGAACGTGCCTGGTGTTCTGAGACAGGGTAAGTTTCACTATCAGCATTCGAGTAGTAGATGTTGCAGAGTAGAGTGCGTCTGCTAACGAAAAGACTAGTCAACGGCATCCTCCTCCACCACAACATCGAGAAGCAAATGTCCGACTCAAGAGGCGAGGTTGCCTATCTCATGGCCGACATCAGCGAGGTCAAGGAAGGCGAGATTAGAGATTTGTTCACCAGTTTGCAGGAGTTGGGCTGTAAGTATCATCTTCCTTCCTTGGAGACATGGAAGACTTGGATCACTGTGCTAATGGATTGGTACAGCTTGTATTCGCACCCGAGTGCTGTATTAGGTGTGTGTCACGGGGATTAAGCTGTAGATTTCGGATTTGGTTGGTGGGTTGGGTTTGAAGTGATGCAGACGTCCATAGGAGTTGGAAGAACTGGGCAGAAAATCAAGCCGTCTCGTATCCTCTGAGAGGCCAAGAAAAAAGTTGGTGGATTGGAGAAGGGAGTATTCAACATTCAAATGTCTTTTTCACAAAAAAGACCGCGTCATAGGCGACAAAACTCTACAGATATTTTAAATATGGCATGGCACATTTCCGATCTCACAGGTAAAATTTTGAATTTTACCTCTCGATGATAGATGTTATGCAAAGAAATGTTTCCCCGCAGAATCTCTTCATTCCCATCCATCCATCTCAGCCAGCCTTGCATTTTGCAAAGCAGGCAAACAACACAACACCGCCATGAAAACCTGCAATCCTGATTTTTGGTAGGCCCAGATCCACCGTAAACAAAAGAGTAAGTTGGGAAGGAAAGAAAAAGAGCGAGGAAGTGAAATCCAAGACACGGGTTTTTATTTTATTATAACCTGCTGATTTCGTCCCGCTTCCACTAGACAAGAACAAAACACATGACTACGTTGCAGAGATCATTCCATGGAGCTCCTTTCAATCGCGTTTGGACTTTTTCGAGTCGGTTGAGCGCATGGCGAGGATAGGTATTGAGTTTTGGGTGTGTGGGGGGGTTTTCTTAATTGGGTGGAAGAAGGTTAAGACGAACGCAACACACATGAAGCAAAGGATAGACTGATTTGGAAGGCTGTGGATTCACTTACACGTAGTAATCATGATTTGTTTTCTCCGTTGGTAAAAGTTGGGCAGAGTCATCCCGCATGATTGACTGTGTCTGTAGAAATAGTCTTTTGTTTGGGACATGATGAGTGGTATAAGGTATCTTGTCGTGCTGGAGACATGAATTAAGTGGTCTCGAATTTTGGGCTGTAAACCAGGGGGTGTGGAGTGTGTGTGCGTGGTCGTTATGATAAAAGAGGGATGTGAGTCTTTAGGTGTTTTAAACTCACCACTGTGCCACTCACAGTCATAGTGTTATCAGAAAGCCACTTTGGAACTCAGATATAAAACGAGAGTCTAAGGCTGGAGAGACCTAAAGAAAGACGGCGACATGAAAAGACGGCCTGGGTATTCTTTTTTGGCATAGTTGATGGAAAAGACACGAAGGGCCGTGCATCAATGTGTTCGCGAGCATCTTGGACTTGCCAACGTATTTCGAATTTGCTGGCCCGGTGGGATTCAGGATTGGAACAGTTGGAATGGCTTGTCGCAGGACTCGGACAGGAAAGCATGGATCTAGACTTTTTGCATATCCAACGTGCAAATGAGTGGTTGGGGATGTGACAATGCAGTGTGTGCGAGAGGGTTTTATACGCTGAATTCTTGGTTTGTATCCATCGTCTTTCTAATGAGGGAAATAGTATGTGTGGGTGAATGATGCAGCGGGAGGTAAGAGGACGTAGACAACTCACACATTACAGAAATTTCCAACTCTTGTCCCTTTATTAGGAGAGATAGAAAAAGGGTCGGACAGCAAAACAACCATTAACCTAGTGTAGCGCTTAGTCCGGAAGAATCGAGGGTTGTAGTTGTACTTTTCACAGCGACTTCTCCATGATTTAAATAACGTTTTGGAAAGAAATAATCGACATGGTCCGTACCTCATACCCTCTTCAAGAATTTGCGAGTAAAAAGTGAGTTGGCGAAGAAGTACGCAGGGACAGCTTTATACATCCACAGGCATGTAGAAAATCAGTGACGAAGTGCACATGGGCACTTGATTCATGCCGAGCAAGCTCACATGTACTGGTCACACTTTTTATTTCGAGAGACGGGAAACATTGGTCATTACTCTCAGTGTTTTTGGCATTACAAGCAAGTACTGCCAACAAAAGCAGGTGATCATGGCTCATAACCTGTTGAAGTTCGTCATGGATCGCCCACAACCAACCATGGTGATGTCGACGCCCAGCTTCTCGGAAGGCGATTGCCAGTGATGAATTGTATTTACATAGAGAAGGTCGTCTTCCAGATTTCTTTCGCTGAGCTACCTTTGGTATTTGATATCAAGTGGAAGAAGAGATCCCAACTATAAGCTTAAGTAATGTTGACTTTGTACGGCCACACTGTCCTTCGGGACGGCCATGAGATTGTGCTATAAGGGCTTTTAGACCAATTCCCGAGCAACATGGAGCGTTCATAGATTTTGGCGATGGTCATCCTCAGGAGGTATCCCAACTTTGGATCATTGGTGGTTTATCTTTAACTTCAAGGTCCACAACGCAGGACATGCTCGCTTGAAAAGCACATTTTGGATCTCAGAAAGATGGTGTGAGCGAGAAGGAGAAATGGCCGGAACGTTGGGTATTTATGTTACAATCTACGAACTGATGACCATTGGAACCTTTTCGATACATTTTTGTTCGTGATCGTGAAGACACGCGCCATCCCACTTTGACAAAGGCGATTCTGGACTCGAAGATGGAATTGACAAAGCATTGAGAACGAAGCAGACTCGTCACGTCATAAAACAGGAAGAAGGACACTGCAGAAATAGAAGGCAAACTCTGTCTGCGCAGAAGTCGAGACTTCATACACCCTCCAGTCATCGTGAGCCGGCTCAAAACTTCTCTAGTTCTCAAAAGATGACTCAAATGAAAGCAATTTTCTACTACGGAGCAACGCGACAGAGAAAACTTCATGCGAAGAACTGGCTTGACTTTGATCGCATCACTCCTGATTTTCACCACTTGGATTCTCGGTACAGACACATGCCATACAATGTGCCCATACAGATTTCAGGATGGCAAAACGCAGCCTGTAGGGCGACTGTACATAATATTTGGGGACTAGAGAAGGAGAAGTGGGTGATAAAAGGCTTGTCCTGGTATTATTTGCAAAACTCTTATACCCCCCCAGAACAACAACTCCACAGCGTACACATTCCGAGACGAATACACCGGCCCGGTCATGGTTTTCAAAACGATAGAACCCCATCCAATAGTCCAATCTTCCTTTGGTGATACAAGAGTTACACCAGACTTCTCCGCGCATGAAGGGTAGACATATCGCTTTGTCGTGCTCGGAGAACGACACCATAATTCGAAGATGTAAGTCTTTAGGATGCAAGCAGTCAGACAGAGACATGGAGCTGGATCCAATCGTTTTTGGGGAAGATGCAAATCGCATAGTGGATGCAGGAAGAATCGAACCTCAGCACCAGAAACTATGGAAAAATACCTGCACTACCATATTCCCCAGATCATCAGTTGTTGGGTGATGTATTTTGATTTTTTTTTAGATAGCGCGTGTATTGCTGCACAAGGGGTAGCGACAGATTATGCATTTCCTGTGGAGGAATTTTGAATTTGTCTGATTCCACTTTGTTCGCGCAGAAAAAAGTTAAACAAGAATGATCTCGTAAACGTCTGTCCAGAACAACCGGGACCTTTCATTAGGGGCTCTGGGTCTATGTTGGAAAGCGCACACATGGCGCATCATGAATACCATGTGAACATGTTGTGGTAACCAATTTTTTGACTTGTGAAGAAGAGTGCCTTCTACCATCAAGGCTGAGCATTTCATACCCATCCACCCATCTGAGTCATCTTGAATCTTATTTGTTGCTTTTTCACTCCACATGATCGTGCAAACATCGTGATTTGAAGTCGCTCAGCCCACACCATGCGACAGCAGTGTAGGAATTCGGAATCCACAACTCCCGTCTTCTCCAGCCATGACTCTGCGCAAAAGTGATTTGAGGTCCTCTCCCCAGACACCACCATCATCTGTCGGACATGGAGCTCATTTCGGAATTGCCACCCCTGATCCGAGTAATGGAGAAGAACGATCACTCACGGGTGTCAAGAATTTATACACGCTCCCCAACATATACAATCTTAATCAGAAAATTTTTAAGCAGTACGAATGGTTAATGCAGTGAGAAGTAGTGCAGTGAGAAGTGCCAAAGAGGGTGCAAAAGACATACTTGCCCTGAAGACCGGTTTATCGTTCATCACTCGACAAAAAGTTGAAGATTCGAGGAATAGATTTCTGTCGAGAGAGCATGGTAAGTCAATAGGTCGAAGCTTTCATAAGTGAAATAATGACTCTAATGTGCACGAGAGATGACAATGTCCGAGCGTACTGCTGATGGTCGTTTTCATATCAGGGAGGGTTTCTATGACAGATGGCGCTGATGTTGGGCTATGTAATTGTTAAATCCAACAATCTCCTTCACATGGCTGCTCCAATTTTGGGGACGGTTGGAGGTGACAAGATTATTTTTGATTATTTTTCTTTTGTATTATCGGCAAATGATGAGAGGGATCCAGAAGTCAAATGAGGTGTCCAGTGGACTCATGATATTTCAGTTTCCTTTTTGAACGATTAGCAAGGTCTCATGCGAGATTGATGTATTGCGTGTAAGAACTTACAGTTTTGAGGACCTCATAGGGGTTCTCAACCTCCGGAACAACTGGTTGTTGCTGAACCTCACTATCCCACTTCCGCTCCCACTCGAGGGTAGCATGATGATCATCGACGCCGTTGACATCGCCACCAATCCCCTGACGTGAACCATTGTAACGGTCTTCACCCCCTTCAGCCCCGCTCTTCTTGGTAGAGTCCTTGCCTTCGTTCTTCTCAACCTGGGTTTGGTCCGCTGCACCGCCAATGCGCAACCCAGTTTTGTCCACAGTCAGTCCGTGCAGCTTATCACCCATCCGTGTACCGCGTTTGGAGGGCGCCTCGCCCCCGTTGAGTCGTCGAAGAATAGTGTATCCCACGAGTGCCCAGATGAAGATGAAGGTTGCTGAGCAGCTAGCGATGAAGACGGTGGGTACGACGAAGATAAGAGCAAAACCAACAACCACGAAAGTGAACGCCAGCGCGGCCAGAATACCGAGCAGCAGACAGGTGATCAATGAAACGAGAAGGGTGGTCGTAGCGAAGGCGAGGAAGAGGATAAGAGGCAGACCAGCTAGGGCAGCTTGTGCGCCGAGAAAAGCCTGTAGAATCAGTGGGTGGATGCATAGTCGGACTCAAGGGGTCTGTACTGCCAACTTTGGATTGTCCTCGGCGAAGAAACGCAGATTTTGGGCAATCTCCTTGCGTTGCTGGGGTGGGAGCACTCTGTCGGTCGTGACCTGGATAGTGTTGCCTACCCTTCTTGTGGTGGTGTGAAGGTGTTTGCCTGCATGACCTACAACTCCAGAAGCATTTTGGAACATGCTCGACATGATTCAAGGATGAAGCGTCTGGTTTCAGCCGCAAGGAGTGTATGAAGGAAGCGGTGGACAAGGAGAGGTGATAGCGGAGAAGTGTCGAGATTACATTGACTACATGTACGAACAGGGGAATTGCATGTGATGGACCCAGGCCATTGCAAGAGATGAGGTAAGAAGCAACCTTGGAAGGAGAACCAATGCCTGGGCGCGCCTACCTGGTCTGGCGTGCGGAGGACTGGACGCGTCGGCGCGGAGACGTCATGCAGCACCACCCACCCCTGCCGCTCTTACCGAGGCGCTAGTTCTTGACCGCCCCGATTCTGCCAATTCGAGGTCTGAACTTTTTTGGTCGCGACACCATGTACAAACCATCCCCAGCGTCGCGCAGCACCGCCACAATGAGTGAGAAGAAGCGGAAGAGACACGGCGAGAATGGCGAGAGGCCGGCGAAGAAGGCAGCCACAACGCCCACAGGAACGGCCGCCGTCGAGCTGCTGGAAAATAAGGAATTGCTGGGTCCTGTTCTAGGCAAGCACTCCGTCGCAACATGCGCACCAGCGATGCTGACTTCTGTATAGCCGCCACCCCGGGTCTCAAGATACCATCGCAAATCAAGTTCAAGCCCTACAAGCGCACCAAGATTCTGCCCAAGGGCGAGAGCACAGAGCTGCTCTTCCAGTCATCCGATCATCCCCGTCTCGACTACCTCGCACAAGAAGAGTACGATGGTAGCGCGGAGAGCCAGTTGAAGGACTATCTTGGAGTTTACGACCCCGTCACTAGCAAGTTGCAAATCGTACCAGTGAAGAGGGTGGTTGTACGGAGCACACTGCGCAGTGAGACCGAAGAAATGCGTGAAGAGCAGGCGCGGAAGGAGGCTCAACTGGGCAACATCACAGCGAAGCGAGCCGCACTCGCCGCCGAATTTGGATCCAAGAAGTCGAGAAAGGCGCTCGAGGATAGAACCCTGAACGCTATTCACAGTGGTAAACCAGGCGATCCAAGCACAGCACAGAATGACGCCGTCGCCGAAAATGTCCTCACGAACATGGCCAACAACGGCGTCGCCATGCCCACAAAGGCGGAACTCGAAGCGGCGGTGGATAGCTCTAAGCCTCGGCCTACGCCCAACATGGCCGCCGAATACCCTGGCGATGTCTACACCATTGACAACATCGTCGGTAGCGAGCTGATGACCATGCTGGAAGTTAAGGACTGGGTAGAAGCATCAGAAGCTGGACTAGGTGTTGCAGTCAGCAGCAAGTTTGTCGCAAAACGCATTGTCAAACTTGCCAGGGGCAAGCAGATTCAAAAGCTCAAGGTGTTGCGATTCATACTGCTATGCATCAACTTCAATGCTGCGCTGCAGGGCTCCGGCGGAAGCAGACCGAAGAAGATCCCCATAAAGGGCAAGCTGGAGGCTGTTATGGGTGATGACACACCCGCAGGATGTGTTCTTGCCATCAGGAGAAAGTTTGCCTCAGAAGGGTAAGTTTCAGATTTCGACGTGGACGTATCCCAAACTAACAATAACAGTGGTGATATGCCCCGCTGGAACATCGACAATTTGATGACGCACATTGCTGCTGCGGCGCTCATCGTTGACGACCACGAAGTTGATATGAACGATCTGCGCGAAGATCTCAAGCTCGAAAACAAGGAGTATGTTTACCTGATCGATACACAGGACTCTACAACTAACAGACATTAGAATCAAACAATACTTTATGGAGTTGGGATGCAAGCTTTCGGCACCAACACAGACTGATATGGCGAAGCGGAAGCTGACCAAGGCCGAGAGTGCCAATCACTTCATTGCGAAGTTGAAGCTGCCATTGTCATTCCCCAGAGTTGGTGGGGCGCGCCAGAAGAGGAGGGGTTAGAAGAATACAGTACCAGCATCAGCGATTTCAATCAAACATTTCACGTTCAGATCCATCCTTTCGTTGCCTACTGCATGGGCGGTACACTGGTGGTACCGAGATCATTTTCGCCACCCCCCTCGGAGGGACCCTTAAACTACTCCACACGAACCATTCCCGCCTCCACAGCAGCACTGTAAATGACAATATCAACGGCACAGATTAGTTCCACCGAAATCGAGATTCCGTGCTGCAGCTATCAGATACATCATCGATGTCCACATGTCAACGCCGCATATGGCGTACACTCTCATCATGACATCACCACCCACGCTTTCCTGTGACGCACTCTCCACGCATTCGATCTCACATTGAACCTATCCACGTGTATATAATCTTTCCCAGACCCTTTTCATCAACCCAGTCCATATACAAACATCCTCCCATCTATCCCGACCAACTCACACATCACCTCACACAATCCAACCCACCACTCTCAGCCCAATCCAATCACAACCACCAACACAATGCCCAAGTCAACAGGCCCCCTCGCCGACCAACTCGGTCTCTCCCGACCCGGCAACGGAACCAGCGCAACAGACAGCACCACCGCCGCCGCAGACAAACTAGGCGCAAACAAGGATACAAATGCCATTCCGCAGGGAAACCCAAGTGTAATCAGCAGTGCGGGAGCTATTGGACGACAGTGTATGTATTAACCCTTTTTTCCGTCAATTAGATTCAGCCCTCTACCTCTCTCTGCCAATTCAGGTTTGGAAAGTGGATAGAGGTACATCGCGGGAGTGAGATCGACGCTGACAAGGAATAACAGTCAACCCCGACGGTTCAATCGGCCAGATTGGTCAGGCGGTTGGTGGTCCATTCAGTAAGGACGGTGTTATCGGAAGTCAGTTTGATGCGAGCAAAAATGGTATTGCAGGACATGTGGAGAGGGCGGTTGATGGGCCAAGTAATCCTGCTGGGAGCTCAAAGTAAAATCCTATGCTTGATGGGGTTGAAATGGAATACTGGTTTAGCCAAGAGGCTGACGATGGTTTTAAATCCTCGTGTTCTTGCGTAAAGTGGCCGGGGGTGTCGGACGGATACTCACGTGTGATGTCTGACTACCTGGGTTTTCTCTGAGAATTGACAAATACTGCGATGTGGCTTAAGATGGACCTACGGGATCAAATATAAAACTGTCACTTTGATTCGTGATAACAGAGGTCACGCAAGACGAATGTAATGGGTAGCTTGATGCACATGTGTGCTTGCAACGTGTTGATATTACTCAAACCGCTATGCGACTATGAATCTAGAGGACAAAACCCAATCAACAGCTCTTACACGAGACATTTCCAGTACAAGTGCGGCGTGTTCTACTCTCCAAGTCGACGACCAGGCCCCATACTACCCCACGCGTTCCTCACACCCGTACTCGCTCCAGTACTTGGCGCACTAGCTGCTCCGCGTCCCTGCACCGCGTGTCCGAATCCTCGATTCTGCACACTACCGGGCGTGGCACCAAACCAACCTCGCACGATCTGCGGCGTGGTGATGTAGTTCTTCCCGCCACCAAATGTAGGCCAGATCCTTGTTAGGAAGTCGTACAGGTGTGCAGCGAGAAGACCACAGAGCTGGACGAGTGCAGTCTGGGGACCGTCCATAACGAAAGACATGGCAAGCATAGCGTACGGGAGGAACTTGGAGTCGAAGGTGATTACGAAGAAGGAGACCTTTCGAGTGGGATTCTCCTGCGCGTAGGTGTATGCGTAAGCGAGGGAGAGCGCGGGGAGGAAGGTGTAGGAACTGAGAACACCACCTGCTGTTGCCTTTGCACGAGTATGTTAGCGCAAGGTTCTTGTCTAGACACTCGATCGCAACGAAGATGTAGCGACGAAGATCATTGCAAGATGGGGATATGTAGGGAGCCAACACCGCCTAGCGAAATGGAGCGCATTCGCAAAGCTTTCTCAAGTAGCAATCCCACCATGCTCGCACACCACACACGTCCCTTTTTTATTTTGCGAATGACGGAACGGCATGATGTGCAAGGGTACTCTCCCTCGGTTCCAGGAATCGCTTCAGCTAGAAGTATAGGCTGGGCGAGCAGATAATCCGAGGTGGTCGGTAAGACCGAATTGATTGAATCGCAGACAGTTGTGTCGATGCGATGTGTATTGTGCAGAGGATGCGGAAGGTATCAAAAGCACACAGAGGTACTTACGACTATGATGCTAGCAAGGAACGCGGTGTAGACGAAGAAGTCTCCTGGTTGAGAGAACCGAGAGGACTCGCGCTCGAGACCGCTGCCGTATTGGTATAGGAAGTAGGGGTCCAGCAGTATGCCAAACTTGGGTTTCGTGATGAGGAACCCAGTAACAGCACGCCAGATCTGAGGCACCATCTTCACGGTGAACACCCACTGGCTCACGAAGACAAAGGTAGAGAGGTTGATGAGACCACTGTAACCTGCGCCCGACACAACGACAGCCAATGCTGTGATGGTCCTGCAATGCTTGTTAGCACGTATGCTCGTGAGGGCTTGAGCTGTTCGCCGGTGGAAGCGCTGAACTCGGTGGAGGTTACCTTGAGACCGGCGGGAGCGTCCAAAAGACATCCATGATTACCTGTAGCTGTGATGCGACGAAGTGACTATGATGATGTGCTTGTGGTGAGTGAGAGCAGCGAATGCTGCCTAAAGAACAGAAAGAAGCGAATTGACCAGCTGGCTTTTGAAGGAAGCGGCGTTCGTGGGGCGCCTTATGTAAGCCCGACCGCACCCGTACCTGCGTCATTGGTCGATCCTATCATCAGTCCGAGGTTCCAGAAAGTTCGCACGTCCTAGAAGACATCAGATTATTTACAACAAGTATCCCATGAAGCTCCTGCGCGGACTTCTGTGATTCTTGGTTCATTTCATCCTGTGCAAATCTGAGTGTTTCCGTCCACACTTTGGTGCTATGGTAAGCGCAATGTACCGCGCCACATCTACGCATCAATGAGCGGGCTGCACGACCCCTACAAATACTCTACAGTGCAACTCTTCTCAGAATTGTTCTGATGCCGTAAAACTACTCCTTCCCACCTGGTCCATGCACCTTGCTCTCTGCCCCAACTCCAGGCGTCCCCTTCTCCTCGTAGCTTTCTTCGTACCGTCTCCAAACCTCCATGTCCCGTGCGAGCCTCTTTTGATACCGCACCTGATGTTGGTAGTTGATCATGCGCTTGTCGGCTTCGAGCATGCCGCCTAATATCATACCCGACATCTGAATGTATCTGAAATAGTCAGTAAACCATTCTGTGGATAGTGTATAGGAAAGATATTGAGCGTTTCAACTATGTAGTCGGGGGTGGGAAAAAGGAAAAGTGCAACGAACGTTTTGAATTGTACGGTCAAGGTCCGATAGAATGGTGAGAATGCGTATGCTATGCCTCCGCCTACTGCGAAGAGGGCACCCCACTGTCAGATATTATTAGCCATTATAGAGTAGTATCTGAAATCTATCTCCAGACCCCAGATGCAAGAATCAGGTATGTACTTCCGTATCACTCTTAACTTGGCGTTCCAAACACTCGAACCCATGCTCGAATTAAAGGTGAACATATAATTACTTGCGTTTCAATCGTCCAAGCCACATGAAGGACTGTAAGAACATGTGCGACATACCTTCGTTGCTCCCACCAATGAGCCCTTTCCTGCTTCCCATGCAGCCTGATTGGTCTCATCATCCTTCTCCAAGCTGCCATTTAATCGCGTCATAGCCGTATCCGGTGGGACATCGAACAGATCTCTGGAGATCGAATCGACGATGATACGTGAGGATTGGGTTTTGTTGATGTTTCGCACTGCAATGGGGTGATGTCAATCTGCATCGAGAATCTAGAAGCACGGACTGCCGGTCCGCGGCGATGCATTGATGGGCGGAAGTGGCTAGTGGGGCTAGATCTCACCACCAATGATCGCAACGTTGAACCTGGACAACATATTCAATGATCTGAGAACACACCAGATCACCGGCATCACAGTCTGGCAATCCGCAGTCGTGGCACCATTGTTCTACCAAAGCGGCGTTCATGGAGTGTTCCAACACTACAAGCCAGTCCAACATTGCTGGTATAGTCCCTCCAAGCTATTATACCATGATGAATTATCTACTAAGGAGCAAACACAGATCAACAAAGACTTAGAGAGCAAGACATTACACAAGTACTGGAAACTACAAACTATAAAGCGTGCAGTGATACACTAGGACGTTCTTCAGCAACACTCTGTACCTGCGCTTCAAAAAGCAGTCTGGCTGGTCACAGGTGTGTGGGAACATAAAGATTTGCTCTTCCTACGCGTCTCGCTCATTGTAATCATAACACACTGGGAGCAACTCTTCAGTAACAACACACCATGTCCAATCGCGTTCACGGAGCAAGAGCTTGAACTGCACGCGCAAGAGGAAGAGAATATGGACAGTGTGGGACAGTTATCGAAGATGTTGTGACGCAGTGCTATGGTACACCTGGTCTTCTTTCCTCAACGTCAAAAACAGCAACTGAGTCGGAAGCATTATGACGCATAGAATCAGAAATGAAGGATCGCCGTTGATTAATCTCATCTTATCAGGGTCCGCGTCATTTCGAAGTGAAACATCTCATATACGTTGTGGCGAGCATCTGCAATGCAGTGAATAAGGTAGAGGAGGACCTTGGATTCACTACTGATGTGTCCTGGTCGAGATGATCAGTGATAAGTCTTTGGTAGGACGACTGAAGAGGAGAAGTTTTGTGGTTGATGCACGCCACAGTGCACAAGCCACAGAGGCTGGTGTCCAGGCTCACCTGGGCACGGCTGAGCAAGCACGTGTTTGACCGTTCAGACGCCGCCCGGGCTGACGTATGATTGCGGCAGAGTTGACGCGTGGAGCTACCACCAACCTGGCTCCACCGCTCTGCCGCCGGCGCGTGTCTGTATCGGTCGGCCTTGTTTTTTTCCTGGTCGCCTTGCTCTCCTTGTTCGCTGCGCGATTGGTACGCGCTGCTTTGCTTGGTTGGCGGCCGTTGCAGGTGCAGTTCTGGCTGCGGAGCTCTCCACCGAGTGCCCCCCCTCTGATACAGGAACGGACCGAAGACTGAGATGCGAACAGCGCGCAGTCGCGGCATGCAGTCAATGAGATGTCCTGATCATCGCAAGCCTACCACTCACACTTCCCGCCCAGTCCCGGCCCCGTAAGTCGGAATACAGCTACCGTATAGTGGTACCGCTCGTGGAGATACGTCTAGCATACCTCACCCGATGCGATCGCCCCGATTGGCCCATTGTCCTATACACCCTCGATCTTGATAGACGGTCTCCTTCCTCCCAGAACACCGTGACACCCTTCGAAACGTGACAATTGTTTCTCCAACAACGAGCCAGCCCCCTGCATGCGATAGCCCTGACCGTAGAGCTCGTGCTGGGCGGC
This sequence comes from Plenodomus tracheiphilus IPT5, assembly GCA_010093695.1. Classification (NCBI taxonomy): domain Eukaryota; kingdom Fungi; phylum Ascomycota; class Dothideomycetes; order Pleosporales; family Leptosphaeriaceae; genus Plenodomus; species Plenodomus tracheiphilus. The sequence continues at coordinate 866,274 of MU006293.1, read as the reverse complement.
GCACGCCCACTGAGTCGCTCGGCATGTCGCGAGACAAACGCAGGAGCATCTTCGGGCGCAGCTCTCTGTCGGCCCTCACGAGCATCCAGAGCACCAAAGATGATTCGCAACCCTCGAACCTCCTGCGGAAGCGGCGAACCGCGTCTTTCATGTCCAACCTGTCGGATGTAGCGCCATACTCTGAGAAGCAGTCCTTCGATGGTCACGCCATAGCAGAAGCGCCGCCGTCACCACGGCCAAACATGTCGCGAGGGAACGTCAAGCGCGCGAGCTCGGTCTTCAGCTCGTTTCGTGGCTACAAGACCCCAGAAGATGACGAGCCGCTATCTGCGACTTCAACGCGAGCGTCGATGTACTTTGGAGACTACCTGGCCGAAGACGTGCGCGATCGCCAGGTCCTCCAGCACGGAGAGGTGCAGACCAGCAGCTCCATGTTCAGGAAGAAGAAGGAGTACTTGGTCCTCACAGAAAAGCACCTGATACGGTTCAAGAGTAACACAAAAGCGGCAGAAGCATTCCCAGGGTGAGACAGGTGCCAGTAGTCATATGTTGGGTATCGCTGACCAAGTTTAGCATCCCCTCGCCCTACAATCGCAACAGCACCTACCGACATAGCCAGAGTCCATCGACCGGATCATCTCACGAGCTCCAGTCTCTAGCATCAGAATCCTCCGGTGACCGGCACCATGGCATACCTTTGCGCCACATTGTCGCTGTATATCATCTAGACGACGGACGGCCTCATTTTGCCTTGGAGCTCTTCTACCTGGATGAAGAATCAAACCACGCTTCGTCCATGACTCTCCAGTTCGGAGATCCAGAGGAGATGTTCGCATGGCTTCGGACGATCAGACAAGCGGCTAACCGGTCGCGACTGGCAGACGCAAACCCTCTGTCTGCGCATAATTCACATAAGGCTGCTCGTGTGGTGGAGGCTGAGCGGGACTACGTGCCGCCTCACTATGCCATATACAAGGTCGTTTTGCGACCTCAAGGCAAGACTACAACCCGATCATCATCTGACGACCTGGCAAAAATCTCAGCCTCTGTATGCTTCCTTGCGATTGGTGTGCATAAGGTACACTTGATTCCATTGTTCAAGGCACCTTCCCAACGATCCTCTAGTCCATCTCTGATGTCACATAATGTGCAAACATCACATGGTCTTCTAACATTAACCGAAGTCAGGGTCAGTGAGGTCGACGACACCTTTCAGTTGACATTTCGGTAAGAGCACTCGGCCAGGGCTTACAAACAATACTGATAACTACCAGGAAACCTTTGGAGCGGCCGAAAGTTCTTCAGTTAGCTTCCCTGGCCTCACGCGACATTGCTCTCCGGCTGCGGACCATGGAAGGGCATCTTCGGCCAGAATGGGAATCACGACCTTTCGAGTATCTTGTGCCCGATGACGTACACCAGGATATTTCCAGGCAAGCGAGCCCGCATCCCATGGACCAGGACTCTTTGGACCGAACGTTGATAGGCTATTGCGTAGCGTACGATGTGCAACCCGAAACAATCAGATACCAGATCACCTACCCCAGTGAAGATGCTCCGCGATTTGAGTTGTTACAGCCAACCGGTATGCGAAGGAATCAATACAATACCCTAGAGTTACTAGCCGTGATGCGTTCTTTGCGATACAACGAAACTTTCGGCTCGATTTCGTTCAAGGATGTGCACCTTGACGTCCTGAATGGCCCGAGAGATCCGTATGGCGCCGAGCATCTTTGCCTCAAAACTAAGCGAGGCACATACGCTCGGCTAGATGCTGAAGAATTGGAGCGTTCGTGTCTTTTGGTCCAGGAAATCCGAGCTTTGGCATTGAGCAACCGGAAATTGCGAAGATTAGACTTCACATCTTGTATCAACAGGACGCCACAAGACCATGGAGAAGCAAGGGGTAGCGCACGAGACATAGGATGCGGCATCGTGGAGGCTCTGTTTCCACTTTGCAAGTACCAGACCACGAATGTCGACTGGATCGCGCTGAATAATATTCAGCTCGGAGACACCGATCTGGATTACTTGGTTGCAGCAGCTGTTGAACGGGCTTGTCACTTGCGCGGCCTGGAGCTTAGTGGTTGTGGGCTCACGGACCGAGCCTTGTCTTTAGTACTGGATGCACTTCGTGCGCAAGAGACAACCCTCGAATCCATAAACCTGTCTTCGAACCCCTTCCGACTTTCCCCTTCTATTTTTGACTCTCAGATCGGTGTGTTTGGGTATCTTACCAAGCTGAACCTGTCTCACGTTGCGCGAGCATCTGCACTGGAGTCCTTGATATCTGTGGAGACATTCCAAGGCTGGAGGTTACAGGAATTGGTACTCAGTGGCACATCACTTAATGCTGCAATGGTAGATGCAATCGCAGGGTAAGTCGGAACTGCATACATCTAGTCAAATTTCTGACGTAATTCCAGGTACCTTGTAAATTATAAACAATCTGAAGCGCTCCGTGAGCTGCGGTTGGACCATTGCTTCTTGACCGGCAAGGACGTTGCATATCTCCTGCACTCAATGACAGAGACCCCGGGAAAAGCTCGCGAGCTCCACCTTGATGTCAGCGAGAACAATTTTGAGCAGGATCTTGGTAAAATGACAAGAGCTATATCAAGTGGTATTGCGCCCTCAAGTTTCACAATTAGATTACTGGAGTTTGAGGAAGAAGCCGATTTCCGCAAGATGATAGTTGCACTTGCTGAGAACAACACGATCAGGCAATTAGATATCTCGCGGGCGTCGTTGCCATGCGACGCTTCTGAGGAAACGTGTCTGGCCTTGGAGAAGATGTTCGCCGAGAACCACAGCCTTGAGTGGCTGGACATTTCCGGTGAAGACTCACGCCTCGAGACTACCAAGTTAGGCGTGGGAGTGAACCGAGCATTACGAGGCTTGCAAAGGAATACGACCTTGCGCGCTTTGTACATCAGATGTGAGCATGCCACATCACGTGTGGTAGCATGATACTGACCGTCTATAGACCAGAAGCTTGGTATGCAAGGCGCGAGCACACTCGCTGATGTTCTCAAAGTCAACAAGACTTTGCAGTACCTGTATTGCGAGAACAACGGCATTGCACTGACCGGTTATACGGACCTAGTCAACGCGCTTCATCGAAACACCACCTTGTTGTATCTGCCCACAATGCAGGAAGCTCGCCAGATGGCACTAAAGCAAACAGAAGACCAAGTCAAGCAAATGCGCGATGATGTTTCGGTGCATCACCAAGGTAAGAGCGATTCAGTGCGCAGTCGACTCGCCAACAAGGTCGGTAGTCGAGTTACGAAGACTCAAGCCCACGCCTCGGGCCTTTCAGACCAAGACATCAAAGCCGCCCTGGGCTTAGTCGATGAAAGCTGGGCCCGACAGGAATATCGCCTGCAACAGTATCTACAGCGAAACTACAACATATCGCAGGGCATTCCCACGACGATGGACGTTGACGAGGAAGATTTCGAGCGACCCGATACTGCGACGAGTCTGTCTAGGATTATCGAGAGGGTGAAGATCGAGACGACACCCACGGTTGAGAGAGACCTGCAGCTGGGTATCCCTACACCAGACACTGACTACGATACCACACCGCTCGAGAAGGAACTAGAAATGTCGTTCAATACGAACCGCAAAGGGTTTCCGTTTCCTTGAAGATGAGTAAGGAAGGAGGAACCATTCATCTATGCATATAGACGGTCTTTGCACTTGGAGGCTTTTGCATCTGCCGCATTCAACTTTCTTGTACATTAAGGTTGTCAACATTGGCGCAATATGGCGAGAATGTCGGGAGGATGTTTGAACCTGAGAAAAACGAGGAAATGGGATACATGCAGGGGGGGTTTTTTCTTTTGGATACGTGCATCGAGGCTTGGGACGGGGTATCTTTGGTAGCCACAATATTTGGATGCAGCAGTACGCGATGCGATGTGGGAAGATGGAGATATAACAACACGAACTTCAAAGGCTATCATGATATGTACATACAGGGTCTGCCATGTAGAACCCAAATTTTTATATTAATTTTTAAATGCAAGCATGTTCATGTCGTACACATCAATTGATCTATGTTGAGTACTAGCCAATTTTGGAAGCCCCACCTAGATGCATGCTCAAGCCGCAATGTCATACGTCAAGACGCGGGCGCGGTCGCGCGTTGGTCGTCGGCGAAAAAAATGCCGACAGATTTTTGGAACATCTCACGACTGAAACCGACGCGCATAGCGTGTTGATTCTGCCGCTCAATCCGTGCCAATTGTTCCCCTCGATGCTGAGTCGTCAGCTGTCGCAAGCCTCTGCATGGCGTAGAGGCTCTGTCTGCCTCTTCTGCGCTACGCGAAGCCATCTCTCCACGCCTCAACTCCGACCCTTCGCCACAACAATTCCTCTCTCGGAGGACGTATCGAAAGCAAACCCAAATCGAGCAAAAAGGCTACGACGCTTGCGTCGTATCAAGGAAGCACAAGCCACGAAAGGCGAACTTGAGGCAGATTCAACGGGCGAAGATGTACAAATGCAACCTCAGCCACCCGATGATGTGCCTGGTGGGACGAGTGGAGAGAACGAGTCAACGGAGGGAGATACAACGGGAGCAAAGGATAGGAGAGGCTCTTCTACCAAAGATGGCAAGGCAAAGGCTAAGAAGCCGGCAAAGGAGGAGAAGCCGGTAAAGGATGAGAAGCCTACCAAGGATCAGAAGCCCACCAAGGATCAGAAGCCCGTAAAGACAGATGGAAAGACAAGGAATACATCGTCAAAACAACCATCCAAGGGGAAAACTGCGGAGCAGGAAGAAGCGCCTGACGGCATATTCATGTCGCTCAAAGAAGCCCTGCTCGGAGCAAGGCCAGCGGGGGGCCGAGAACCAATCGACATTAAAGTCTTGTCTCCCGACAATCTCGAATTCACGCCCGTCGAAGTTGACAAGCCACCGGTGCCAATGCTGTCGTACGGTCTCGACCGCGTACTCTTCAACCCTGGTGTCTACCGCCTCCAAGATCCTCGCTCGCGGGTGTACAACTTCGATCCATATCTCGAGAAGATCATGCCGGTCCATGAATTTGACTTTGATGCTCTCAGCGAGTACAAGACATCGTCAAAGGATGAGGAATTGCTCAAATTAACACAAGAAACTGGCGCAACTTTCACGGGCTCGACCTCGAGCATGTCGGGCATATTACAACACTTCCACTACCTTCTCTCCAACTTCCGAGGTCTTAATCATGAGATGCTTTCCCGGGCGTTCCCTACGCCTTCGCATAGGCTCTCCAAAATCACCCTTGGGCCAAGCGCCGTCTTTTTACGTTATAAAGATGGTGTGTATGCCATAGATGCAGACAAGTCCTATGATAGCCCCAATGTGATGAGTTGGCTTGGACATTCCCTAGAGAAGCTCCTGACTACTGAGCGTAGTGAATTCGAGCGTTTTAGGAAATCGAACCCAGAGAAGGCATCAGAGGGCAATTCGAGCAGATGTTATCACTACACTAGACAAGGGAACCTTTTAATGCGATCTCAACTCGATGCATATGACCCTCGACTTCCCGGAACTGGTGTCTTTGATCTGAAAACGCGAGCTGTGGTTTCCATCCGCATGAATTCCTCGAAGCATGAGAAAGGCACTGGCTACCAGATCCGACACGGACTGGGCCTCTGGGAGTCTTTCGAGCGCGAATTCTACGACATGACACGCTCGACGCTCTTGAAGTATTCCCTTCAAGTACGAATGGGTCGCATGGACGGCATTTTCATCGCGTTCCACAATGTTGAGCACATCTTTGGCTTTCAGTACCTCAGCCTGGCCGACATGGATGAAGTCCTTCACGGTCAACGAGACACATTTCTTGGTGACCAAGAGTTTAAGCTTTCGATCGCACTTGTCGACGAGATACTCTCCAAAGCCACTGCAAAGTTTCCGCGTACAGTAAGTCAGCCCGGTGAACTGAAATTTATTTGGCTAACACAGGTAGACACTCCGTTTGCACATTGAGGCGCGGCCGTCAAAGACGCCTTTCTTGTATGTCTTTGCTGAGCCGGTCACCGACGAAGAAGCGGATGCAATACAGAGTGTGGGTGATGCTGCTCAGAAGGAGTTTGTGAGGAACGTGGTGGAGGGAGGCAAGAATGATCCAGAAGTCCAGGCTGCGTGGCAGAAGACACAGGCTGAGGTGGATGAACAGCTTGTCGAGGACCAGCACGGCGTAGTGACGGCGGAAGAAACAGTCGATGAACGTGGAACTGAGGTCGAGCAGGAGGAGACTGAGACTGAGGTTGAGCAAAAGGAGACTGAGACTGAGGTTGAGCTAGAGGAAAAGGCGGATAAGAGCGAAGAGCCCAACCCCGCAACTGATACAGAAGTGGCAGAGGACTTGGCAACCGATACCGAAGTCGAAGCTAACGCCGATACCAATGTCAAGACTGCGGCGTCTTCAGCATCAAAACAAGAGGAACCTCCATCCCGTCCACTGATGGGCTGGACTCTCACCGTCCGCTCCAAAGTCAACGAGAGCTACGTTGACCGTCCTGAGAAGTTTGACCGTCTTGATAACTGGGACATTGAGTACCACCTCCAAGAGATTCCCAAAGGCTCGCGCTGGAAACTTTACGACTCAGTCAAAGCGCGGCGACGCGATCTCGTCGGTCAGAGCGAGGAGGAAGTCGACACTGCACTTAGATTCTTTCGTGCGCAGATCCAACAGTACACTAAGCGGGGCAAAGAGTGGAGGCGAAAGCAGGATAGAATTAATGAGGAAATGGGTGTCAGGGTCTTTGAGCCTTTGGGGCCAGGCAGTGAGAGTGGGAAGTACGTGGACGGATCTTGGATTCCAGAAGAGCCGCCTGCTGTGAAAATGAGGGTGGATAGTCCACTTGCAAACGACACGGGCGCAGTGGAGCTGAATTTAGACACAGAAGCGTCGAGCTCGGTTGACGCGAAGGCCAGAGATTCAAAGGCAGTGGACTCGCTGTCTAAGGAGGCGAAGGAGGAAGCCTTGGGGGATTTGCCGTCGGTGCCGTCTTGAACACGGCTTTTTGATTGTATAACGCCACTTGATGACCCTTTTAATGTAAGAGTAGGAAAAGGATTAGACGGGCATTGTATAACATGATCACACAACTGTACAGATATCATGAGCGTTGCGACAGCATTTTGCATACCGAAAGCATGTGCAGGAGCGCTTGTGTGCCTTCACGCATTCAACTACACGAACAAAACATACTTCTAAATCTACACTTCAAGAGATATTTAGCAAGACAGTAATTGTCCATAACAGAACGCGATGTAGTTGTACTACAAACCCCAGACAGTCAACGGGATCCCTGTCCATCCACTTAGCGGCATGGCAGCTCCGCATGGTGGCATGGCACCTCCGCGACCTCACCAATGGTTTCCCCGCCATGCCCGCAAGTCGCTCGTAGACGTGCGAAACCTCACCACACAACGCGTCCCTACCTGCGCCCTCCCGCACCTTCTGTTTCCGCCTTGCCTGTCTGTCTCGTACCTGCCGCTTGCTTCGATCAAACGACTTGATTGCGCCGTCGTCAAACACGCTTTGCGCCACTGCCGGCCAGCACACTCGCGCCGCTGTCAAGCTTACCGCCGCTCACCCCCCCGACGTCATATCAACGAGCCGTGCATCTGCTCTCGCAACACCTGTCGCTGCAGACCGCGCGACGACTGCAGCCATGTCCCCGGACGAGGATGTCACTTCGCTCTTGGACGTTATTTGCTACCAGCTGAGCAAGGAAGATGCCAAAAAGCTCCTAGCCGTAGGTCGCATCCGCCCGCCTGGCATGAACAGCAACAGTCCTCTGACCTTGCCTCTAGATCAGCGGCAAGAACCTGCAAGCAGCAGTGCAGAAGTTCTATGATACAGACATCGACAATCTCAGAAGCCTACTGCGCGACTCGTCAGCGACATGGGACGAGAGCGCGTTTGGTGCGGGTAGGTACGGAGACAAGGACACAACCGTTCCCAGTATGTTGACATTATCCCACAGCTAATCGGCAGTAGACTTGGCTGACCCTCAACTCTCGTAGCTTTCAATATTGACTATGCACCAGGTTTCGAGAACTACCCCCACAGCACCGGTCATAGCAGGGCCCCCACACGCCCTCCTTCGCGAACGAGCCAACATTCCGCCGTCTCTACACATGCTGGGGATGCTCCCATGCAAAGTTCGTTAGTGCGAAACTTGCCCCAAAACCAGAGCTGACAGCCAGCAGGCATCGAAGGTACCCAAGAGTCTGGCGTCGTGGGCAGCACAAATACCATCTTTGGGCCTGCTACCCAGTCGCACTACGAGGCATCGCAATGGGCTATCGTACCAACAACCACCGAAGTGATTTCAGATCCTATCCCAAGCCAGCGGCAGCGTGAAGAAGGCCAGCCTGCGATTCTAAAGCCGTCTTCCAACTTCAACCACCTACAATGCCTCATTCCTATCCTACATTCGATACCGCAGTTCCGAAACGCGTTCCTCAGTCCGGGCGTCGTCGACACAGATTACTGGGTCGGCGAAGACTGGTGGAGAGGATTCGCATCGCCATCGGCGCGCATCATTGACGAAACAAAGGGGCTTGCTGAGACGCATGGCTTGGAGATCCTCCACGAGGCGCAGCGCTTGATGGCGTTCTTGGACAATACTGACAGGATATACGGATCGGTCAACGCGCTCTTGAACATGGATGCTTGGAAAGAATCGAAACCAACAGGTCTTGAAGATGAAGACGATGGCCTGCTAAAGTTTCTGCTGCTATGGGGCTTCGCTTTCCAAACTCAGGTGCCAGATGCTGACCTCAATGGGGCTCTGCGATCGGTTGTCAACGTTGCAGGACAACAGGTTGAGAATTTTGTCCTCGATGGTACTGTCACCCGCGACTCCTCCAGACCGGATCCCAGTGTCTATGATGTTCTCGACGAAACACTCTTTTCTGGTAGTACCGGAAGCGCCCACTTGGTCGAGCCCAGCAATGTTCTCATGCTGCGTTTGACATCCTCGAGAACCAATGCGTCTGACTTAGGATGCCGTATTCCTGCGACGCTGTATGCTGATCGCTATCTGGAGAAGAACAAACATATCATAGATGGCATGTACACTGATATCCGGCAGCATGAGGAAAAGCTGGGTAGCATCAAGACCCAAGTTGAGAGATTGAAGTATCACATGCCTTCGAAACCTGGATCAAACCGCGTCGAATCTTTGAAATTGCTGGAGACAAGCATGAAGGCATACCAACCACCTGCAAACGGGTCGGAATTAACCCAAGAGGATGCCACAGTTCTTGCTCAGCTAAAAGACATATACAACAGCATTGAGAGCAAGCTCGCCAGTATGTGTGCTAGATGTCTTCGCACAATCACAAGCTAACGAATCCAGCCCTTGAAGAGCAAGCCCAGCAGATCCAGAAGACCCGGGATAACATATCTGCCCAGTTCAAACCTATCATCGACGACGGCGCAGACATCGTTATGGACGATACAGCCGTCGACTTCCCAGAAGGCCAGTCACCACAAGATGCCATGCATCGCCCATACAAACTCTGGGGTGTAGCAACCCGCCGCGACGTTGTCTACCTGCTCTACCCAGATATCAAATCTGACGTCCCTGACGCCCGACAGTGGTGGCGCATGCAATATGATACCGAATCTTCCAGTCCAGTTATCATGCGTGATCGCCTCAGCTTACAGGATGTACTTGAGCGTGCGACGTCGGAATCTGCCTCCGTGCTACTCGTCTATGCCAACGAAGCCGCGATATCATCCGATCCTGCGCCACTCTCGAAACCTTTACAAGAGTTTGTCAAGAAGGATAATCTCAATTTTTTGGAGGAACTGCAGAAGAATGCGACGGGTTGGGAAACATTCGGTGATGATGACTACGGGACTGCTGTACAGGAAGACTGGGATAGAGACGCGCCCCTTCAAAACTACAGAAGTGAAGATTATAGGAACGATGATTGGCATAGCATGAGTGCGAGGGATTTCCATTCTCGTGGGAACGGGTTTGGGGTTGCGGATGATAACATGAGTTCTGCGACTCTGACGCCGAACACTGAAGTTGATGACGGGGATGTAAAGGGTGATGGTGTAGTCATGAGGGAGGTGGTAGAGGTTAGGGGTGAGGATGGGAGGGAGATGAAGAGGAGGAGGAGGGAGAGTAGTGAAACGATTGGTGAAGAGCGAGTTGAGCAGGTGAAGGAGGATAAGGGTGAGGTTAAGCTGATTGATGTGGAGATGGAAGATGTGAAGGAGGAACCTAGGGTACAACACGTTGAGGTTGAGGAAAAGAAGGGCGGATGAAGGTATGAGTACGAATGCATTTGCTGGAGTTGGGGATGGAGAGGGTTGGAGTTGGGACATAGCTTGGAGTTTTGGTGCGAAATGAAAGTACCCGTGCGAGGAGAACCTTACGGTCTTGCAGCAAAGGTTTTGGTGTTCACATGGATACGTTTTCTTGAAAGGGGTTGACAACCATCTTATCCGTTCCGGCGCGGCTTTTCTCACCCGCTAAGTAATCACTGCACATATAAATTCCTCTTACTACTCTCCCCTTCTTCATATTCCATCACACAAGACTTCCTCCAAGAGTTTCAAAATAAAAAGGAAAAAAAAGGAATGACCCTGCCTTTGCTTTGTCTTCCAGGAGAGACACCACTATGCAGACATGTGACGAGTTCCAAAGAACGCCAGTGCACTGCAGAATGGCCGTCGTTTGCGGCGAGCAAGACTACACAAAAGTACCTGTCGACAATGAAGTATCGGAGAAGTACACAAATTATAACATTATATATTGTACTTTGTCTCTGCGTCTCACAGTGTTCCAACATTGCGACAGAAAGATGACAAGTGTCCTGTCGTTCTCGGGTGAACTTCAAAGCCATCCCAATGAACCCCCATGGAGCGTTGGTGGAAGGTGCTTGAGTTTATCTACCCCCCTCCTCCCCTCTTCTTTGCCAGCTCCGAGACTTGTTTGCATCTGCAAACATGACCGCTGGATTTCGAAAAATTGGGCGAGATGCTGAAAACATGGCTTCTGCGTTGTCCGCTGGGTTTCTTCGAGAGTCAAAAATGGCACGTAAGTGCTACATGTGTCTGTGGGTGGGAGGGAGGCTGGGCGGAAAATAGATACCGATGTCGCCTTATGGAGTTTTCTGGAAAGTTGATCTTGGATGAATACACGCTTTTGTTTGTCTGGGGGGCTGCTCGCTGCGGTGTTTTAAAATTAAAATTGTGTCGTATCATGGTTTTGGGGGGACTCGAATAGCCTGGAGAGGAAGTGTCTGTTTGGCGTGCTGATGTGCGGGTTAGAAGTATCCACAGGGGCTGGTAGGTGGGGATATATAAAGCCTGGATCTTCTGCATCTTTATTTCATGACTTGACCCACTTGTTCTTTGGGTAAATAGAGTTCAGAAGTTGACAAATTACATCGCTATGTGTCTTCCAACCTCGTCAAAGCTATTTTTCAAAGAGAGCATGGGTGGGCGAGTTACTGATAATGTGCTGGAATATTGGAAACAGCACGCCGATGACATTGCTCTGAACATTATGGGGCATTCACATGCCCTGATCTCAACGAAAAACAGATACACTTCTTTTGTCGAATGTGTTTTGTTGCTTCTTCACTCCAACATATACTACAAAATTCGCACTCAAATCCGTGGGCTGAATGCTTTAGAAAAGTCAAGTGAACGATTCTAATGTCTGGAGCGGTGGCGTGCGGTCTGGATGTCTGTGGACTAGGTATATAAAAGCTCGCCTTGACACTCCTTCTCCCCTACACTACATTTGCTCGTCTTGGGAAGTTGATCAAAAATTGGCAGACCACAATGAATTATGTGGTGTTCTGTCTTCGCGAAGCTCGAATATAAGAGTCGTATGGGTGCGACACCAAGGGAAGATAAATATCAGCCATGTATCTGTCTGCTGCGTCATCCGTAAATATCTCGACAGGAAGACCATGGTGGCCCGCATCCCTCTGTGTTTCAGTATCGATGGAAGTATATCAAGTCTTAAGTACGCAAGATGACCGAGCCATATGTTAAGCGCTTTTCGCTCTCCAAGTCCGCGTACTTCGTATGTGTACGTGTGGACGTTTTCAAGTAGAGAAAACCCAGACCGAATATGTCTGGTGCGTGTCCAATGGGGAACAAAGTATATAAGACTCTCTCGATAGTATACTGGCACAACTCTTCTCTAAATCACACTCCTTGATTCGTTTCAAGAAAAGTACCCGAGTTCCATCGCATGACCTTGCCGCGGTCTGGCCTGCGCACTATTATCGAAAACCTCCAAAACTGCATTCCATGAGTGCGGTTGTTTGGGTACATCAACTGAAATCACGAACGTCTGTTGCGATGTTTTAAAAACAATAACTAAATCAGGTTCGATGTGTGGAGGCGGAAAGTCAGTGGAAACCGACTCATAGAATGCGCGAAACTTGTGTTTCAAAATCGCCGCATTGGTGTCTGTGGTACTGAAGTACCTGAACTCCTAGCCCTTGGAAATCGAAAATTTAATAGTTGAAGCGCCATGGTGTAAGCTTCGAAACTGGGGGTGTATGCTAGATCACCTATCACCTGCAGCATACAAATCAAAACACTCAGGTACATGGATCATGTCCGTGCTGGGGGAATCTCGCTGATCGATGGGGTGGTTGAACATCTTCCTCATACATTTAGATGCTTGACTTTACCAAAAGCAACGAGCGAAATGTGGATGTGCTGCTCGCGCCACGGCCGTCTCGGACTTTAGATTGCTACCTTAGATGAAAACCGCGCGTTGTGTCCTCACTTCAATAATCGGCAGCCCATGCATATGTGTGTTTCGCGACTATGTTTCGTTCGATTTCTTAAAGAGCTTTCTGCCGTGGGGTATGAAATGTACAATTCTCTGACCAATTATCAAAATAATTATGTGTGAGAATGGCGCGAAAAGGCAGTTCTAAGATCTTATGTCTGCGTGTTATGAACTCCAGAACACTACAGTGAGAACAGATGACAGACCGGCGACACAGCTGTAGGGTATAAAGTCTTCCCACTCAGTTGCACTATCACTATCGCACCTCTCTCCTCAGGCTGAGTGTCCCTTCCAAATTCGCAGGAACAGGGGGCATGTCGTGTTTGTGCTGCGCCTCTTCTCAAAGTGAACACCTGGATGTTCCATGTGCAGTGCGCCGCTGGCCTTGTCCCACATGGTGCTCCATAACAAGAGCAAGCAAACCATATTGTCTTAGGTGTGACTGCTCTTCTGAATCTGTGCAGACAGGCCTGGTCAGCACACGTTGAACAGATCTTAGAGTGAGCAGTTTGAGAAAGTAGTGGTGTCCTGCTACTAGGCAGGAATACCGAGCGTGGTGAACATGGTTCCATCTTTGCTTGTGTGTGCGTGATGGCGCATCTGCGAAACAAGTTCCGGTTCAGCGTTGGGGAGTTTGTGAAGGGGGATCACAGTACTCAAACACGACCACAGCAGAGGGCCGATTTCTTCAACAACAAAACCGCAAATTTGCTTTCCATAGCATAACGAATGGCCGGGATGTCTGCCTTGCGCTGCTGCTCGCTCTTTGAGGGCGTGGATTCCGGAAACGTGAGTTGCATTTTAGTGTTTGTCCACGGATCACTGACCATTTAGCGGTATTGCGGATCTTCACGCTGCGAATTTGTGCGTCCCTTCAGTATAAAGCCTTGAGAGTCGAAAGCACTTACTCTCCAATCATGCATCCGATGGCCTTCTCTTCGAACTGTGAAACATAGATATATGTCTTCGTTGCGCCGTGCGTTGGGCAGACGCAGTACACCCCTTGCATAACTAGTGTATCGACTGGAACCGCATGCATACGGTACAATGGCAAATCCGTCTTCTAGCTTCTAGTGCGGAGATTGCCTATTGGTCGACGTAGGCATCATACGAATGAGCACAGTCGCTACGTCAGAAATTGTATCGTCTGCCACAGTTAGCCCAATTCAACGTCAAGCTTTACCCATACTTTCCGTTGCCACAACGGGTGGCAGTAAACTGATATTCACATATGTCGTGGAGATGGCGTGACGGACTCCTTTGATACACTGCAGAGTAATTCAGATCTCGACAATGATGGCGAAGATCCGGTTGCGTTTCGCCGTCCTGGGAGGCATACTGAACTAACAATGTATATTTTCGTTCATACGTCGATACCGTGTTTTAACGAGAATCTGGATGGGATGGAGGAGGTCCGAAAATGTCATGATCGATTGTGATGATTGGTATTGCGAATCGAACCCATGCACGATGTGCACGATGTTACAATCCTCTACGAGTGTGAGCAGTGACCTTTCGTGTACAAGGAACAAGTAATCGGCGCGACGAAGATGACCACGCTTTTCTTTCACCACGTCTCAACGTTGCCTTGACCAAGATCACGTCACTCTCCGAGACACGTGTTCCTGTTCTCGTGAACTCCTTTTTAGGGAATGTGGAGAACCTGGATGTTGTTCGAGCCTTCACTTATTCGAAGAATATCAAAGTCAACGTTATATGTGTAGACGTTGCCGACATGAGACCGCTCAACGTACGATGGTTGATGTAGTCAGCTTCTGATTGGTGAAGCTTTCGGGCCCCCATGGAAACAGCCTACGCGAACAGCTGTCTGCCGTTACAAAGGGACTATGTTTCACCATCATACTGTTGAAGTGGTCGTCCCAAAAAGAAGACTCGGCCCTCTCATACATCTGCTCCGCAGGCTGATAATTCTTTGGGTACTTTGAGAAGACCTTTTGTCTTTTGCGCATCGTGAATCAGAGCCTAAGGCTCTCGCTGTGGCAACCTCTGTCTCTTTTTCGATTCATAGCGGTAACGAAGGACCGAATTTCTGTTTGTCGATACTGTTGGGAAGCTGCGACCTGCATTCCAAATAGTTCCAGCCGTGCATGTACAGCGGCGCTGGATGTGATCTAGAGACGACCTCGACTCTATCGGTGGTGTCCCTCTATACGTGATTTATTTGGTTGGTGTGTTATGAATATGTACTCGTCAGATGGTGGAAGGGGGCTTAGACCGAGGGTACGTGGTCGAGATCTTGGCACGTGATCCATCGTGACTAATCGTGTGCCGAACCACGTACCACAGGTACTCCGGATTTCCAAGCCGATGGAATTCACCCCCCATTTCTGGACGTAACAATATCCTTTCTCGTATAACACATGTTCGAGAACTAGGATGGCGCCCTAGCCGGCGGTAGGGTCCGGATGTTGGATCCATTCGATATCATGAGGTTCGGAGCACGCGGCGACCTGCCCAGCTCCTTCGATCGACGGAGAATCAGGTACCAGATCTTGGCAACGTGCGGCGCAGCGTCCCCCGGGCTCATCGAGCCGACACGGCATGATGGCCACAACTGCGATCAAATGAAATGATCGGAGGTTTCACCAGCTTACCGGATGTTTCAAACGATGGCGTTGTTTGTCCTCCAGATTCGCGGGGCGGGAGATTGACCCTCTCATGCAATCGCTGCACGGCCTGCCGTTACCGGGTATTGTCCAGGAACTCGATATGCACAACACCGAAAGTGCCGAATGAGATGCACCGCCATTGCGCCATGACGAATGTGCACAGCTCTTTCTTTGTAACATCGGCAGTTGAGGCGAATCGGGGTAGGCCCGGCTCTCGGGATCATTACGGTTGAATTGGCCATCAGGTATACATGGAGCGAGCGATCTCCACGACTTTGTGCATCTGCGAGTTGCATCAACACCACAATGCCTTCGATGCTCGGATTGAACGCTCTTTCTTTAGCCGTTGCGCTCTCTGCGACGACGGTCGTTGCTCATCCATTTTTCAGTGGGCAGTTGGTTCAGTCAGCCGGTGATCTGCTGTCAGAGTACGATTACATCGTTGTTGGTGCCGGCGCGTCGGGTCTTACAGTCGCGAATAGGCTTTCAGAGGAACCGAGTAGGTGGTATCCAAATGTAGAACACTAATGTCGATCTGAATCTAATGTGTACAATTCTAGAAGTAACTGTGCTTGTTATCGAGGCTGGAGAGTTGTAAGTCACAGCCATACTGAGCGCACGGGCAGAAGTCTAACGATGGTACAGCGATAAAGATGAAGACTTCGTGACAATACCAGGACTCGCAGGAGGCGCAGTAGGGACCAAATATGATTGGAACATCTCCTACGCCCCGGATGCGGGCACAGGTGGCCGCGTGACACCTATCCCTCTGGGTAAAGTTGTCGGCGGTTCAACGAAACTCAATCGCATGGTGTTTGATCGTGGATCAAAGTCAGATTACGATGGATGGGAGTCTTTGACGTACAAAGGCTGGAATTTCGCAGGTCTTCTTCCATACTTCAAGAAGGTAAAACATAACCCAAGTGAATGTGGAGCTTCATACTTACCGTCCTGCAGACCGAGAGATTCACACCCCCTACCCCGGAGATTGCTGCCGAGTATGGAATTGAGTACAATGCGCAGTACCATGGTGATCGAGGATATGTGCAATCAACTTACTCACCATTCTTCTGGCCAACGACCAGTAAGTCTACGTTGGGTGTTGGTGTGTTGGCTCTAATTGCTAAAACATACAATAGAAAACATTGTCAACGCCACCAAGGCACTTGGGATCCCCATCAATGATCAGGCAACCGGCAACGCAGTAGGCGGCTACTTCTGCCCGCACAACCAGGACCCATATTTCGTGTCTCGTTCTTCTGCCGAGGAGGCTTACTACGCCTCTGCTGCCCCGCGATCAAATTTCCATCTACTCACTGGTAACCAGGTCTCACGTATCGTGACCAATACTACCAACGGCAACGTCAAGGTTACTGCTGTCGAGTTCGCTACGTCTGCTGGCGCCGAACGTAAAACTGTAAAGGTCAAACAAGAAGCTATCCTTGCTGCTGGCGCGATCCACACACCTCAGCTACTCCAGGTCTCGGGTATTGGCGAGGCATCTCTCCTCAAGTCGATCAACGTCGCCAAGGTCGTTGATCTTCCCGCGGTCGGATACAATCTCCATGATCATGTCAATATTGTTGTTGTGAACGTCCTCAACACAAGCGTCCTTACCAACACCCTGACGACCAACGCTACCTTCGCAGCCCAGGCTAGGCAGGAGTACGACGCCCAGAGGAAGGGTCCCCTGACTAACCCTACCGGCGACTTCCTTCTCTTCCTTCCTCTGTCAACATACTCGAACGCCACCCAAGCCATCATATCGCAAGCGAACGCTGGAGGTGCCGGAGCCTCTTTGCCTGCCAACACGCCTCGAGAGGTCACCAATGGCTATGCAGCACAGTATGCCTCTCTGAACAAGAAGCTAGCTGACAAGGACTCTGCCTTCCTTGAGGTCATCTGGGCAGATGGCGTCTTCGTCCTCGGTCTTCAGCATCCTTACTCTCGTGGCAGCGTTAAGGCAGCCTCTTCAAGCATGTTCGATACTCCGATCGCTGACGTTGGCCTCCTTCGTAACCCAGTTGATATTGCTCTACTCCGCGAAGGCGTACACTTCGCCCGCAAGGTTGCCGGAACGCCTGGCATTACCGAACTGAACCCTTTCGAGGCTGTTCCGGGAGCCAACGTGACAGCCGATGCGGACATCGACACCTTCATTCGCGGCAGCGCTGCAACCTTGTTCCACCCTGCAGGTACCTGCAAGTTGGGGCCGAAGGAGCTGGGCGGTGTTGTAAACAACGAGCTCAAGGTTTATGGTGTTGAAGGTCTGAGGATCGTGGATGCTAGCGTGGTCCCGATCTTGCCTGCCTCGCACACAATGACCACGGTGTATGCTATAGCTGAGAAGGCAGCAGACATTATCAAGGGTTCAAAGTCTTACAAGGCTGCACGCCGGGTGTAGAGTCAAATACAACTCGGAGGTCTTGTTCTGCACATAGCTGTTTGGTATCAAAGAGATCAATGCACATATCTATGAATTTCCACCACTGCAGAGTGCGACTTTCGTTTCCAGTAGTAAGAATTACTATTGCTCACGCTGACCCTGCAGCTGCACCATACGTTGCCTACTGATTTCTTGTCCTGTTGATCGTGTAGTCCCTTCAGCTTATTCAAGCATCCCGAAGTCTTGCTTGTCCCACTAAGTTTTCTTGCGTTTGACTACAAACTGCTAGTCCTGAATTGCCTCACGGCTAGTTGTGTCAAGAGGCTCGCGAGTTGAGGTCCATCTACAAGCCCATCCCACCCACTAGTGATGCTGTCTACCAAAAGCATCACTTTCCCGATGTTACTACATGTAGTATCATGATTTTAACAACTTCCGCCCCGGGAAGCGTCTGACGACTTTTGCTTCAGGTCAACAGAAAAGTGTGAAAGAGAGCAATGGCACGGGCACCGACGTCACCGTCACCAGTACAGGTCGCACTCCCATACCAACACTGCAAGCGCAAAGTCTCCAGAAAATCTCCATATGCATTGCATACAGCAGCAAAGTCAATCAACTTCGGATAGACTGGACGTTGCCACCGACTCCCTTGATACCCCAACCATCGGGTCGTTCTTCGTGGGCGTCTTGCAAACGGTTGCGCGCCGACACATCAACAACAATACCTACTCCATGATCGCCCAACAGTAAAGCAGCGTCAATCGCAGATAAATTGGGAGCATTCAACAGGAGCCCCTCGAACTGCAACTTTATCATAAAGCCAATTTCTCAATAGCGACTGGCGCTCATGTCCAAAGGCACCGTTTACAGTCCACCTAGACAGCAAAGATGACAAAAGTAAGCAGTCCCGAACCAGCGCTTTCCATAACTCCGGCTGAAATTGCGCAGGGTCACATCTCTATGTATGCCAGCACACAGTCGAAGCACATTTGGGCTGAACCCACCACGGCCGACCGCGTAGCAGAGCGCACCATCCAGTGCGTAGATGAGGTGGACGAACACCACGTACACATCCGACAACTGGCTCTATTCTTCCTCCAAGAAATACAGTGATGGAGACAGCTACCCGAGCCTGCAGGGTCACGAGCGACGGTTGCTAAGAGGGAGAAGGAGCTCACCGTGCCCTGTAGCGCGTGGCTATCCGTCGATAGAAGGTATCTCGTTCGTCATTAAATCTGTAAGATTGGATATTAACAAAACATCAGCGCACACAAAGACACCATTAGGCACTTCCAATCTTCTACCGGTCGTCTCGAGTAACGCTCCGCCTCCCCTCTCGAGAAATCAGAACCTGCCCAGACAGCAGCGCCCGAGCCCTCAGCCCGCGCGTAAAATAGTCCGACAGAACGCGAAGGTTCCCACGAGATAAGCACCTACAATGGAAACTCAGAACCCGAAGCAAGGACCCTTGGAAGGCTCATGTGCTGTACCGATGCACTTGGGTACTAGCCAGAGTGGGAGAGATGGAACACGGGCGAACACAGGACAAGTACAACAAGGTCACCAGCAGCTGAAAGGGGCTTTTTGTGCAGTGCTGGGTCAAAGGAGAGGACTGACTTGATGTGCATGATTTTGGGCACGAGACATCGTACCGCATTATGCGTTGAAGCGTCCAGACTGGCGGTCCTCAGGCAAAAGGCGTACTACACGTCCAGACCATAGTCTATCTGCTTCACAGTCAAGTCTATAGCGCGATAGGGAGGTCAGGAACAGTGCGACAGTTTGGGGAAACGTTGGACGTATACTTGGGGGTGTCACGCAGGATACAAACCTTGGAATGAGGCTGACATTGACAAATGCACGCTAGCGCCTTCACGCGCTTAGCAACGACATGTCGAACATCGACAATGTCATTGGTGTCGATCTTCACATACCAAAGCAGCTATTGTTCAATGAAGCTCGCTATCATGCAATTCAATGCTATATAACTGAGTCGTGATCATGCCGGGCACTTCTATAACTACCACCACCAGAGCGTTGCCCAAGCCTCCACCATCGATTCTACACCTGGGCATTCATCGCTTTCCAAGGCAAGGAGGCACCCATTGAAAATAGGGTGGTCTTCGACAGCCCGCTATGTGGACCCAGTTTTGAGCTCCTCCGATAGTCTGAGCGCAATGTTGTCGCGCTTTCGGCGCATCGTGGTGGCAGCAGCGGTGAGCCACCGCACTACTGTCAGCAGTGCGCTCAGTCCGACAGGCAGACAGACAGGCAGGCTACATAACGCGTCGCAGGTATATGCTTACTTTTATAGATGATCCCTCCGACTGCAAAAGTTGTCTGCTATTAGGTATGCTCAAGGTGGTTGCGATCGCGACGACGTTCATCAGAGCTTCACCAATGGATACTCGACGGTGGGTGACTGCATGTTCACCTCAGCATCAAGGCGTACACTCCGAGCGTACAAGAAGCCCTTTTTGCCTTGGTTCATAAAGCTGATTTTCCTTGCAGTTTTCTCTGCCACTGTCGCGCTTTCGACAAGCGCACCGTCTACACATTCTTTTGCTTGACCATCGTCTCTCACCACATCACTCCAGGCACCCACATCAAAAGCAAACACTTCAAGGCCCATTCCGACCCGGCGATATGGCTCCTATTGTCGCTGCTATTGTCTATCTAGTGCGCCTTCGCAGAGTCAGTCATACCACGGTTTCGAGGCAGGTGAAAGCAGCCCAAATGACGCCTTCGCGCAGCTCAGCCTCGACAACCCCAGTACGCACCCCACTCGTACTGCAAGATATCTGGGAGGTTGGGCCAATAGCTGCTGTTCTAGCAGCTGTTGCTGCTCAATTGGGGAAGGACTGCGCTCTGCCATTGGCCATTTGGACTGCGATGAACGATGAAAGCACTGGCCAGCGGTGAATGCACCGACAAAGTCGACGAAACGCTTAACTAATCCCCAGCCCCCTCTCGCACACAGGGGGTATATCAAAAGCCCAATATTCGTTTTGCTCCGTCTCCTCTACAATCCACTTCATATGCTTTCTTCTTAGCACGTTGCTCTACCATCTGCATATCGCGACGACTACCATCTTCAACATTCATCCTACCACATTCTTTATCATGTCTGACTTCTGGAACACCAACGCCGGTTTCGAGCAGCAGCTCAACCCCTCCGGCAGAGTCTTTGCCTGGGTGGACTTGGACTACTCTACTATGGACTCCAGCTTCAACTTTGGTGAGGCTCAGGAGCCATGCAACGCAGTCAGCAACGCAGCCCTTGACGATGCTATTGGCGGCATGGTCTGGACTGATGATCTCGATATGACTGGCACCGGTGAGCTCGACATGACTGGCACCGGTGAGCTCGACATGACTGGCACTGGTGAGCCTGACATTGGCCACACTGGTGAGACTCAAGATGCTCCTGAATTTTCCTCTCCCGCCCCCAACGATACCTCTTACTCCCAGATCGCCCCCGGCGAGCCTGAGGATGCTCTCGAGTCCCCTTACGTCGACCCTGCTACCGTCACTTACGACCAGGCTGCCGCTAGCGCTCTTGACACCCCCATCATCAATCCCGACACTACCTCCTACGCCCAGGTCACCAACGGTGAGCCTGAGGATGCAATTCAGTCTCATTACGTCGACCCTCTCACCATCTCTTACGCCCAGGTTGGTTCCGGCGCCCTTGAATCTCCCCAAGATACTTCTGATGCCACTCTCTACGCTCGGCTTGTCCAGGCTGTCACTGGCGAAGCTCAAGATACTGTTGAGTGTCCTATCATCAACTCCGAGTCCCCTCATTACGCTCAGTCCGTCACTGGTGAGCCACAGGATGCCCATGAGTCTTCCTTCCCCTCTACCGATACCGCCTCCTACACCCAGCCTGGCGCCGGTGAGCCTCAAGATGCTCCTAGATCTGCCTCCGGCACTCCCGACTCCACTCCCGACTCCCAGGGTAGCCCCGATGACGAATGGAGGCCCCTAGCACCCGGTGAGAAATCTCCAGAGTGTACCACCATTGCCGATATGCGGATGGAAATGAACATCTCACAGTCGTGGCACGAACAAGAGATGGAATGGCTCAAGGAGCAATACAAGAAAGAGATGGACGAACTGAAGCATACAAACAAGCTCCTGATGGACACCATCGCGAGGCTCAAGGCAAACCAGGCACCCAGGACGCCACAGGCCACACCCAAGCGTGGCTCCAAGGTCAATTCACCCAACACCTTCAACCCCCCTCCTGTCCAGCAGACTCCCCCCCACAAGCGCGGGCTTATCGAAACCATGTGGAGCCCCGAGACCTCCCCAGAGCAGCGCCGCGCAATGGTCGCAGGCCTGCAGCAACCTCCTCTCGCCCCTCCTCCCGCCTACCACCAGACTTCAAGCCCGACTGCAATCATCACCGACAACTTCCAGGGCAGTCTGATCCAAGCCCAGACGACCAACTACGCCGTCCCCGCTGGCCCCAAGGGCAAAGCCAAGGCCCGCTCCCGCGCCCCCGCTAAGCCCCGCGCCACCACCACCTCCGCCTCAAAGGTCACCAAGACCAAATCCAAGAAGTCGTCTGCTCCCGCTCCGGCCGTCGTCCGCTCCATCGAGGAGCTCTACGCCGCACAGTTCGACTCCCTCTCCCACGAGGAGAAGTGCAGGTTGATGCTGCCTCTCCTCCAGGGGTTCAACCCATTGAGCCCCTGCCCACCTCCCTGTACCTCTCCCTCCCCCTCCCCCGAAGGCGCTGAGCCTTCCCTGCCCATTGCGAGATCTGGTCAGGATCTCGCGATGGTGCAGCAGGCGATTGACGAGCTGGGCCCTGCCGCATTGGGTGGCGCCATGCGTCAGCAGGAGGCGCTTCAGCGCACCCAGACTCGTCGGCGCTAAGGGGGTTGGGAGAGGTGAATGTACAGGGAGTGTGGGGTGGGTGTTTCACTGTGGGTGGAGTTGGTGAGGTTTGGGGGTGATTGGGGTGGATTGAGATGGATATGGGGAGGATTGGGGGACATAGGGTTTTGATCATGTAGAAATGACATGCTTTTGTCACCATTATGGATCTATAACTCTACTCTTTGACTACGTGACTATTTGGGAGTGTCTTGAATGCCCACAACAACACCATCATTGCATCAGGAAGCTCATGTAATTCTACATCGTCTTTGTATGTGTCCTCGTTCCGAATTATGTCTGCCATACCGCGGATCTGTGTCTCTGAGTCTTCGGGTGATGGGGTGGGATAAGGATCGAAGTGCGTAGTCCACGGCCCAGGATCAAGATTTTCGACTGCATCGGCAAGACGGCGATGATCAAGGACGGTAAGGTTGTCGGAGAATTTTAAGCCTGTAACACATTAGCTGTGTAAGAGTATGGCGTGAGGAAGGAGCAAGACTTACTACCGACATGACAGCTGTAACTATGGCCCTCCGCTTCCATCCAGCCGCAATCCATACATGGTATGTCTGGATATTCTGTTAGGGGCGGAGCAAACAAATCTGCTCGTGTTGGAGATGCGCTCGTTGATTGAATAGCCTCTCCCTCCACTTCCCAATCCATGACTTCCGGATTTTGTTCGACAGCAGACACTGGGCCAAAGGCGGCGTTACCAGAGACAGTTGGCAGTTGAATTGGGTCGCCATCGCTCAGCTCGGTATCCTCCTTCTTGTTCTTGCTGGTGCTCGGAGCAGGGCTTAGACTTGCTGGGCGTAGGGTGCCATCGACTGGTGCTATTGTGTTTCCATAGTGCGCCAGCCCAAAATTGGCCGCACAAATGGCCGCAATATCCGTCTCAGCTTGCTCGAAATATTCCCGCTGCTCAGCATCAAACTCGGTTTTACTCTCGTGCGCGCAAGGCGATGGCGATGCTTGTTGCGCAGACCGTAACGGCAACGGTGGTAGAGGCGGCGGTAAGGATAGCGGAGGACTTGATGGTATCGAGATCGGTTCGTTCAAGACTTCAGACTCGTCTGGAAGTGACGATTCTCGGGTTAGGGGCGGGCTATAGACTGGCGGCGGTGGCAGCAGAACGCCTTTGAGGAAGTCAGGTGTCTCTGGCCTTTCAGGGTCGGGTAGGGTTCCAGGATCTCCCAAAGAATCTAGGTCGATTACCAGCGGAGCAAACAGTTCTTCCAATCGCTCAAATTCATTGGCTGTGTGATGGTTATGCGCATCAAGAGCGGCCAAGTTGTTCGTTACCCTGAGCGCGTTGGCGGATGCCATCTGGCCTGGCGTACATGGCGAGGGTGCTCGGGCAGGCGGTATGAAGGGCGAGACCGTGGGACGACTTGATAACCTGAGGTGCAAGTCATCGCTGAGTTTGAATGATTCCTGAGCCTTCTGCGTATCGTGTGTGTGACTTTGCTGTGGAGTGCGCGTTCTATGTAGCTGAGATGAAAGTTTAGAGGTCAGATTCGTGGGAGCTTGCGCGTTGCTGGAGCTTGGTGCGCGACCTGGGGTAATGGGAGCGGAAGAATCAACTTCTTTGGCAGCATTCAAAGCCTTCAATTGTTGGTTGGATACCTTTGCGATCCAGTACTGTTTGATTCGCGAATCCTCGCTAATGGGATACGCTGGTATTTGGCCTCGAAATGACATGGGCTGTCCCAATAACGTCCTCAATTCATACAGTGTGTTCAAATGAGAGCTCGCTGGTCCTATCAAGTTCAGACTCAAGCCGTAGGTATCCGTTTGGTCCGAACCTGGCATCCAGCGCAGAATGATATCGTCGAGAGAAGCTTGGCCGCGGTCCTGTTCCACGAGAACATCTTCCGGTGTGGACAGACCGCAGGCGTACGCCCTATGGTCGTCTTCAATCGAAGCGAAGCGCCAATAGCCGCGCCGCACCTGGGACTCGCTCACGATGCGGACGAAGTGATGGAATCTGCCGTCAACTACTGAGGGGCCGGTGTATACGCCTTGGTAGTCGTCTGCTGACGCTTTCGAGTCGTCCGAAGGAGCATTGGTGGTTTCTCTGGGCGGTTCGGTGCCGGTGCCATGTTGTGTCTCGACTTCCGCAGCCTTCTGTTTGTCGTCCTCTTGGAGACGCTCGACGAGCTCTGCCCTTCTGCCCGTGGTAGAAAGCCCGCGCTCCGACAACTTGGCCACCAGGTCCACAACTTTGAATCTGGTATAGGCGGGTGGTTTTCTGGTTGCTAGGGGGTTTGGCTTCCGGGACATTGTGGAGGAAAGAATGAATGTGTGTGGTAGATTAGGCCGATGGCTTGCGAGCGAGGAAAGAGAGTGTGTGGGGAGGTGTTGGTTGAAAATGCACAGATTGACCGGAGCATCCCAGAATGGAAGGCTCGTTTGGAAGGGAAGGCACGACAGAAATTGAAGTGCAGAGCGATCTCGTGCCTGCCCGCAGTGAAAACGCCCCCAAACCTTCGATACAGGTTGCGCTACAATGACCACAGGGCATGGATTTGCAGACTTCACATATCGTATCTGGGGCTAACACGTGGTCTTGGACAGACTTCCGCATCCTCACCGCGCGCGTTGGACAGCGCGGTCGTTTGTACATAGGTATACGACCTACAGTAGGTCATCCTGCCTGTCACGCCGACGCAATGTAGCGGTGACACCGCGGTCGGCACCCAGAACACTTCTTGCCACATGTCGAACCCCGCAAGACTCCGCAATAAGACAAGGCCATGCCTACAACGCACACGCTGGGCGATAGTCGGCGATGCGAGGACGAGATGAGGTCGACGAGACAACGCGTTATTTGCCTCTAACCCTTACTAGCTAGCTTCTCGCGTCTTCGCCTCGCCTCATCGATGCCCTCGGGACCCATACACATGCATCTCGACATCGCCTCACAAGGTCCACATACCATGCCCCACGAGATGGGCAGATCCATCGCGCAGACTGCCCCGAGAAAGCCATTGAATGGGAACCTCGTGCAATCAACGCGCTTGGCGAGTTTCCTCGACTGACCCTGCGAGGCCGATCAAAGGTGAGGTTCATCAGGCGCCCACCGAGATGCAGTCCCATGTCCTGCGACTCACCGGCGACTCTGCAGAATCTGGTGGCTGAAGTTGTTTTCGTGCAATGTCCAATCAGCAGAGACCGTCGCGGGCGGGGCATTCCATTCTCCCAACCATCAGCCTGCTCGTACACAAGATGCATCCTCCTCAGCAGCGGCTGCATCATGCGACTTCTCCATATTGAAGGTGACGCGGATATCGAGGGAAGCATCAACCTCTCTTTGTGTGAACTTCTTGGTGGCGATGTGCCCGATTATGCTATTCTTTCTCATCGATGGCGAGAAGAGGAAGTCTTGTACGCTGACACGGCCGCCTATGACAAGTCGATAGCTCACTTCAAGAAAGGTTTCTCCACGTTGGAGTGCTTCTGTCGGGAAGTATCTCTGAAGGGGTTCTCCTATGCGTGGAGTGATACGTGCTGTATCGACAAAAGCTCAAGCGCAGAACTCTCCGAAGCCTTCAACAGTATGTACAGCTACTATGCGGACGCACAGATCTGCATGGCGTATTTGGATGATGTTGAGGACAATGCGGACTACAACACGACCAGAGGATGCAGCGTGTTCGCTCATGGGGCTGTTTGGAGTGATCATGCCGCCACTTTACGGCGAAGGAGCGGAGAACGCGTTTCGGCAATTACAGCTGGAGATTCTTCAAACCACCGTTGATCATACCATGTTCGCCTGGGACTCTGATCATGCATCCGGGGAGATGCGAGCGTCCCAAGTCTCAGACTTCGTCCATGGCCACAAGTACGCCGCGGTCAACTACAAAGAGGACCAGTTCGATGCCTCTAGCAGTCCGGTCAAATAGGCTGCCGTTAAGCCGGACTACAGCATGACTAATGCTGGGCTTTACATCTCGCTTCCAATGAGCTCCATTACATGGCACACTGACGATAGGTTCTTTGCGTTTTTGGCATGCAGAACTAAACGACACTATGGCCTTGTAGCTGTTTGCTTGCAGCAGCGATCGTGGGCGAGATTTGCCAGCTTCTTCCGGGTAGCTTCCAACAGGCGCTCGCCTTTCCATTTCGAGCAGCCTACCGGAAGACTGTTTCGTACTCCGAGTGTCGAAATTCAAAATTACTGGGTGTCCCGAAGAGCAAGAGATGATGAGATATCCGTGATAGCATGGAAAGAAGGTCTGAAAGGGGTGCACTTTGACGTACTCGTGAAGGGTGCAAAGCCTTATGACCAAGTTCCAAACAGCGATCGATCCGAGGTGTCCACGAAACAACGCAATCCAGATGATAAACTCAACTTCAGCATCCGGCATCGGACACCCAATGCAATAAGAGCGCACAAGGCGTTTCATGAATCAAAACTTCCAATGCAACACCGAATTACCGGCTTCTTCGAACCGAGTCGCTTCCAACACGAGCCCATCACGTTTACCGATAGTTCTTTGAGTTTCACTCTAGCATTCACGCAGGTAGAACAAAGCATTTGGCTATATATGACTGACACGGAGAGTATGCACCCAATCTCCACATCTGTTGAGTCAAGGCCGGAAGATCGCTCAATCATTGCCAGCTTCTCCAGAGGTTTACGTTCTTCAGTTGCATATTCTGGGACGAATGAAGTGAGGACGGACAGATACTATTTGAAGCACTCCGAGCATTCAAGAACATCGACTTCCGCTGTGACTTTGATGTCAAAGCTTCGCTGGATCCCGACGGCGGAGGAACACTTTGCCTTCGCATTTTCATTGTACACAATGAACATCGGCCCATACCCAGCGCATCGCATTCCTGGCTAGCGTCTTCTTCAAATCCTCGGCGAAGTGATGCCTCTGTCTTTGGTATAGAGGTAATCGGGAATGGCAAATGCAACATGATGTGAAAGACTTTTGTTCCAGCATCCATGCAATCACGGACTCCCGAATCGTGGCTCAAGGATGCCCAGGAGGGGCAGGTCTACAAGTCGCGCGAGCTTTCGAACCAAAAGCTTACAGTTCACATAAGACAACATAATTATACTTCGAACATAATTATACTTCGGCTTGAAAATAGATGTGGCAACGATGCATTGTAAGCACCGCAAATCCGATTATTTTCCACCGCAACTGTCTATATGTACCGAATGACGGAGACGACATGAGATCCTCCAGACTCACTTGTGCTCTACAAGTCGCTCGGGTAAGCAAGTATTCGATCTCCGGAATTCGTGTAGAAAACCTTTGACACTGTGGACAAGTCTGGGGCCTACGACGAATGGTAGTTCGTGTTTCTGATCTTGAGGCATTCCACTGATTCCTTCGGACCATTCAAGTTCCGAACCAATGTTCAAGTGCTGACTTTTAAGATGTTGGTAAGCCCTTGTGGTGTAGGGCGAGTTAGCTCGCGCTTTCAGGCATCCAAACAACGTTAATAGCCCCGCTTTCAAGCCGAGGCACATGCATACTGGTACCACAAGGGACTCCACATCACGGACGAATCGTAGACAACTCATGGCGTCACTTATATAACAGACACGACTAGATATATTCTTGACCACCCTGTTATCTAGAGCCCATAGTCCGCTCCCTTTGTTTTTAGAAGGCGTCCAAGCAACTGTTCTCTCGTTCACGACATTGTACATCAGAAGGACGTGTTTATCCTCTCTTTGCAGATAGCCGAGTCAAATCGTACTCAGCTCAACGTGTCCTTCTGTCCGTCCAGATCTTCATAATGACAGACTTTGAGAGCACCATCAACGATGCAATTACGGCTTATGACATACCTGGCTGCGTTCTCGTAGCCAGCAATCGCGATAGTTAGTGCCCCCCCCCCCCTCCCCAAATCTTCCCGATGAGATGTACATCTGACCCAATACAGGCTCATTCAGCTATGCCAAGGTTTTCGGCAATGCCTCATTGAAAGAAGGCAGTGAGCGCCCCATCCAGCTCAACACGGTGATGTGGACAGCCTCCTGTACCAAGCTCATGACATCTCTTTGCTGTATGCAACTGGTTGAGCGCGGTCTCGTATCCCTAGACGAACCAGTTTACAAGCAAATACCTGAACTCGAGACCCTCAACGTTATCTCTGGGTTCGACGACAGTGGTGCCCCGATTGAAACCAGACAGACCAAGCCCATCACACTACGCCTCCTCCTGACCCACTCCTCCGGTTTGACCTACGATGTGATGCACCCTAGCACCATAGCCTGGCTCCAATACCACAAGCAGCCCCTGCGCACGAGTGGAAAGCTCCTCGAGCGCTTCAACGTACCACTCGTGTTCCAGCCAGGCGAGAGCTGGATATACGGGTCCTCGATTGACTACGCCGGTTTATTCGTAGAACGCGTCACAGGCCAAACGCTAGAGGCGTACATGAAGACCAATATCTGGGAACGATTGGGAATCAAAGATATGACGTTTCACCTCTCCTCGCGCCCTGATATGAAGGAGCGAATGGCGGATATGTCGCTTCGTGACCCAAGTACCAAAAAGGCGCGACATACGGATACGCCCATGCCGTATGTTGATGGCGAGGGGAAAGAGTGCAGTGATTGTTTTGGCGGACAGGGTGTTTTCACATCAGCGGAAGAGTATTTGAAAGTCGTCAAGGCGGTGCTGATGAATGATGAGAATGAGAAATTGATCAAGAGGGAGACGCTGGAGAAGTTCTTTGCTCCACAATTGGGAGAGGGAAGCAAGAAAACGCTGAATATGCTTTTGCAAGATGACATGGTATGTCTGCGCTCATTCGCTGTACGAGCAGTCTCGAGTGAAAGATGACGGCTGACTTTAGTTCATTTGACAGACCAGCCGTGCAATGGGTAATACACCCAATTCAATCACAAAAGATTGGGGTCTAGGCGGTATACTGCTGGATTCTGATATTCCGAGTGGAATGAAAGCAGGAACTATGATTTGGGGCGGCGCACCGAATCTGAAATGGGTACGGTCTCACAATTCCCGTACTGTCTCTCCTTCTACATTGTCACCGACTGTTCCGACTCTCTGTTGCTACTGCCTCTTTGCTTTTGTTGTTGTGCTAATGCTATACCAGTGGTGCGATCGCAAGACTGGAATTTGTGGTCTCTATGCTGGGCAGGTTTGGCCCCCGGGTGACGCAAAGGTCGCGGAGCTGAATGAGAAGTTTGAAGAGGGCATATATGCCCTGTTCGCGAAACATGAGAAGAATGCGCGGTTGTGAAGAGGTAATGCATTACGATGTTGGTACGTTGCATGAGATTGAATCAAAAATTGTCTACGGATCCGCACACATCTTTTGTCGCATTATCTCATGGGAGGAACTACATTTAGTTAAGGTGCTACACGCTCCTCATCCCCAGTGCACCCCGCCTGCCGGCGAATGGTTATAGCACTAGGTGTGGAATCGCTGCCCCAAAAGCGATTCACCGAGTAAATTCCGTAAGCCTCACACTCCCAAGTAAAAGCGAAATCAGACCACGAAAGTTTATCTTTCATCTACACAAGTCATAGAATATCAAAGAACAGATCTCGATCACACAAATTGTAGCCTTCGCCCCTGGCCCCCGGTGCCTTTTACTTCGTTGCCTTCTGGCAAAGCAAACTACATGCAGACTCAGTAGATACCTCATTCCGATGCTCGAACTCCACGACTGGGTCGACAAGACGATCGCGCATCTCAGCGAGAACCACACGCGGTGGAACGCGAAGACGGCGAGTATCTCCATCCACGTTGATGAACTGTGCGGGGGGGTATGCGATCGAGGTAATTGGTGAACAAGAGGAGTTGAGTTGGCGTTGTGCTGCGGGAGGGAAGATGGTGAGGTTATAGAGCTGTAACAGTGTGGAGTGTGGTTGTGCATTTCGTGGTAATTATGTGAATATTGGATAGAATTGGATGAGTGAAAAGGGGGATAGAAATATGACGCAGGAGAGCGGTTTGACTTGTGCGGGGGCAGAGTAGACGCTGTGAAGTGTGGGGAGAGGTTTAAGGCTAGTGTAGGAGTTGGAGATTATCATTGTCCTGTCTTTTGTTATCCTGATGCCTCCGGTTTGCATAGCGCTGGTTCTTATATCACCGAAAGTGTTATGGGCTTTTGGATGCTGCGGTTTGTGGATGCAAATGACTGATATCGCAATTAACACTCATTGCATAGCAACACAGCCGATGATTAGGTTTTCAGATACACGACCAGTAATCTCATTAGCGGTGTCTGTGGTTGATATTTGCAATCAGCATGTATTCGAGATTCAGTCGAGTCACTCCCATCGACTTTCACTCAATAGTTTTATGCTAATCCTGACACAATCAATCTCCCTAGAACTTGTGAGAGTGGTCATTTCAACTTTCATTCCTCTCTGTTCTCGACTTCCTCATGTCGAGATCGCTTCTCGTTTGTTCCATGACGTCGTCGGTGAAAGCGACGCACCACGCAGGCCTACAACACGCTCTCCTTCCCAATACAATCTCAATCAGCATTCACCTTCACAGACACCTCGCCGCCGCCCCAATCCAGCAAAGCGCCGTGTCTGTGTTCAAGCTGGGCAGCGTCCACAAAAGCGCCTCCTCGCCCACACCCTCTTCTCCTCTCCAAGTCCCCAGCCCATGCCCTCCACCGAGTGCAATCTTGCGAGCTTCGCAACCTCGCCGCGCCAGTCTAGCACCGCGCTCGCCTCTACGGAGCCCTTCTTCAAGTTGGGCATCGATCTCTCCAGACATGTGCTCGCAGTGTCCAGTCTGGTTGAGCCCGGTAGAGTTCCCGCGGCCCGGCGTCTTCACTGTATGT
The DNA here is from genome assembly GCA_010093695.1 of Plenodomus tracheiphilus IPT5. Lineage (NCBI taxonomy): Eukaryota > Fungi > Ascomycota > Dothideomycetes > Pleosporales > Leptosphaeriaceae > Plenodomus > Plenodomus tracheiphilus. The sequence continues at coordinate 834,773 of MU006293.1, read as the reverse complement.
GCGCAGCCTGTCAGCTGCGTGCGCTTTTGGGACGTCAAATGGGCGGGATTGCGACGTGGAGGCACATGGGTATTTCTTTTCCAGGATTTTCTTTCGGGTACTGCCCGCTGCCGGACGGAGTTTGGAGTGGAGGTTAGGTTGTATTGAGAGGATTGGGGTTTCGACTCGCATACGGCCGATCGATTGAGCTGCTCTACTCCGCGTCGACACTGAGCATTGAGCAGCTCTATTTACAGGTAAACGGAATGCCTGACCGCAGGTGGGAGGGCTCGCAGGGTCTTGGAGGAACTTCAGCGACAACTTCTCGAACTGGTTGCCTGGGGCAAACTTTTTGAGCCGCCCGACTTTGAGGCTGCAGTGGGATCTGCAGGGCGGGGACTGCCTTCGTGCCGGTTCGTATACGCTTTCAACAAGGTCAGACTCGACAGTCATTCGACGACCTCCTCGACGAATCGAATCGGCTGCTGCATAACCACACCGACCGTGTTTTTGTCAAAGCTTCTCTGCTCCTCACCTGGCTTTGCCTGGTGTTGAGAGGACAGTGTATAGTGGTCTCAGATCGCGGTGACATTGACTGAGTCTGGCGTGGTGGGGCCAGACTCCAGAGAGTTTATCTTATCATTTTCATTGATGCAGCTAGCTTGCTGGCTGCTCGAGGAAGGAGTTACTCGAGGTGTCGTATCCTATTATGTTGTGTTGTGTCACCCCTCTGGTGGTCATACAATGCGATTGTGATAAGCATTCCTGTCCTCCCTATCTCATTGAGACCAACCCAGTTCCTCCCCCACAACCTCACACTCCTCATCCTCAAAATGATCGTTTACAACAACCACCGTGTCAAATTGGCAATCGCCGCAGCGGTCCTTACAATCTGTCTACTATTTACTCTATCTGCATCACATTACGGTCCATGGGATCGCACAGACATAGCGAGGTTCGGACAGCTTCACTTCGGCGGGGAACCCCAAGACCTTTCAGCTCTTGACGGTATCAACCTCAATTCAAACAGCACAGAAGGCAGTGAATTGAAGAGCAAAAAGATCAAGAAGACGAAGAAGATCAAGAGCACCAAACATGGCAAAAGTTCTAATCCCAAGAAACCCTCTGGCAAACATGTTAAGACCCAATCACCTATGGTCAACAAACGACCGAAAGTGAACCCAGGCGGCAGCAAAATGGCTTACGTGACCTGGTTCTCTGGCGATAGCAAGATGGACAAACCACTCGAAGACGACCAGTACTTCATCGCAACGCGCATCCTCATATGGCAACTTCTGCATAACCCCTCAACACGCACCAATGGCATCGACGTGGTCGTAATGGTAGACCCCACCATCGACTCCCGACGACGCGAACGCCTCGCGAAAGACGGTGCCATCATCTACCCCGTCGAGTTCCTCACCGGCACGGTCGACCTGCACCCTAGCCGAGTCACCTGGAGAAACATAATGACCAAGTTGCGCGTCTTCGAAATGACTCAATACGAACGCATTCTCGTTCTAGACGGCGACAGCATGCTCCTCCACCCTCTCGACGGCGTCTTCGACGATCCAGCCGCTCAACTCCAAGGCACCGGCACGCACAAAGACGAAGACGGCCACCCCCCAATGCCATCGACATACCTACTCGCCGGACTCTCCGAAATCCACGACTCGAATCACGATTTTCCCCCAGCAAAGAAGGATATCAAAACACCCGGCTACATGAACGCTGGATTCTTCGTGTGCGCGCCGTCCAAAGAAATGTTTGAATACTATCGGTCGTTCCTCATTGTGGAAGACACCCGTTTTAACTCAGAGTACATGGAGCAGAATCTGCTGCGCACAGTACATGGCTGGGATGGCCCGATGCCGTGGAAGGAGTTGGATTACAAGTGGAATATTCGCGAGCCGAATGAGAATGACTTTGAAAAGGGAGTGGTGAGTGTGCATGAGAAGTATTGGGATCATGGTACTATCCATGGTAATCAAAAGGTCGTGGACTGGCTGGAGAGTAGGCGGTGGGAGATGAAGGGGTGGTATGATGCGTATGATCAATTGTTTGATGATTAGGGAAGTCAGAAGACGTTGCTCTTTTTAGTTTTGTTTCGCTTTAGCCGTTTCGAACTCCCCATTTATTCAGACGACCGGGTAGGATTCCAATCCAATTCTTTCCTTTGTCAATATTGTGCATCCCACGCTGATAATAATGACTCTACATCAGCACCACGAAGGACTCTCGAAAGCACAGTACACCAAATAACCACCCTGATCCTCCTCCGGCCCAGTCAGCACAACATTCCCCCTCCATCTATCCGCCTCAATCGCCTTAACCCCCCTCTCCGTACTAAAACCCTCCCCAATAGACCGATCATAAACCACCACCTCCCTCGTAAACACCACAAAACTCTCATCCAATCCAATTCCCAGGTCCCCATTCTTGGCCACCAAATCCGTCTGCGCCATCCGAAACGCGCTAACCGCCTCATTGTCATCGCAAAGCCAAAACTTCAACACCGCATTCAGCGTCGGATTGTTATATCCGCCGTAATAAGGCCGGGAATCTAGACCGGGTACGGAGGTGTGTATGCTAGCGTTGTAAATTGTGTTTGACGCAAAGGAAGAGAGGAGGGTAGACATGATGGTAGTCGCAAAGGTAGTGTTGGAAAAGGACAATGTGTTTGCGTTAGGTGCGGAGGCGAAGACCCAATAGAATGCGTTGAAGACTGTTTGTCCCGCTGCGCGTGGGTGCCGGCATGTGCTATTGATATTAGGAAAAGTTTCGTACGCATACATGCTTATTGCTGAGGAGAAGTCGCTGAATGCATTGCCGTCGGGGCCAATGACGGTGGCGGTGTAGTTGTTTGGAGGGGGTGTGGCGAAGGCATTTTCAGAGCGTGAATAGAGTTCTGTCATGTCGTTGTGGCCAAAGTAGTTGGGTGTGGGTGGGTTGGCGGTCGTGTTGATGCCGTAGGCGGAGTCGAAGATATGGTCTTGAATGTAGGCGAGGGGTTGGTCGATGCTGTCTGGTGCGTTCCAGGCTTTGCGTCCGTGGACGATGGTGTGGTGGTAGAGGTATTCTGCTGTTGTGAGGCCTGCGCGGCGACGGACGGCAGCGAGTTGTTTGGGGTAGGCGTTCGGGTAGGTAACATTGGGGGTCATTGCTGATACGGCCAGTGTTTGGCTGGCCAGTAGGAGTGTCAAAAGCATGATATGCATATTCGCCGGTTGGGGGGAGAATACTTGTGTGAGTAGATTGTTTATACCTGAGAACGCAGTACTTATATATACTCATGCACTGAATTGACACCAGAGTTCTTACATTGGAGTGGACCGGAATCACGTATCAAGATTGCGAATGACACTCCAATCATGTGAAATTATCGACGAAAGTATTGCCAGTGGCCCCAGTAGTACTGGGTTTACCTCTCGGGCCACAATTCGCGGAGCCTCCGCGTCATCCGTGTTCATTCTCCGCAATGTAGTCATCGCAGCTCTGGTGCGGGAAGTGGAGGGCCCGATGGCTATTCGTCCGTCTTCACAACTCAGACATGACGACTGTGTAATGCTGGAACCCTAAATTGCAACTAGAGGATGTACGAAGTAGTGCATTCAGAATACGAGTTACATCATCTTGGCCACAAACTTTTAGTGTCCTTCTTTTCAGTTTGTGCCAGGCGTCTAGAATCAATCATCATGCGTGGCCAATGGGACTACCCGGCTTTGCATCCGATCATGGCCGGCTGGCTTCAGAGCGTCTGTGGTGGTAACTCTGGTCTCGTTCCTTGTACGACTTTTCCCGGAGGATTTCAGTAAGTTTCCTACGTGGTAACCTTCAATGCGCTTTGCTGAGTCTTGAGCACCGCGCTACTGCACGACTCTGGCGCCTGTAGAGATGGCAGTGTTCGGCCGAGATGACAATTTTCTGGAAAAGTGATCACCAGAGAGCCAAAGCTGGATCTGAGGTATTGGACATGTGTCTGAGTTTTCTCCGAAATGTTAATGTCCATCATCGTGGTCGGGGCCCTCGCTGAGCCGCCAATACATCGAGAGATCTTCAGGTTTGCGTACGGTCTGAGGGTGTAAAGTGCGTTCAGTAGGAGTCGTTAGTCGGATTGTGTAAGTCAAGCCATCATCTGAGCCATTCCTTTCTCTTACTCCCTCCAACCAATGAATACCTCGTCAGTCCTGAACCTCTGCGTGCACGTGGTGTCCTCGAGACGGGTTGTGATGCCAGTGCCATACTCCAAGAGTCCAGCATGTGCAATCATAATCCCGTTGTCAATGCAGAATCGTTCGTCGGTCGCAAAGACGCTGCCTCCCCGGTCCCTCGCCATCATGCCCATCATCTGCTGTAGCCGCTCATTCGATCCTACGCCGCCTACAACGAGTACCTGTTGCGAGCCGACGTGCGCCATGGCACGTTCAGTGATTTCCACAAGCATGGCGTAAATGGTTTCCTGTAGCGAGAAACACATATCTTCTCTCGTGACTAATTCGCCATCCTCGGTCTTCAAGCGTTTCTCATGGGGTAATGTTTCGTCCAACCCGCGCGCAAGCAGGTCTGCAGCAGCCAATATACCAGAAAAACTGGCGTCCATGCCCTTCACTCCATATGGGAGATCCACGAGGTTCTTGCCCTTCTTGGCTAATTGCTCCACGTTGTAGCCAGGGAATGGATCGTTGGGTATCATGAGCGTTCGCGCGAATCGATCAATGCAGTTGCCTATTGCGATATCGAGGGTTTCTCCGAAGATACGGTATCGTTGTGCCGAGTAGGCAATAACTTGTGTATTTCCACCTGAAACATATAGAACGACCGGGTTGTCGGCGCGAGTTATTGAGCGGCCCATCTCGATGTCTTTGCCTTATTAGCGCATGCTTCAGATACCAGAAACTGATAACGACTGACGGCCAACACAGTGGTTCACACCCACCATCGGCTTCCCCCATAGTAAGCCGATCGTCCGCGCAGCGAGTGCTACACTTTGAAGGGGTGCACCCATGCCTGGTCCTTTGGTGTAGCATATACAGTCGATATCCTCAACTTCCACCCCAGCCTGACGTACAGCCTGTTTGATTAGCCGTACAACCCATGCTCGGTGATGTATCGCTGTATCTTTGGGAAGAAACCCTTCGCCTGCAGGGGAATTGTAGGTGTGGCGGAGGTTCGCAAGAATGATAGGTGGCTCTCCAGGGGCAGGATGGGATATGATGCCAATACCAATCTTGTTGGCGCTTCCTTCTAGCCCTATTGCGATCATTGCGTCTAGTCCTTCTAGCTCTGAAGTTTGAGATATGTTGTTGATCACCTGGCGAACGCGTCAAAAGTTCGCGACTGGATGGCGGGGTCACGTTGACATATTTACGCTTATCGATAAGGTTAATGTTCTTCACATGGGGCACCCGTACTCTAAGCATGACAGACATTGTGGTCTCTGGCTGTAGAAGATAAAAGCAATGGAATACTGGCTCTTCGACTCTTGCATTTTGATCCTTGGTGTGCCAAAAGTTCGGCCTATCTAGAGGTTTTCCACATTAACGTCACTGGTGTTGGTCAAAGCGTTCGCCTTATAGAGCATATGAGACAACGACGTGAAGCCTATGCCACTTCTTGTGATATTGCAAACAAGCCGATCTTACAGAGTTTTGTCGGAAAACTCGGAGGTTCCATGTCTTCGTGCTATCTCAAGCAGTGTTTGACAAACGCAAAGAATTACGGACTCCACAATGGAATAGTCCGCCTGGACCAATAGGATCATCCTCGGTTCCCGACCGCTAAGCAATCCACCGCTCACATTTCCCATCTCCAACCACCACCACTCTTTCAGAACTTTTCGCGCATGGCTGACTTCGACACTGCCAGCCAGGCTCTCCTAGAATGGCTCCGACGATCAGGTGCAGATATCAGCCCCAAGATTCTGCTCGAGGATCTTCGCGGCAAAGATGCGGGTAGAGGCGTACGTACGTACGTACCCAGTACACACGGACTTACTTTCGTCGCATGTGCACGACACAGTCAGCAGAAGAACATTGCTAACACCTGAGAACAGTTGCGACACATGATATCAGTGAACATGAAGTTCTCTTCCGTATACCCCGCTCTGCAATCCTGAGTGTCGAAAACTCAATCCTCTCCACCGAAATCCCCGCTTCGACCTTTGAGCTCCTCGGCCCATGGCTCTCGCTTATCCTCGTGATGCTATACGAGTATCTCAACGGCAATGCTTCAAACTGGGCGCCGTACTTTGCCGTCCTCCCCAATGACTTCCACACGTTGATGTTCTGGACCGAGGATGAGCTAGCAGAGCTACAGGCCAGTGCTGTGCTCGCCAAGATTGGGAAAGAGGGAGCAAATGAGGCATTCATGGAACAACTCCTACCTGTGATCAAAGAGTTTGCCACCATCTTCTTTTCGGGCGATGAGAGGGCGGCGCAAAAAGCAGAAGAGATGCGCGATGAGAAGAACGTCACGTTGATGCATAAAATGGGTAGTCTGATCATGGCATATGCCTTTGATGTTGAACCCGCGACTCCGCGCAAGGATATCGACGATGAGGGCTTCGCAGAGGAAGAGGAGGATGAGGCTTTGCCCAAAGGCATGATTCCTCTAGCAGACATGCTGAATGCGGACGCGGATCGATGCAACGCACGGCTCTTCTACGAAGAAAAATATCTCGAGATGAAGGCGTTGAAGGCCATAAAAACTGGCGAGGAAATCTTCAATGACTACGGACCACTTCCTCGCTCTGACCTACTGCGCCGATACGGCTACATCACAGATAATTATGCGCAGTACGACGTTGTCGAAATCCCCATGGAGCTCGTATCTGAGGTGGCAATCGCAGCAGGCTCCTGGGTCGAGGCGAGACTCGAGTACTTGGAAGAGCAAGAAGTCGTCGATTCAGGATACGACATCACTGCCAGCAGCCCTTTCACTCTACAAGAGAGTCTTTCACCTGAGCTCATCGTGCTGGTCGAGGTGATGCTCCTGCCTGACGAGGAGTTTGATCGCCTACAGCGCAAGAGCAAGCTACCGAAGCCTGAGAAGATGACGACAAAAGGCGCGGAGCTACTACACAAGATTTTGCAAGCCCGGCTTGCACAGTATACTACGACTTTGGAAGAAGATCTGCGACAATCGTTCGACGCACCCGGAGACATGCAATCGCCTGTGACGAAGCACCGTTGCGCAATGGCCAAGGCAGTACGCGTCGGAGAAAAGCGGCTACTAAAGCAGGCAGAAGAAGCGTTGGCTGAGACAATGACAAGAGCTGGACTGACATCGAAAAGGCAAAGAGAAGTGGACGAAGAAGGCGATGTGGAAATGGGGGGAACAGAGAAGAAAGCAAGATCCTGAACTCCGAGGCCGCCATCAGCTCAAGGAGGCCCAGACGGTCCCATCAACCACATGGTCAGCGCCTCGCAGCGATCTATGTCAGGATGATCTCAAATACGAACGATGCACCAAAGTCTCGAGGTAAGTTTTGAATGTTTATCATTGATTTAGTACTTATTTCTGATTTTTTTGGTCGTGCGGTACAGGCCTCTCACGCCTCGCATCGCATCGCAGATGTGGGGTGTGTATTGGTATAAGCAATAAGCCACTAACTTTGCAGTAGTTCAGGTGAAACCCTCAGCTTCACCAGCAAGTGCCATGCCGTCCGTCCGTCCATCCACCTATCCAGCCAGCCCTCCTTCCGTCTCCCTAATCAGTGGGGTATTGTACATAACTTTGATAGATCTGTCGAACCATCCCTCCAGCTTTTCCAACTTCCTACACGAAGAATCCCAGGTCGTGATTCGCCACGACCAGAACAAGATCGGTTTGCCAAGCTTTGTTGCATCAACAACTCGCTACCATCAATCACTTTGCAGCAGCACTTGCAGTTGTAGGTGTGGGAGGCAACAGGTGTCCGGAAGCTGACCGGTTGTGGTTCTCAATGGTCCTTCGGCCAGGCCCAGCAGGTGGTTGTGGATTAGTCGGCTTTTCACCTTGCCTCTCTATCATGATCCGGTATCTTATGTGCAGGTTGTCCGTCCAGTCGGCTGGATATACTTGCTCGTCTTCGCTACTTTCGCCAGAGTACCGCCATCTATCCGCCAAGCGGTCATCTATACGGCCCTCTGTCTTCTGCCGCTTCACACCTCGTCGATCGATCATCACACGTCCGCCTCGTCCTACTCGCCGTCGGAATCGACTTTGATCTTGGAACGGAACATCATCTGGTGGCGTCGCAAACCGAATTCTCGCGACTCTCCGTTGATCAGGCTGCTGCTTAAACGGCTCAACTGCCATGGCGTCAGGGCCTTCATCAGACACAGAAGCCGGGGGGGTGGGAAGCTGACTCTCCGTGAACACTGGACGGAAGTCAGATTTCGCAGCTGCTGGTTCCAATGGCGGTGTAATGGGCCGCCATGTTGCATCGACCCAGCCAACATTCCATTTCTGGTGCTTCACGAGATTGTCTTCGATGAAGCTGTCGATGGCTTCAGTCTTCTTGGCTTGCTGCTCTTCTAGGTACACTAGATCGCTATCAACAAGACGGCCATCGGGACGAGTATCTCGAGGTTTCATGCCAGGGATATTCTGGCGTACTCTCTCCAAATCTGTAGGTCGCTTGGGCTTAGGAGCCGGCTGTGTGTGTTTAGCCGCAGTCTCAAGTCTCACTATCTCATTGTGGACGCGTACCTTTTGAGTGATAAGCAGCTCTTCGTCATCGCCCTTGATACTAAGTCTTCGCTTTGTTTCCTTGACCTCAGCTCGTTGTTGGAAGATTTTCTTATCGATCGCAAGCTGTTCTCGATATAAGAGTTCGCGTTTCCTAACTTGTGACACCAAAACGCGAGCCTGTTCGAGCTCTACTCTCAGCTTCTTGAGCTTCTCAGTTACTTGGGCATCGCGACCACGTGTCTTGCGAACTTGGCGGACTTCGCGACGTCGGAAGCAGACATAGGGGTCAGCATCATCAGTGTCTTGGTTTGTCTCAAACTTCAGTGTTGGCATAAGCGACCGATTACCCTGGAGCAGTCGCTGGTTCTTCCAGTGTGCGTAGATGTCTCTTGCAAACCGTCGTGCTGATTCGCGAACAGTGTCATCAAACTCTGCTTCGAGTTCCTCATATGGGAGCACGGGCGAGTTGTCGACCGCAGCAAAAGGCTGTTTCGTTGCAGTTGTCTCCTCGAAGAAGTTGACGACTTCTTCGAACTCGTCTTCGGAGCAGTGGTTGTTCTTGTTGCGCTTCTGGTTGTATGACCTGAGGAAAGCGACATCATCACTGGTCATGCAATAGGGACAGCCGGAGGTGTCTTCTACGGTTGAGGAGAAGCGGATGTAGGTTGCAGGCTGGGTGAACTTCTTGGGATAAAGTTCCTCATACTGCACTTTACTTGCCGTTGCCTCTGGTGTTGGAATGACCAGCTGCGCGATTTCTCCACCAGTAGCGCCGTGCACTTGTGCCTGGGCGGCAGATATGACGGCCTGCAAGTGGTGTTCCTGGGGGTTGGATTAGCACTTGTGTATCAAGAACAAGGTGAGTCCATCGCGCTCTATGCTTTGCCATTCTACGCGCATCATCTCTTTCCTAGGGCGCTGCACAAAAGTTTGACGTTTGACGTTTGACGGGAGTGAAGGCCGGATTGGGTCTAGCGTGCAACTTACAATCTCTTCTCCCTTCTCGACACCAGTTTCGACCTTGGGAATGTGACGCGAAGCATCGTCATCGGCCAGCTGCTCGACCTCATGCTCGCGCACAACAGGTAGGTTCTGCTTGGTCGATAGCTTGCGCTGGCGAAAGCGCTGGCCGGTAACCCTCTGCGACATGGCCGTGGTGCTGTCGAGCTACCTGCAGAGGTTGCGACCGTGCACACGTGACTGGTGTTGTGGCAGAGCGGTGGCAGATCCTGCAGGCTCCGCGGCGGGCAACAGCGCAGTCGGGCCAGGTGGCCTCGTACCGCGACGAACACCGACTTTGCACACACAAAACGCGTCTCAATATTCGCGATATGGGTGTCAAAAGATTCGCATCGACGCGCGCATCCGAATGGTGGGCAGAAAGGCGATGAAAAGTGGGTGGGAGCCTATTTTCTGCGATGAAGAGGGTTGGGTGGTAGGCGGTGTCGGAACGGGTTTGTTGAGGGTGTCGAAGGGGTGGGTTCTGCGCGCCTGCATTGCGGCCAGACAAGCGAGAACGGGCCAATCATGGCGCGCGGATGCTTGGAATGTTCATGTTTTGTTCGTCCGTTGTAGACCCTCGTGTGAGCTGGAGGAATCTGCATTGTTGTTTTGCTTTTAAAACGCTGCTTCTGAATTGCGAAAGCATCACATCATTTTCTATGGTAGATGTGCATGCGTATGCAGGTGGTGAGCCATGGATTGCTCACCAGTCCGTCCGAAACGGGCATGACGCCAACTGCTTAGCTTGGTGCACGGCCCGCCTGTCTATCGCGACTGCAGAATAGGGAGTAGCGAAGCAACAACCACCAATCTGGACACTTCCAAGCTTTTCCTTCTAAATGGAATGCAACATGAGACTAGCAATTTTTCTTGGTCACGCACGCTTCCATCATCGCTTTTCGTATACTATTCCAGGCGTATTAGCATATTCGAGCTTACGACCACCACCAACGTTAGATCAATTCTAGCTTGTACCAGTGCCGTGGTCTGCAAAGGCCATTTAGATCATTTAGACCGGAAAATTACAGAACCAAATCAACAAGGTATGCACGTCGTACACGACACCCTATTCGACAACCTCCAAAACACATTTATCTCCGTTATCATGCTCAATCTCAAACCTCAACTGCATAACATTCTCCCCAACCACCCACCCTTCCTTCTCAATCTCCTCATCACTAGGCCTCTCCACGCCAAAATTCTCTCCCTCTGAGATACCATGAAACTTCCTATTCTGCGAATCACCATCCACACCACTCCGTTCCAACGTGATTTTGACCAAGTCTGATGTCATACTTCTCCCCAACCCACCAGGTCTTTGGGCTCAATCCTTTGCGCAAACGCGAAGACACGTTGCAGGGGACAATGTATGCGTGATCATTGTTCCTTTACCAGAGTCTTGTGCAGGTATAGTCATAAATGATGCACCAGACCGATCACGCAAATTCACAGCATCGGCACCATCCTGCCTTGCATGATGAAGGCGGTGGTTTCCAAGTGAAATCGCTTTGCGTGTACGATCTTGGGGATTGCTGCATACGAGGCCTGCACCAAATGCGCCCTGTGCGACACAGTCCGTTAGTCCGTCTTCGGGCTTGTTGGCGATGAGGACTCCTGAGGTGCGAATGGTGAGTGGATGGTCAGAATGGTTTGAGGAGCGGCATTCTATGTGAATGTGAATCTTGAGTACGGGCTGTGATGAGATGCTATTTAATGTGGACAGTGAGAGTGTTGGGCTCGATGTTAGTAAACGGATGCAAAGAGTGGCCTGAAGATCTTCTGGGCGACAGAGTCGATTGGTAAACACCATTACAGGTTTGTATATGTGATTGGTTTCAGGGCGTTGCACAGATTGTAAGAGTTGTTGTCTAAATCACGGCTTTTGATTAGGCAGACACACGGGTGGCCTAACTCTAGCATCTGATCGGGAGTATGTTGAGAGACTCATCATCCACAGTTACATCAGTGTAGAGCTTATAGCACTAGATTTCTGGTTTTCCTATATAAATCGCTGGCGCGCTATATTCGAAGTACTGCTAACTTGGACTAGGTGGGATATCTCTTAAAGCCACCGAAGTGCATAACACGTAACATGACTCTGTTTTTCGCACACAAAGACGTTCACATACGAGCTTTTCCCTTGTTATTTGGGAAGTTTCGCAATGACCATTGCGGTATCGAAGCCATGGAATACCAAGCATGGTAGTTCACTTCCAATGTCTAGATGCATCCTAGAGGCGCATCCGCACATTGCGACTTTGTGTATCGTTTTTTGGTCCCAACGCAAGAGACATACATCAGGCTCGTGGCCTTTTTGATGCAAGCTCATCGTTTGAGAGCGTGAGAGTCTAAAAGGATTTGGCACAAGGCAATCACAGCTTTATATACTCGCTCTATGTCAGAAGCGCACACGGCGAATATTGACCTCGGTTCGATGTGGTCTCATTTGAACGATGGTCGTGACCATTGCACTACCACAGTCTTGGAAGTTCCGGGGACCAGGTAACGTATAGCTTGTTAATAAGATTGAAAACACGTTCACTCGGTAATATAGCGATTAGTATTCGGCTCGGACATAGGGGTGGGATTTTCAAGTTCCGACACTCATACTCTTTGTCCAACCATGCTGGCGATGGTGGTTCAAGAGGGGATGGGAGAACTGCATAGGGTTTATATATCCATTATATATACTGGAGCGGCTGTGGAGTATGGATGCGAGTTTCGCAATGAGCACGTAACACATGAAGTTGTACATGGTATGGTTTTAGTGCTGCAATTCAGAACATGGATAGTAGGTTGTGATGTTTCCCGCGCATACATTGCGATACTTGCGGAAATTGCAAGATGAAGTTGACGGGGAGTCATAAGCCCAACATCGACCTTAACGCCACGTGGTCATAGACAGTGCCAGTACCTGTTCGTCGATCAACTTTCCCGCCAGGCAAAGAAATCACATGTGGAGCGATGAACTCAATTTGCGATCGACTCCAAGAAAGAGACGCACAGAGACATAAGCGGACTCTATGACATTTTTTGGAAACGGATATTAACGTTGGAGGGTGTGCCGGTGTGGAGCAGGTGAGCAGCCTGCGCCTCTGTGATCTTTTCATATGTGGGTATCGTACTCTGAACACGAGACTCCGTTGTATGTTCAGTGTGTATTCAACGAACAACGCAATTTCATTGCAGTTCTCACAGTTGTGTTGATGAGGATCTGTAATGCACAGGCCACGTTCTCAAGCTTTAGGTACAGCCTGGGCAATCTTTAGAGTCTGGCCCATGCTCGTAGGACGGAGGTACCCATGAGGCTGCGTAATGTCCAATTTCGATTCGCTAGGAAAGCGATTGGAGTGGATGTTGTATCTGAAAGGGAAGTGAAGCATTCAAGTCCTTTATATCAGCCAAAGGTGCTAACTCGGCACTTTCAACTACACATGGCCATCTGTAGAGGAGTTTCTGAATTTCCAGGCTTGAGTGCCAGGTCGCACTATGCGGCGGAAACATTTACGGTCAAAAAGAGCCATTAGGCAGCTCGAATTCCGATCACACAAGACAAACTCCGCGCAGATCATATGTTCGTAATTCTGCTATTTCTAATCCACACAGAATTTCCCCATGAAACGCAATAAGAAGCGTTTTGAAGAAAATAATGTTGTGGTTGTATTGTGGGAGGAGGCGTCGATTCAGGCGGGCATTTATACCCGTCTGATGTACTTGTCATCGGGGACATGGCGACACGCCCAGAACATCGAGCTGTACCGTCGATATTTCGTTCACTCAGCCACATAACAACACATTCTTCTCTCCTCCTTCCTTTTTGAGACACCGCCCATTGTTCCTTCGTCATCTTCTTAGTCGGTGGCTGTTTGACATTTGGAAACGCGAAACAAAGTGACAGTTATCGGGTCAGACTGATGTTTTGTTGGTCCAGTCGGCGGAGACATGAAGTTTTCTCCTACCTCTTTCTTGAATAGGGTGAATTTAGAAGTGGGAGAGGGAGATGGAGATGGAGGATGAGAGATTAGAAGTTGTAGCATTATATACCTGCCCAGGTACGCCCAATTACTCAGGTAGCCCGTGAGACTGAAGCGCACGAAAGATACACCATGATAACTTTCATGTACACTTTCGGGCCCGACATGAATTGTCCCATAATTCGTTCTTGAGTCGTCTCAAGTTGACATGACGATTGGTCACAATTAATTGTTTAGGCACATCCATGTTGAAATGGTCCCAGTCTGCCACTATAGTGGGGGTTCACTCCGGACTTGCAAGCCCATGTCCTGTGACACTGACATCTTTTGGATCTTGCCAGTGGGTGTTGAGGTCCAGGAGATTGGATATCGTCATCTGAGTGAGCTTCATACTCTCCGCGATCACTGGCGCTTGGTTTTGTAGTTTCTTGATGGCAAGATGCCCCATGGGTTAGCAGGCAAGTTAATTTAATCAGTAAGTTCCTGCACGAAGAGTGACAGGACTATCGCGATCACTCCTGATAAGAAGAGAACGGAGCGCGAGCCATATTTTGACCGTCTGTTCGTCTCCAGAAACAATTTGCAGATCCACATGATTTTGAGACATCGGGACGAATGCACCAAGCACATAATGTTCTTGTTACCAAAATCTCCACAAAACCTCATGGGAAGGCCATGGTGGTTTTTGGGCAGAGAGCCGAAGACACCGGACCATGGAGGCGGTCTCGAGATTTTTCGTTCCAACAATGAATTGTTGGAGGATGAGGAGAGAAAGTGTAAATGCTGCGATCGAAGAGGCTTATATACATCGAAGCCGGTGTACAAACAAGAACAAACTCTCCTAACATGAAACAGGCAATCTCCATGATTTCATTTCTATCAATCGTGGATGAACAAAAAAGCGCTCGCTCAACACATGTTTGTCGTTAACCCCGGCGTTTCTCCGGTCATTGGTATACGAAACAAACAACAGCACAACACTCATGTAAGCTTTTCTACCCCGTATTCCGAAACAATGATGGAAGAAGAGAAATTGAGAGTCATGAACACCAAAAAATAAAGTGAAACCCTCCAAACTCACACAAATCCAGTAGTCTTTTTATCTATAACCCCCATCATCCCAAAACCCCTCCCCCCACACATTGCTGTTGTTATTTCATTACTTCTCCAATTCACTCAACACACATATAATACATACAACTAAACCCCCCCCCCTCTTTTTTTTTCCCTCCGCCTCCGCCTCCGCCTCCGCCTCCCTCTTCCCACAAAAACAACCCCCGCCCCTCCCATGTGAAACAAAAAAACCCAGCCCTATATCCAAAAACCCGGGGCTCGGCCACACCCGCCACCCGTGTTGCTCCTCCCCCTCCCCCTCGTAAACCCCGGAAGCTGGCGGAAACGGGGAATGCAGGTACGCGAATGAGCCCACTCCACTTACTAGGATGGGCTGGCTGGCTGGCACAAACGGGACAATAATTCCCCCACTTCTATTTTTATGTTGTTGTTTCTGGGTGAGGGGCAAGAGGAAAAAAGACGGACGTAATAGAATAAAAAATCTTGTTCCATTCGTGACAGGCTGACCGACGCGGTTTTGCATCGTCGAACATTATTTATCTATCTACACGCACATACCTAACATCGGTATTGCGGAGTCTACTCCGACCCGGATTTCCATTCAGACGCCTCCCTCGCCCAACTTTGGTAGGCCGGGTTCTCCCTCCTAGAGCATCATGTGCGGGTCGCGCGCCCCCAGAACGCCTGCGCGTCCCTTGTCGCACCTAATTTTTTTTCTTGCTTGTACAATAATGATAAGACTTGTGGACCGGCCCTTCTAATAAGTCCCAACACAAAACAGCGCATATCTCATGCGATACAATGCTGATCAATGAATAAAAGAAAATAGAGTTAAACAAGAGTAAGCCGGGCTTGTAAGCCCGCAATGGAATAGTATGGTGGAGAAATGAACAATGGGGGTCTTGACGAAAGAAGTGAAGAGATGCGAAGCGACCGTAATGATGATTAAACGCCGGAAAATGCGAGTCTCAGTACTCCGGAACAGCAAACAGTAGCGGGCTCATTAAAATGTGAAAATGGTCAAGTCTAGACTTGATGTCTGTCGTCCAGCTCAAAGCTCTTTTGACTGATGCGGCGGTAGAAGGGCACGCGCGGACTCAGGAATCGGACTTTCGGCGATGTGGGTGATGACGGTCGGGAAATTGTGCGCTTATTCAGGAAAAAGATCTTGTACAATAGTCCGAGGATCGAGAAGCCAATGACGAATCCAACGAAGGTAACGAAGATCCAGTGCTTCGCCATCCAGAAGATGACCTTGACGTCGGTCTTGTGCCAGCTGTTACCCAGATGGTGGGTGAAGAAACTCCATGGGTGGTGGTTGTACTCATCAGGAAACAGGATGCGAACACGGTCTTGATCGAGGGGGTCACCATTGTTGTAGTGGCGCCAGATGATGCTGAGGAAGAGCGGGCCGGTAGACGCCATGACGGTGATGTAGGGCAGTGGCCAGCGGCGATTGTAGTCGGTCAGCGAGTCAATGGCCTTGAGGAAGAACGGGTGACGAGGAATAGCGCCCATGGCATCGTTGGAGATGCCAGTGGGGAGTGTCCGGCGGACCCAGGCGGGGTAGGCGAGAAGGGGATCGAGGCTGCGGTTGCATCCATCGTCGAGATCAATGTATATGCCACCAAAGTGGTGGAGCACGAAGTATCGAATGGCGTCGGCACGCTGGATGGGGTAGGGGTAGCCGTCAAAGGTCTCGAGGAACCACGGGTACTCAGCAGCAATGAACTCGCGTGACTTCTTATCGGTCCACAGCTACACAGCATATCAGCACTTGCTCAGCGTGTTGTTTGTTTTGGCATGCGCCCTACCTTGTACTCGTAGTCGGGGTGCAGGTCCAAGCAGCTCTGTTGCGGGCCCTTCCAGTGCATGGGTATGCTCTCGTTGATGTATGTCTGGTGGATGATCTTGGGGATCAATTGGGGCTGCTGGCTGATGGTGCCCGAGTTGGGGGCGGGCAGCTCGCCGCGCAGGATGGCATCCTCACGGCCCGTGGCAATCAGCAGGCCCAGCAGCGTCCACACGCTGTGCACTGCGAAGCCGAGCACCAGGATGGTGACGACAATGAATATGGTAACGCCTCTGCGCATGGCGACTGCTGTTGCTCTCCGGTGCTGGGCGGCGTCCGCTGTGCTGTAGACCGGCCTCCTTTTTCGTCGGGGGGTGCTGAGCACGGGGCAAGGTACCAAAGGCGGCTGCAAGACGCGCGCGGAAGACGGAGGCGTGGTGTATTAAACGGCGTACGGGTCAAGCATTCGTGACGAAGGGGAAGGGCGCGACTCGAGCTGGGCGGGCGGGTGCAGGAGCAGAGCAAGAGGGCAGCGAGCAGAAATCATGAAGAAAAGAGGGCAGGCGTCGCAGCAGGAGGCGGTGCATGCAGCGCCAAAGAAGCGCCAATTTCGCTACAAGACAAGACCCTGGCGCAGATGGCAGGCGCGGCCCACTCTGCACGCGTGGGGCGGCCCATGTTGGTCTCAGCCCCCCTCCCCCCCCCGAGCCTTTGAAGTTGGAACCGCTGCCACCTTGGGACTTCACATCACATCACACCCTCCGTTGATTGTGCGCCAGCCACGCCTGCGCAACGCCTGCGCAACGCCTGCCGAGCACTTGTCGTCTGACATGTCCAGGGCCTGCCCCCGCATCGCCTGGCCATGTCTCTGCTTACTCGCAGCAGCGTCCAGCTATGTATATCTGCACCTTGTCGCGACGTGCAGGCTGAGCCCCGAGGAGAACGCCATGCCGCCGCCTACATGACGAAAGCCTGCAGCGCGCTAGAGTGCCCACACCACTTTGGTCGAGTTGCTCGCGACTCGTCTCTGCAGCGTCCTGTTGACTGACTACCGCGTTGCCCGTCTTAAATACCGCATGCCGTCCTTCAGTGTCTCGTCCGTGTCTCTTCCGTGTCAACCAGCTTCTGCATGGAATGCGACAAGATCGCCGTGTCAGACACCAGCAGCAGAATGCAGACTGTTCCTCGTCTCCAGCGTGGTGCCATGCCGGTGCCAGGCCGCCAATCCTCAGCAAAAGCTGATCGGCCATCAGGCAAAACTCTGCAGCCCGGGAGCTTGCTCTACACCTAGTCTAGTGTACAAGAGACAATGGAAGCGAGCATCCATGACGTAGGATGGATGCACTTGGGACTACTCTACTTTGCCCTAGCCTACACGCCTACACGTCTACGGTGTAGTCGACACATAGCACTCCAGCATCGCTTCACTGCGCTTCACCGCCGCGGGAAGGGCAAGTCACCAGCATCGCTGCAATCATCCCTAGAATCTGCTCTGCTTTCTTGACTCATGCCACGTCTTCAGTCCACTGTCAGAGTCGGATACCCACAAAACTGTGGCCTGTCATCCACGCGCGACTTCCCTCACCATGTTTGTCACCACCTTCAGATCCATGAACGTGCCTTCTTCCCATTCTGGTAGGCAAATCATCCATACCTAGTGCCTGCGTTCCCCAAACTCATCTCGTCTGATCGCCACGCGAAGCTCATTGCCTACCATCATTACACCAGCCTATTCCCATGTCTTCCCCGCAAATCCTATCCGCCTAGCACCTCACAAACGCCTAAAGGCACCCCTGAGCACCCTCCACTCACCTAAATGACTGCTATCCTTTGGCTGCTGAGCTCCCTTGTCGTCACTACCACCTCAGCGCCCGCACCCGCACACAACACAGCAGACATCGCGGTCCATGTCACGAAACTACGAGCACAATCCTCAGTCAAGCATGGCGAGACAGCTACCTCGAGAACCGCGTACACCGCCATGTCTCTGTGCAGTGTTACCCTCTTGACTGCTTTGGCTGGTATTGCGTAAAAAAATCCTCGTTGGTCGCAATGAATTGACATGCCAAGGCAATCGACTGCATAGCATGGGCCTACAACAAATCAAGAACCCCAACTTCACTCAATTATTGGTCATGATGCTGTACGCCTTTTCACTATCGTTCGTTATCTCGGCTGCGATCGTGACCATCGGACTCGACCTCGCCACCATGGGCACCTGCCGCGGTGCAATCATTCTTTGTTTGGCTTTCTACGTTGGCAGCAAAGTCACCATGTGAGTTCAACTGTCTACAGGAACAAATACACATTCATCGGCGCATGCAGCTGGAGTTGCCAACCACACATTTCCAAGGGCAGCTGGAGACACAACCCCACCACCGGCGCTGAACGCCTAGAATACCAAGACCCTCTATCACGACTAACATGCGCTTTCAAGGTACATATTCCTTGTGGAACGAGCACATGCCATGCGTGCACCCTTCATGCGGAGACACTGCGACATGGTATGGCTACTTAGTATGCTAGCCATCGGACTTGGCTTTGGCAGTGCCGCCATTACTGGCTTCGTATGGCCCATCGCCGACTTTGAATCGCACAATCGTCGCTGTCATATTGGTCTTCGCCGTCGAGTAACAATACCACTCCTTGGGTTTGACATTCTACTCAACGTCTTTCTTACGCTTGTTTTCGTTTACCTCATCAGTCCGACGGTGCGAACTATCAACATCCCATTCTGCGCCTTTCCAGCGAGTCGGTTCACCATGTGCCTCGGAAATATATGCAGCCGAGCGAGGGACACCGTAACGGTAGACCTGCACAGATCCAATCAGCGTATGGTACGCCAAATGGAACATCTTCTCGTCAAGACTCTGGTTGGCTCTGTGCTCATCATGCTCCCCACATTGGGCAACTTGATATCGCTGTGTGTTCTTGGAGGACGGGAGCTTGGCTGGGTAAGTGTCATCTCGATTATGTGCCCCTGTATTCATGTGGAAGGCCGCCCGCTGACGGTGCAATTTTGTGTCTCAGGTCTGCCTGACCATATGCACGTTGGATGGTATGTTCTTCATATCAGCCTGCAATCTGGCTTGCTGACAACAGTTACTAGTGACGTGGCAGACATGTGTCTTCCACTGGCTTACGGAAGGCATCAGCGAGGCCAGGCAGAAGGCGTTGGCAGGGTTAGTAATGGAGTCAAAACGTGACTCAACTCCAAAATCTTGAGAGAAGGAACCGTGGCTTACACTGCACTAGGCCGCGAGACTCTTACATCAACCAGCAGCCCAGATCGTCGCAGTCACCAAAGCCACAGCGGAAGAAAGACGCACACTCGCCGTCTATCTTGTCGGACTCGACGTCTGGTGAAGATGCGAAACATGCATCAGGAAATACGGACTCAGAAGAACAAGACGAGCGAGCGCCGAAGTTCTCAAGTCCCGGAGCAAGCATATCATCAGACAAATCACATTGGAAGGAGTCTAATCGAACAACCCTCGTAACTACTAGCCGTGCGTCACCACCCCGGCAGTCCTGATGCAGCAATATCAAAGATCCGAATCTTCTTCCTCAATGACAGCCGATGAAAGGAGTCCCTTTCGCCTACGAAATTCGGGTACCTTTTTGAGGATGACAGGAGGGATGCTGGGTCCAAGATCAGGAAAGTCTTTCTTCTCCACGGCCTTTGTCGCTCGGTACTGAGCGACAGTACGACTCTTCTGACGAGGCTTGGGCGGGGCTTTAGCATCGATGTTGAGGGTGGATGACAGCACTCGAATGATGGTGTAGAGGATGCCGCCTGTGATGCAGCCGATGAGGGCAGCTGTGCCAAGATAGATGTATAGTGTCTGTACCTCTTAGCGTGAAGCCTACGTGAGGAAAGGGGACAAATTCCCCATTGCAATGTGATGAAGTAGAATTCTTACCTCGATGCGTTCGAGCCATTTGGCACTGAATGGAAATGATAGGATGTTGATGACGACTTGGCCAGCGTGGATAAAGGGGAGTAGCAGAAAGAGAGCGACACGGTAAAAAGGAGATAGAACGAAGACGAGAGAAGCGAGGAGTTTGCTGATGGGCCACCAGATGATGTGCAGGACGACGAAGAGGACGGTGAGTGCTTGTTGTAGGGATGCCATTCTATGTGTTGGTGTTGGGCTGTCTAGGCTTTACGGGCCAGGCTGGTGTTGGTGTTGGTGTTGGTGTTGAATGGACGACAAGCTACAAGCGCATCGTGACTATGTGTACAGTAGATAGTTGGGGACGCGCTGGGCGCTGGGCCGGCGGAAGTAGTGGACTGTACTTCACGATAGTTGCCATTGGCTCGTGCACTATCGGCGATGGTGGGTGGCCATGGCATTGCGATAATCCCTGTGTGCGGGCTGCATGCATTTCTGAGACGGGCGATAGCTTCGTGCTGGCCTCGCGCGCTCCAAGCTGCGGCTCCCATGCGGGCCAGCTGCGTTGCAGGCCCCCGCCCTCTTGCCAGAGTCCCAGAGCCCCAGAGTCCCAGAGTCACAAACGACCACGCCCGCGGCATCACCTGGGCAGCCCCCGTCCAGTCGCCTGCCTAAAGCGGCCATGGGAAACCAGAACTCGCGGTCGTCGTCGGCGCCCACCTCGACTCCGCAGTCGCCCACCAGCGTGACCGTGTCACATGGCCCCGCGCCCCAGGACCGCGACCGCGACCGGGCCTCGCACGCCTCGCACGCCTCGCACATGCCACACCACTACCACGCTGCCCGCCGGAGAGAGTCGATTCCCGCCCTGAGCACTGCCAAAGCACAGGCGGCGCCGCCCTCTGCCACCCTCGACCACGCCGAAAGCCATCCCACGCCCGCCCACGCCCGCCCGCTGTCGCGCGGCCCTTCGCACCCTGTTGCAGCCGGCACCTCGGCCACGGTCGCCAGCCAGCTGCGCGCCGCCCACCACAACAGCCTGCGCTCGCCCGCCCACGCCCACGACGCCATGGGCAACGAGCAGAGCAGCCAAAAGGGCCACAAGGACCGCGAGAGAGAGCGGGACAAGGACAGCACCAAGGACAGCACCAAGGACAAGGCGCAGCCCACACCCCGCCAAGTCACCCCGCCGCAGCACCCGCCGCAGCAGCCCCCGCCCGTCTCGAGTACGCCAGAGCCCACGCAGCAGCAGCAGCAGCTTCCAATACCACAGTCACAGCCACAACCACCACAAAACTATGCGCCCTCGCCCCAGAGCCGCCCCGTCGATGTCCCCGCAGCGGTGCGCGAAGAGCCGCGCGCAGAACCCAATGACATTGTGTCCTCGATAGACCCCGCCGATGCCTCGCAAGACTACATTTCCGCCTCCCACTTCAACCGCCCGCCCCGCCTGCCGCTGCCCATCGAGGAAGAGGTTCATACCCCGGGCTCGCCCATAATCTCACCGCAGGATCTCTCCAGCCCAATTGATCATGGCGAGGTCGAGGGCGCATTGCCGAAGCGCTCGTCAATGCTCAGTACCACCACGGCCGATGACGATGATCTGGGCGACGAATTCAAACCCAACACTGGCCGGCCAACCGTTTCGACCCTGATCGAGTGGGAGGGCCCTGGCGAGCGAGTCTACGTCACTGGCACATTTGCAGGCTGGAATCGAAAGTACCGTCTGCACCGCAAGTAAGTGGAAATGCTGTTTGCTCCTTGTACCTCGACCAGCCCTGTCCGTCTCAGCGCATGGGGCAAGTCGATCCATGTCTGTTGCCTGCACCTACCCGTGTGGCTGTTCCCTTTCTCATGCTCTGTCTGAGACACGGTCAATCATTCGACTCGGCGCCTGTCAGGCCTCGAACTTTTATCCCAAAACTGATTTATCTGCCTGCTCTCGCCGGTTACACCGCACACCGACAAATACGCACACAGCCACTGACATGAAAACCCTTGTAGTGGCCCCAGTAAGAAGAAAGATGCTCTCTCCGCCTACGTCCTCATTACACCCGGCACCCACCATCTCATGTTCCTCGTCGATAACGAAATGAAAACCTCCGACAAGCTGCCCACAGCAGTCGACTACACAAATATCCTTGTCAACTACCTCGAAGTATCATACGATGACGTGCAGTCCCCCACCACCGCCGCCGCAACCACCGCGCAACCTGTATCAGATGCCACCACGTCGGTCCAAGAACGCGATGCACTATCTGGCCCTCCCCAAGCTCTGCCCCCAGCTCCCAGCCTCGCGCCCGTCAAAGCGCCCCTTCCTGAGCCCGCAAAGCCACCCGTGCCCGAACCGACCAAGAAATACCACCAAAACATTCCACGGTACCTCCTTGACCTCGATGCGCCCGAGGAGTCCTCACGGTTCGCGCGCGCAAATGCCATGACGAATAATCTTCCCACACCACCTACCCTGCCTGGGTTCTTGGGCAAGTCAATACTAAACGGGACGACGCCGATGAAAGATGACAGCAGTGTATTGATTCACCCGAATCACACCGTGCTCAACCACCTCGCCACGAGTAGTATCAAGGACGGGATCTTGGCCACGAGTGCGACGACGAGGTATAAGCAGAAGGTGTGTTATTTTATTCCCTTTATTTTCTCTAGGTTGTTGGGGGGATATGAAGCTAACGAAGACGCGCAGTTCTTGACAACAATCATGTATAAGCCCAAGGAGGAGAGTGGAGAGCATGTATACTGATAGCTGTCATTGCCATTAGTGTGGGATGATGAAAAAAAGGAGCTTCGGCGTACGATTGGAGTTTTTCGGCAGGGCCATGTCCCACCACGAATTGCCCCTTTTTACACAATGATGGTTTCATGGTAATAATACCCCTAAAGTTTTTTTCAGATAGAAATTTTTTATCAAACGAATATGCCAACCGGAGTCCAATGATTCTAAATAACACATTGCACCAAAGCATCCTCGGGGTATATGTAAACAGACCGACGTAAAGGAAATAAGTCACAACTCCAAGAAGGTTGTTTTTTTCACGGTGTAGTAGGTAGGGTATGTAATTTTAGACGTTTGATGGTATGGCAGCGGTGATGATTGGGGATAGGTGTGGAGTGTTTATATTGGAAGAGTTGAGTAGGGGTATAATCTATAAGGTGAGGGCTTGAGAGAGGTGGGAAAGGGCTTAGAAGAATACTATATATAGGTAGTAGATATAGATTTAACACTTGGATATATAAAGTAGGTGATGGAATTGAAAAAATTCCATTAAAGGGCTGTTTTATTTTGGCATTGTTGGTAGAATGTTTTTGTGACAAGTAGTGTTGAAGCATGCAAATGAAAGAGCTTGACCATATTGTGTGTTGTATATATCTAGGTTATAATGGTAAAGTAAGGGTCTAGGGACTACCTACACATCTCCATTCCCGGTGTTGTTGTTAACTCACGTGATTACATCTGCAACAATCCCGCGGACACTTCCCCGGGGGGACCATTTCACCCCCCCCCTCAAACTCCCAATCTCCGGTACCGAAGAAAACAAGTCACCCAAACTAAGCACAATAATAATCAAAATGCTACGCTAGCTATGCGGCTCAGAACCGACGTGTGGTACTAGGTACTAGCCTCGTGACAAGTTTCCCATCTTCTACGCAAATACATCATCTTTAATTCTGGAATATTATTTCTTCAACGCATTGTCTGGACAGTGGGACGATTTGCGAATCTGCGACTTTACTATTTGCACTTTTGTTGTAGCTTATTTAAAAGTTTTAAAAAAAACCCTCACTTTGTGCGTAGTTATTAGGAAAGTGCGGTGATGTGACTTGGCTTGTTTTGCGGAAATTTAGCTTTTTCTTCGAGGTGCAAGGGGCACTCTTTGGGTTTTGGGATTATGTTTCTGCTGGCCTGGCCTCGAGTTGAAAGCGATGAGTGGCTCTTTATAGTATTTATGCGGCGCGGTTTAAGGCGGCGTTGAGGAGAGCGGATTGGATGTACAAGTGGTGCTTGGTACTTCCTGGGCCCTGCCCCAGTGGTGTTCCATTCACGGCTTCTTCATGGCGAGATTTGGTG
The DNA here is from genome assembly GCA_010093695.1 of Plenodomus tracheiphilus IPT5. Classification (NCBI taxonomy): domain Eukaryota; kingdom Fungi; phylum Ascomycota; class Dothideomycetes; order Pleosporales; family Leptosphaeriaceae; genus Plenodomus; species Plenodomus tracheiphilus. Next base: position 810,299 of record MU006293.1, on the reverse strand, counting down.
ATGTGTGTAGAATGTGAAGCTATGCCTTGATATACCGCAAGATCCTCCAGATTGATGTACAAGTGCTGATGTAGCGAAGAGATCCAGGGTGCGGTATAATAGTTTCATGGTGTATGAGAATCCAGTCGTCGTCCACACAATAGTGCATCGTGCGTCGAGGTGAGAGACCACGTACCCTGACGTCCCTCATGCACAGGTATTCTTCGGGGACCCGGTTCTCAAGCGCCATTGCCCTTCGTAGCAGTACCAGACTTTGCCAGCTTCCTCCCAAGAGATATCCTGGAGTTTTGGTGTTGCGATGTTGTCGCGTTGCAATCTTGGTACCCCAATCATGCAACGCTAAAATATTCTCTGAATATTTTGTACCAGTGATTCCAATGACCATTTTGTATAAAACTACTGGGATTGCTTCACATATCCCTTTTTTCTTCCATATCTTGTATTCATATCTATTGCCTGATAAGTCTTCCAACTCTTACATCTTCCAAGCTCATACCACACAACTCTTAAACATGCCTTCGCACTCATGCATGCTGCCCTTCTTGAGGACCATCTATCCTCCCCATGCATTCCCTAAGCCCCCTCCAGTGCTACAAGCACATCAAACCGACGGCAACTTACGTTGCGTCATGGAAGCCTGCTGCCCCGTCACAGCATTCCTTACACCTAATGAGCAAAACTGGCATTTCATCCCAGTCTTGTATAGCAGGGATTTCCGAACCTGCTGGGTTCTTTTCAAGGGGAATTGGACACAGCGCCTGTCCAACGTTTTTCCTTGCCCGCAGATTGATACAATACCGGTCTGTGAGTTTTGTTGGGCGGAGCTTCAGATGAAGCTTCCAGAGAGAGTCCGGGATTGGGTCCATAGTGACCTTGGAACGTTGGAGCTGGAGGAGGCCACGAGGCCACGTGAGGAAAGGAAGGCGATGAGTATGGACTCCTCTTGAAATCAAAAGCTTTGCTAATAGTGGCCATAGTCGAGTGGTTGAAGCAGGGGCGGAAGCACAGGGTAACAAGCCCGGACAACGGTAACCTCCTGCTTCAATCTTGACATTGACAAGCCTTGCTAACAACTGTAGGTGTCCAATGCCTTCATGGCGACTCTGCCGCCGACCAAGGGCAAGAGGATCCCCCCTTGGCTACGCCGACGTTGTCTTTGGGAAATTCCGCTTCTCCTGAAGAGGGTGGGAGCCCCTCAACTCCTGATGATGGCAGAGGAGAATGCTGAGGATCGGTATTGGTCTCCGTTGAGAGTGTGGATGGTGTTGTTGGTCCCGGTTTTCCTTTGTTGAAACAGAGCGGCGTTCTTTGTATTATTACCAGAGTGTACGTTTCTTCGGCCGTCAGATATCCTACCCCATCGTCGTTACGTGTATTTTCGTCCTTTCCCTAAGTAACGCAGCTCTTAATCCAAATCTCACTCAAGCACTGATGTCGCAATTGTTGCTGCCCTTATCCGAAGCCCCAGTCGTGATCGATAACGTTTGCGGCCTTAGCCGAAGTTGCCGAGAATGCGGTGTGCCTTCTGAATGCTAATATATTTTGTCCGAGACATCGCAGCGGGTCTTGGTGAGTTGTCCAAATAGCTCCACGCGGCATGGTTCGTAATGTACCGGGACATCCGCAATATTGGTCATCCTCCATGCCTTGGACAGGAGGATCCAACCCATACAATCTTATCAATCACCGCGTGTCGACCATAGTATGCACAGCGGTCGATGGAGTGGATGTGGTATATGCATCCGCATACTGGGAACTTCTCAACTACGCGGAAACACATGTCGCAAGCAAAATTGCTTTTGATTCGCGGGGTCTGTCTTGTTCGAAGAGCGTAGAAATCGAGGTTCTGGAGGAAACAAAGACAGAGTAACAGCAAAAGAGATCTGAAGGACTGACGAGCGTACAGGCAGATAATATTTAATGTTGAACATCTACCAAAAGTAGACCTAGGCAGCATGGGAATCCTCGAAGGCTACAGCGGACCGATTAGAGTACGAAATGACGAATCAGAATGTGAGAAACATCCTAAATTTACCTGCCTTTCCAATCTTCCCGAGTCTTCATGGTCTCCAAACAAGCCGAAGTTGAGAACTGTCATTGGTGTGTTGTGAATACATGATGATGTACGTCAACTGTCAGCCGATTCCACAAGAAGGGCCAGCCGCGAACATTTAAGCCACAGAGGGAGGCCTCGTCCTTCAGCCGGTTCAGCTCCAGATATAGCTCCAAGCATGTTCCTTGGCAGCCGAATCGCAAGCCGTCGATCTCATCAATGGGCATTGCGATGTCTCAGCCGCAGACATGGCGGATGAATCTTGCAGCGGCTGTGGCTTATGGTTCGTCTGCCAAAGGCTAGGATCATGTGAGGTGGACGGAGAGTAGCGACAATGTTGCGCTACCGGCGGCAGTGCTGTCATAGCTACGGAAGCGCTGGAAAAGCCAGTGTCATAGCTGAACAAGGTCCTAACGGTGAAGAAAGACGGAGCACTGCTCAACGGTGAAATACGCCGATCGAAAGCAAGATAAGCGCAGAAATATGCTAGCATCTAAATTGCTATACAGGGAGCCCTCGAGTACCGAGGCAATAACTAGTCGTGATGGGTGGACGAGGCGGTGAATTAAGCATGAGGAAGTCAATGGAGCATTGACCACCCTACGTCAGCCCTAAATTGCTCGGCGATTTACTTGGATCACTGCATCAAGCCCCCCGGCCAGTCACATCGTAACGACTGCCTATGGAGGTTTCATATCACCAAGCACATATAATCGTTCACCAGCTGCTCCCGTAGGCACGCGATCAGTAACCTTGCGAGAACGTGGAAGCTTACCTAGGCAGCCGGCGTCATTGGCAACAGAGACCAGTCGAGGCGTACTCCGAGCTAGAGATGTGTTGATCGGCAGCATGCATCCGTCAACAATCGTTGCCCCTATCAAAGTCTGATGGAGAGACCTGCTCGTATAGATTGAAGGTTCAACACTGCTGCGCGCATCTGTGGTTTTGCTCGACTTCCATTCGAAGACATGAGAACTTACAAGCCTCCGTGGAGAATTTCCTAACACATCAGTATATCTCTCTCTGCAGCATGAAATTGATCGACAAGTGAGCTAATATTGAGCCCTACCACTCAACACCCCCGGCCGGTATCCAGGACTCAGATCCTCTGATTGCTTGCCTCGTGGACCACTCTCCCCACGCCTCAGCCCTCGAAACTCCTGCTTTACCACCTTCGCCCCGAATCGCAGCAAACGTCAAGGATATTGTCAGACCCCAAAATACTATGCATAGAAATATGTTGCGGCTTCAATACTTGTTACATTTGAATTACTTACTATCAGCACAGGGCCTACAGCACTTGGTGTTAAAGTTCTCAACACGGTCACTTTACTGCAATATATAGCACGACGGGTTATAGCATCCAATTTTACGGACCGTACGATGAGAAAGGTTCTGGATCACTTTCAATACGAACTAATTATTTCCTACACCCGCATCCATGACCTCTGGAATGTGTTAGCCCTCACTTTCCTGATATGCCCCACATCCACAGGTTGATTTTCCGTTATTGATGCTATACACAACCATAGACCTTGCTGAATTGTGGTTTCTAGAGTCACTTCTTCACGAAACCTGGTGTTGCCGGCGGTACGGCCTCTTAAGAACTCTTCGGCTGGACCTAACTCATAGAACGTCTTGTATGTCGGCTTCTTGTTGTCATCAAGGACCTTTCCAGGTATACATACGATGTAAAGGTCCGAGCTAGTGTCAGCCGCAAGTGTACGCAAGATATTGGCGACTTCGTCGTTGGGCTCCAAAATTGCTTGGCAGGAGAAGAGCTCTGCGCCCGGTTCGGTCCGGATAAACTCCGTTTCTTCTATGTAGGGATGTTCGAGACCAAAATGATGTCGAGGATGTGCCGCTTTGCGTTGGAATTATTGTTGCATCTATGTACCAGATCGTTCTAGACAAGTCGGCGATCCATGGGTGTCACGATATGGGTCCTGTATCTCCACAAAGGGGTTGGACCCTATCTTATACATCTGCAAATGCCATATATCCTCTTCCGAAGATTTTGGCAAAGTTGCATGCAGTGTTTTGTCCAATCTTGTCTGTTCCTTCATGCTTAGTGTGTTGGGTGGCTCGGTCGTGTTGTCGCTCATCGTTGGGCCGGTTAGGTCAAAGTCACTTGCTAATATTTGTTTTGGGGAAATTCGCCGCACCTCCATATATGTTCAATTCGTGGGAGTCACATCTACTAGACCCACGTCACTAGTCCTCGACTCACTAGTCTTGTTCAACTTCAATGCCGTACTAGCTACTTTCCTGATGTGTCATCATGCGTTGAAGACCCACACAGAAATCCGATTAACTAACACTTGATGATGCAAACGCAAAATTGTTTATGTATGAAAGGCCTTTCGCATTTACGGACATAGCTATAGCATATGACGCTTTGCTATGTTGCTCATTAACGTGCCCGGGGCAATATTCTGCATTCCACCAGTTGCTTTGATCTTCAAATCAGGATTTGAGTCTCTTTGACGTGTCCTTGAAAACACTTGGAAATTCCTATTCCCGGTATTTCAGGTACGCTTCAAAATGACGGATAGTCAAATCCTATGGCTATTTCATACATTATCGTTCGAGCCTACTTAACCATTTGCAATGACCTTGTCTAACTATATGTGCTCCCAGGTGACTCCAAAGTACCTAGATGCTCTCGCGGCAACTATAAGGTGGTTCTTACTGAGGGACACATTATGCTTACAGCAATGTCATCGGGACTAGTACCTGGAATCCTTGCATCTCACTGTTCCAAAACATGGCTACTGATCTCATTGCTCCAGTCAAATTGCCGCGGTCTCTTTTCTATCCTTATTCTAACTCGTGTTTTATTTGACCAAATTCAAATCCACAGCACGAATATAAGAGAAGAGACTATATGACATACGCAAGACTGTTCAAAAATCGACATTAAATTGATAGTCATGGATCTAAGTTGTGCACAGAAACCGCTGAGCGCGGTCTAGAAGCAACTACCCTGGATGGTTTCTGATACTTTCCAAACCCTAACTCATCTACATGAGAACACGTGATGTGGTTAAGGATACATATGTACAGACGCACACCGGACAACCCAATCTGTGTTTCCGTATCATGTTGCTTCGAAAAGCTCGTCTCGAGACTCCCCGCCCCCAATCATTATCGCAATTTTCCTTATGACTCCGACGACTATGTGACCTTTTTCACCCTTCGGTAGAGCCAAGTACGACAAGCGAGGTTTAAGACGGTCGATCGTGGAGAATTTAGGACTCTCATTTTTACCTCCATTCTGGACGAACTTGGAGTTGCTCTTCACGCTTTCTATGAGATAACCCTGAGCTGTGTCTTCTTCGAGAAAGGTCTTGTGCATCGGGAGCGTATCATCTTGGAGTTTGTCGTGATACAGATCCACGACATATACAAATGCATCGCACCTGTCGAGTTTGGCTGATGTAATGGCTTCTGATGCTGCTCGATTGTATTCCACATAAGTCCTGTAGCTGAAAATCTCGAGAGATGCCTCGTTATAGATGCTGGTATATGTTGTAGTCCCGGGTTCGCCGCAAAAATCCATCTTTCCCTCCAACTGATCTACCAAATGGTCAGACACGCCACATTCTTTAAAAAGCATGGCAAATAATGATTTGAGGTCTGTGTTAGACTTCACGTGAGGCCCAAGCATATATTCTCCAGGGTTGGCCCAGGTGAACTGCTTGCGATCTAATTTAACGTGACTTAATTTTTCAGGCGGCATAATTTCTCCATTCGACATAGTGACCAGAATTTAGGATTGAATTCAAGATTGAATAGGTTTAAGGAGAACTGAAAAGCCTTCTAAGGTTGATGCAGACCGCAGGTAATGTGCTCGTTTTTCCGATGATATGCTACCATCCTCATACACTGGCAATGAGCTCCTTATATACCTATTGTGTGTCTCTGAGTCAACTCTATGATACGTACACCTGAATCGCAGTCACCAATTTCATTTCACCTGTCAGTCATATGAAATTCGATTCATAATTGTTGAGTGACATGATCGTCAACAGTCAGAACCTGACTCCAAAGTGCTACACGTCGCAGGATGAACTATGACTAGGTAGTCTAAAATAACTGAAGTTCTCGATGACTATTGTATGAAGTGTCATAAGGGGAGAATAAATATAGCTCTCAAGGTTTTGCAGAGTGTCTCATATCTGCTCGGCACCTGCCTCGCATCTATGCTTTTAGATAATTCTCCTAAGCTCACACGTATGGATCATTTCGTTCCCTGATGTTTCATCGGCATATCATAACGTAGGTACGTGATCGTCAACTTGAAAAATGCTCTCATATTCAAATCGTCCGTCTTCCACAGCTTCAGCTACCAATGCAAGACCAAGGTTTCGCATACTACCCTTAAAGAGAAGTGCTCGTAATTAACTGTCATTCTTTTTCTCGAGCTGACTTTGACTCTCCTAATCCTCCCCACCTCTATGACTTTATGATCAGCTTTCGTCCTAGTCTTGCAAAATCAACATTCGCCTTCGACAACAAATACCGGTGCCTTTCAAGGATGTGATAGCATCATCCTCATCAAAGTATATTTCATGTTCCATCCTTTCCTTCTCAGTCCCCTTGCCCTTATAGATATCCACAACATATACAAAGATAGTATCAGCCTCGTGTGGCCCCATTAGCTGTGTTGCAACCCTATCCTCTCTAAAAGTTGTGTAGTGGAATACCTCTTTCCCTTCCTCATTTTTCATAACTACGGGTTCTGACGGGTAAAGATATCCGTGTTTGTTTACGTCAACCAGTAAATTACGTTCTCCATGTTTGTCTCCGCCGCATTGATCGTGTAGAATACTCGCTTATAGTGTTAAGCCCGCTTTAGAGTAGTAGACAAAAGGTCTAATGAGTTGACGCTCTGTCGTACTTTTGCCGTTATAAATTGCCACATGTAATACATCATTAGTGGCGGGGTGCGTGTCATCTCTGTCAGACATGTTGGAGATGAGGTGTTTGAGTGACAAGATGACGTCGATGTGGTCTTGGAACGCACTTGTATATCTGGGTACCCTTGTGAGTGCATGTTTGATTTAGTAGCATAATGTTATAGTTTTTACATAGTTTACATTTTGGTTGAATCATCGATGCTGTATTCATAGCTAAAGTCATTAATTTACCTTGAATTATCCTTTCCTTCGCAGTCGAAGAACTGTGCAAACCTGTCACTGCGGAAGTTTGAGTCAAACACACGTAGACATTCTATTTCAGATATTCTCGCGGATGCTATTAGATAGGGTCATTCAGGTGTGTGATCTGTGCGTAAGAAATGCACATGAAGAGTCAATCTATATATCATAGGCATTGTGACTGGCATGTTAGCCTAGTGACAATATCTTGATGTTGTTGTGCAAGTCTGAAAGGGAGACCTGGATTCAGCGTAGAAAGTTTCAGGCAACCAAGTGGATCGCTGTTGCCACACTCGAACTGAGGAAGAACAGACATGCGTGATAGTGGTATTAGCATGACTCGCTGCACCAACATCAATAGAGGTACATTCAAGAATTAAAAGATACTTCTATACTGAGAATCTGTATGCGGCACACTAAATAGGGAGATCGATTATAAAATCAATTCAGATACACGTTCAGTAACTATATATAATCTCTACATGTAAAAACCACGTACTAGATACCAGCTGAATAACAAACTAGAAACAACCTACTCCAGCCCCACAATCGAAACCTCCCCCCTCCTCTCCAACCCCACCTCAAACATCCTAATCTCCCCAACCCGCACACGCACACCTTCACTCCCCCTCACCCTCTCCCTCGTCCCTACCAAAGCCCCACCATCCATGTTAAAAGAAACCAAAGTACCCTCCACAAACCCTTCCCTCCCCTCAACACAATCCCTCAGATACCCCTTCGCCTGCCCCAAATCCCTAAACGTCACAGAATAAGGCGTTGCTATTCCCTCCCCCAATCCATCCCGATGCACCTGCACACGATATAAAAAGTAAATTTCGCTCTTCCCATCACCATCCCCACCACTCCCACCAACACCAAATTTATTAACCAACGCTGCAATATCCTTATTCTGCTCTTTAAGCGTATTGTATTCGAACAGCACAGTGTGTGCATCCTTGTCAGTCCAAAATGTAGTGTTTTTGCAGCAAAAGGGGTGACCCCCCTGTGCTCGGACTAGTCTTCGAAGCTGTGTTGCTGCATGTGTGTTTTCGCCGCATTCTTTGGCGAGAAATGTCACGGCTAGTGCTTGGTTTGTGGGGGATTTGGTAAAGGGACCGAAGAGGGGCATGGAGGTGAGGGTTTCGTCGCGGTAGATTTGCAGGTAGAGTAGGTCGTTGGGATGAGGGGGCTCGGGGCGTTGTAATTTGCGTGGGTTGGACATTGCTCCGTTTTGGGTGGGGGTGGCTTTTCTGCTGTGGTTGGGTTGGTGGGTAGTACTGGTTTGGCGTGGTAGGGGGTTCGTTTGGGGATGTGAATTTTGTGGTAATTTGCGGTATATGTATGTCACTGAGCTACCATTCTAGTCATCAAGAATCAGACTCCTCACGCATTCCCTCATCGACTCTAAGAGTCAGGATAATCACTACAAATTGACTCCAACATAACGTTACACAACCAAAAATTGGACAACCATGAGTCGATTGTGCGACATACAAGTTACTAATCCAGAATCCTTTAACGTGGAGCTGTGGCACGTAGATATCGTGGAAGCTCAATTGACACATAACAGCACTTGGTAGCTTACGAAAAACCATCATTGTTCATATAAGCCCATAACCAATCTCTCCATTCATATCGCTCCGACGCCTTTAACGGCAAGAAAAACCCCCCTCACAACTTTGCTCCTGCAAAGAAGACTAGCCACGATGCCCACTACTCACGCTCGCCAGACCATATCCAACCAACCCCAGTTCCCGCCACTCCACCGCACCCCTCTAGACTCCTCTAAAACAAAGTCATAACTCTCGTACTAATCGTACTGCGCCTACAACATGCCGAGAGCGAACCCCAACGCACCGAGCCCAATAGCCGCACCGGCCGTATGAGCAGGCGCCGCATTAACAGTCTGCTGTCCAATCGTAGACGTAGCCGCCGCAACAGACGTAGTAAGCACAACAGAACCAGACGTAGTTGTAATAACCGAGCCACCAGAGGGCGTAGCATTCGGCCTGTTGGAACCAAGGGACTGGGTAATGGAGCTCAGGGCTGCGCTGGCAGAAGCAGTGTTGAATGACGTGGTTGTGAAGCTGCAGCGGGTGAGGACTTCGCGAACATCTGGGGGAAGTATGTTAGTATATGTGGACAATGCTTGGGAGGGTTAGTAAAGTACCATTGACATCAGGGGTGTTATCGTCATTGTCGTCGTTGTCGTCGTTGTCAGGGACTCGGAATTGGGCGACGCAGGCATCGCAGAAGGGGACCAAGGTGTTGGCGTTGGGTGCGGTGCAGATGCAGTTTAACTCGGTGGCATCGTCGTCTGAGATTGTTGTCAGTCTCTGGAGTTCCTGTTTTGAGACTTGAACGTACTGGTAGTCGCATCACAGCCTCGGGAGAGTGCGATTACTGGACCACAGACAGCTCCGCACTCTACAGGAATGTCATCTGGACCAATGTCCTGACCGGCAACCAGGGCAGTAAGAGCCGAAACAATAGCGAGCTTCTGGAAGAGCATATCGGCGGTTTGGAGTTGGGATTATTGGAGGATTGGAAAGTTGAGAGTGTGTTGCTGATAGTGAATGTCGAAATGTGCTGATGTGGTGTCTGATTGCGCGGTCGGCCCCAGACTTATAGTGTTCGACGAACTATGATCGCCATTTCTGTTTCCGCGCCCAAGCATGGTCAAGATTCGAAGAGCAGGGCAATTCTGGATGAATCCAGTCAGATTCACGTTTGTGCGTTGGCTGTGGTGAGCGTCGCAAGCATCGTGGAGTTTCATGACGGTGCCGAGCATTGGCGTGAGGCTCCAGATCTGGCAACGCGGGCGCCATCAGCCCAGTACAAGCCACAGTCCACGCATTTTGCCCATGAATCCTGCATTTGTATCGAGCGCCCTACAATGTTCCAAGACATCGTCGGTCAAATTGTGGGTTATGAGAGAGTTCAATTCGTCCGCATTGGTGTTTGGCACTGATTTAAGTTATGACTCGCCAAGTGGTCGAAGAAGGCTGGTGACGGCTGTGCGCATTTGCCGCTACTGCGCCGGTTCTAGTGGACTCTGGAGAGTGGAGCTTAGAAGCTGGGGAAAACTAATCGCGAGTCCTGACATGGAGAATGCTGAGTGGTCCACGCTGACGCGCAAGCCATCACTCGGCATCGGAAAGAGACGCGTAGGCTCTTGTTGAGCAAAGCCTCATAGATCTACCACCATAGGCACAATAGAGTCCTCTACTAGCACACGATGAGTTTCACCTGCGCCAGTCGTATTATTAGAACAACATGTTGGTCTGATCATCAGCAGCGACCGGCTGTGCATTATCCAGAAACCAAAAGTCATCCAACATCCAGTCCGATGAGCCGCTGAAAGCAACTGGGTCGAACTGAAGTCCAGCATCGGTGAATGACCTTGTTGACAACGGCTCCGAGAGGGTAGCATTGAGTTGTGGGAATGCCGGAACAACGTTCTCTAGGGTAACCTGCTTCCTTGTCAGACAACGGCGCAATCGCGGCCCAAGACTAAACAGACCTCGCTAGCCATGGATTGCTCGTTGGGCTCATCCAAGAGTGACAGCATGGTGTAGAACAGTTTAGAGACACGATCAACAGCCTGCAGCTTGAAGGTGGCTGACTGCAAGGGGTTGTACCGCATGCTGACGAGGCTATACGCAGCGCTCAGATACCAAAAGGCATGTCCGCCACGGCCGAGTCGTATGACAAGCTCGTTTCGTAGACGGAGCGCTTTTTCCAGACAATTGTCGAAAGTAGCCTTGGCAATCTGTGCTGTCATGCCATCTGGGCAAGGTGTCAGTACAAGTACTAGGATCAACTAGGATCAAACATACTTTTGCTTTCACTGGCATGATAGGCGATGTGACAAATGAGCAACGCAGCGCGAAGATAGTCGTTGTTGCGCATGCAGCATAACGCAAAGTTCGCCGATGTACTAAGACTTTCGTGCACCGTAGTCAATGTCGACGCACTTTCAAGCGCGATGATCACGGAGTAGCCGAACTCATGAGCTTTTGCGGGCTCAATCTTGAGTGCCCTCGGTGTATGCAGGATTGTCAAGAACTGGCGGAGTTGCAGGTTGAGCAATGCACTTGATTGTAGGGCTCTTGAATCCTCCCAAACAGGAAGTGTCCTCAAGCATTTCTCGATCATATCTCCATAGCGGAGACAATCAGAAAATGTCGGTACCCGCTGCAAACTGTTCACAACACTGCATAGTTCTATCCTCAATTTTAGTGACTGCGTAGATAAATGTAAGTAGGATGAATCTGTAAAGACTCCCTCGGACTGAGAGTCAGGGAGGTCCTCTGTGTCAACTTGCAGCAAAGCATCGTCGATATTACGAGGTGCTGCGCAGTCAGACTCTAGGCCAGACAAGACTGAAGGGGTTCCTGGTCTCACGTTCAGCAATATCCGGTTTAATCTCAGTTAAGCTTGGTACCTTTATCGATTGATGCCTGGAGTTCCAATTCAACAGATGTCGCCCAGAGTCTTCTGCGCATTTCCCCCTCAAATTGTGAGCAGCGGTTCCCTGCTATTGCAGGATCTCTATGCATTCCAGATGATCTCATAAAGGCCATATGTGTCTGGACTTCTTGGTAGTACTCTTTCCTTTTATAAGTTATTGTCGCCAAAGCAATAAGCCGCATACAGCGAACTTGGAGTGACGCGAGAGTCCTGTGCTTGTTGCTTTGTCGCTTCAACCAGGCCTCGCACCCTTTAATCCAGAGCACAGCTTTGTTGTATAGTGTAGAGCCTTTGTAGTAGTATCTTGGGACCTCGTGCGGTGAGGTACAGGCTGCGCATGCTAGCATCGCTAGGACCAATGCCTCCATGTCCGTATCTTGCCGTGTCTCATCGTTCCAGAAATCCTCGTATGACGCTCTGAAAGTGGGCAGATGGACAATTCTGTACGTCGTCTCGAATGTTCCGAGGTACGTCTCTACCAGACTATCAACGGTAGCCCGATCTGGCAAGAGATCGCGTAAAGATTGAATCGACAGAACACGCCGAGCTGAATTGTTTGAGTCTTCTCTGCGTTCGACCTCTTTGAGATCTTGCGCAAGACTACATTGATATACATGGTCAGACCCAGTACCATACATCGCCTTTTTCTGGGATCTACATACCGTTGTGCCCTTGAATTCTGATAAATTTCCTTCATAAAGGAACGGAGATCAGGAAACTGCTGAAGTTAGTCGAGACAACGCCATTGTCCATGTTTGAATACGAACATGGGCCAGATCAGCCATAGAGGAAGAAGGTCCGTAGAAGAATGTAGCATAATGCCGTCCTTTCAGCAATCCCGCCTGCTGCTTAGGCTGTTCTGCTTGCTGGTCTTTGAATCGATCAAAATGATTCGAAATACGTCTCGAATGACTGAAGCTCTGATCATCTAGTGCTTTTTCAAGACGGTCGACTTGTCGTTGAAGGCTATTGAGGTGATCCTGAGGCGATATATCCGATCGCATCATCTCCGACGGACCAACTCTCTTGCGGGGGGTTGACCCATTGTCAGCACCGAGGTCTGCTTGAGTAGACTCTGATAACTGCCGTTTTATGGTAGAATTCGGAGCTATATTGGCGGAAATTTCAATGGCTTCGGTCGAACTGTAAGCGCACTTGTCCGCGATGTTGCCTTTGATGCATCTCGAGCACGGTAGCCCTCGATCACATGCTAGCTTTCTTCTTCGGCAGTCATTGCAAGAAAGAACTGCTCTTTGTCGTCTCTGTCTCGTAGCCGTATCTGTCATCTTGTTTGTGAGGAAGGGGTGACGGGGTGAACAGAGCTGGAGATCTCGGGTTAGTCCTCGGAGATCCGAGCGGATTTCTTATGTCCGAGCTGTCATGGTCCTTGGCGTCTGCTTTGTCAACAATCATATTATTGTGTCATCAGTACTGTTACTCAAAGCAATATCATAATCTGTGTTTCTGTCTTGCTCATGACATTGTGGTGCACTGTTATCACAGACCGAGGTTCGCTTTGCCAGAGTTCAACATGCAATGCGAGGCCCATGTGTTCACATCCCACGCTTCAGCTAACATTTGAGCACACCTATCGTCATCTGCGCTCCTACCTTCCGTTCAAGAAGGATGTTAATGATAGTGTCTAGGAATCGTACGTGGCGAAGAAGACAAGCGGGGTAGGAACAGTGGCTGGGTTTTCTTAGGCAACACGGCAATGTGACTCTCAGTTTGTGACCAACAACACACCCATGAATCATAAGTAGCGTCCTCGAGAATAAAAATCGCCCTGCCACACATCTATCTCATTTGCACCATCACGGGAAGTCAATCTTACACAATGATAGCCTGACTTGCCAAGGACAGCATGCCACTTGCAAACCTTGTAAACAGAGCCTTCATTGGCTACAACGCCCACTCCTCCTTATCATCCGTCGCCTTGATAAAAGGCTCATTAATCAACTTGACCGCCATCTCACCACACAAGACACTGTACCACGTTAGCAAACTCGTCACACATATCTCACTTCATGCCAAAGGAAGAAGGGATAAAACTTACCAGCTCCCACCAACAAGCGCATCCAACTCCCTAACAACCTTCTCCCTGCCCTTCCCCATCCTAACCCCCTTCAAAACCTCAACCTGCAACTCCTGAATCCTCTTCCCTCTCGCCATACCCGCAAGCTCCACCACCTTTTTGGCCAGACAATCACTATGAAACGCATGCTGACACGGAAACACAAAAAATTGTCTCGCCAACAGCGGTAGCCCGCAAATATAACACTTCTCGCCTGGTTCCACAATCGCGTAGCGTTGCTCCAGGGCTTTGATGTCGGATTTGATGTGCTGCGCTGTAAGTTCCGAGTCGTCCATTTCTGACTTCAGGGAATCGATTTTCCGCGAGTAGTCCTCGAGCGCGGTGCAGATCTCCTCTTTGAAATCGTCGATTACGACAAAGTCTGGAAAGAAGGGTATGAGGTCTTCTATGCGGAGTAAATCAACACGTCGGAGAAATTCAATGGCTGTTTTGATGCCAGATGATTGGGATATAACTTTTTTGGCAATGGCGAGCCAGAGCTTTTTGCGCAGGGCAGGGGTGGTGTTAGAGCGGTCGGCGACGGAGGAGGCGAGCTCGATTTCGTCGTATTTCAGTGCTAAGTCGACGGCTTGTACGTATTGTTGCATGGAGCTGTAGATGTGGACGCAGGACTGGACACGTTTGTGTTGGATGCAGAGGCGGAGGGCGAAGTCGGCATCGTAGTTTTGCTCGTGGGCTTGGGATTGGCCCTCGAGGTAGGCTAGCAAAGCAGATTCGTCAGTGGTAGGATGGGAAGCGTAGATGGAAATCAGGGTGTTGTGGATAGCGGCGTCTGTGGAGTTGTGTTGGTTGATCTCGAAGAGAAGGTAGCGGACTGCTTGGTTTTGGGAAAGAGAAGCCTTGGTGTGATTGTTGTAATTTAGGAATGCGGGGATGAGCTTCTGCGCGTCAAAATTGGAGTGCCGCATCATTACGTCGACCAGCTCTACGGGGACTTGTCCCATTAGTACACTGCTGTACTTATAGAAAATCTCGGGGTCGGTCTGTTTCTTGAGTACATCCAGAGACTCGGCCCATCGTTCTCGTTGCACCCAGTAGGAGAGCACATAGTTGTAATCGTTAACAACCGTAGCGAAATAGAGCAGTTCTTCTTCCCGACCGTGGCTACTGATGATCTCGTACACGGTCTTACGATCAAGGTCTGCTTTGTATTTGGTTACGAAGTCTTGATACTCCTTCCGAATAACTGACAGTTGGTCGTGGACCTCGGCTGTGTTCATGCTTTCGGATAGCTCCGCTCTTGTGGTGATGGTGTCGTCCAGGATGTTGAGTTTTGCCATATAGAGCTCGATCAGCCAAGTAGCGACCATGGTCCTTTGCATGATAGACGACTTTTTCAGCGTCGACAGCTTCGTAAGCAAGTATCTGCGCAACGCGTCTTGCTCGCTGTTATCGATGAAGGTCAGAGCCACTTGCTCGAACGGCTTTGTACTCCGACCGTACACTGCAGCGGCTTCCATGTATTGACCTTTGCCAACCAAGTAATCACCTGAAGCAGTTGCAACCGCATCTTTCTGCGCTGACGTTTTGGCGTACTGTGAGGCGGCCTCGAACTGTTGTGCCTTAAGCATGATCTTCCAGACGTCCCTATTCTCGTCCGTAACAACAACTTCGAAGATTTCTTGCGTAGTGAATAACCAATATGTATTCTTCTTCAGATCAGCGACAAGACCCAACGCGCTCTGTCCAGGCTCCAGCACATTCTGGTCAAGCACAACTGTGTCGTCGAGGCGGTTGGTTGCCACTATCCGTCCTTCAACGAGTTGAAGGACATGCCATTGACTCAGTATCATAGATGTGACTGCATCTTGTGTTCTCCGCGTCCGGCCACTTGCAGTTTGTGAAGGTGGAATCTGGGATCTAGGCAGCAACTTGGAGTCCGCGAGAACCTTGCTGCCAAGCTCAGAGGCATCCTGGGAGAGGTACAGCTTCCCGTGCAATACGCCCTGCGATGTGAGCCACCCAAAGATGCGCTCAGGATTCGAGTTCTCGACATGAGGATTGTCCTGACTTTCGGGAGAGACGGCCAGCAGCGAAGTTGCAGTTGATGCAACATTAGGAATTTCATGTACAGCTGCTGACTCGCTTTCGAAGAGCTTTGTGAATATCGACCCGCTCCCCTCGGATCCCTGACGTCCAACCTTTCCCGCGAAGTGCATGAATGTCGATGGTGTCGCAATGATAACCCGCCGCAAGTCTGCTCTTCCTGGTATTGTATCTGTCCACAGCCCTGTAATAGGGCCATCATTGGTCCTGTATACGCTCTTCAAGTACCGCTCCTCCCTCCGGTAGAACTCAGAAGAGGGCTCAATGTACACTTCATATACATTGCCGTCTGAGGCTCCCACCAGTATTTCTCGCGTCGATGCAGTCGGTTGTGATGGGTTCCAGCATATGCTTTCTATTACGACGCCCTTCAGCCGCGACAGTGCCTTCGGTGTTCGCGATTGTGTGTGTAGGTAGTAGTTCTCGGCGAGTGTAGTGGTAACGATCAAGTGCGAGGCGGAGGGGTCGAGAAAGAGGCGACGAATGACACCGACTTCTGAAGGCTTCTTTGGTAGGTCAATATCTGAGGCAAGTTAGTACAAGTTCTGGAGGCGCATAGTAGTGCGGGTATTGCGCTACAGACCATCTATGTCGGCGGGGCTGTCCAGATCTATGCGCAGTATGCGCCCAGTGGAGAGGGCCAAGATGAGGACATTATTTGCAACTGCTGCCGCAACAAAGTCCGAGGAGATGTTGAACTGCAGTGATACGCGCTCTATGTTGAACATGGGAAGCGACGCATCCTCTTGCATGTTACTCGTGCTCGGCGGAGCGTATCCGCTTGATGTGTCGTATGCCATGACAGGCTATGGGTCGGACGTTCCTCTATCTGAGTCGCATGGTCGTGAGTGTACCAAAGTCTCCCAGCTCTTTAATTACCCGGTAAGTCACCGAACTGACGATACATGCGCTTGTTTTCGCGTCGGTGGTGACGACTAAGCTTGGAGCTTGGACCTCGGTGATGTTGGAGATCGGTCGGGGACGTTGCGGCGCTAATACCATCATCGAAGTCGCTTTGTCCCGTCTTCTAACAGAATTCACACGCTATATGAGCACCACAGCGTGAGAAAGCCCCAAATCATAATCTTAGCAGGTACGGGAATCGTTCGAAATTCATAAACGACTTGTTGTAATTGTTCAATATCTACATAAGGCACTGTTCAAATTCAACAGTTGACATTCTACAAACCTCGAGGCTGCGTAGCACATGGGTATCATTATTCATACGTCACGTTCCAACAAGCATCTAAATAGTATCGAGTGATGCCGAGCCTAACTTGACTCATATCATAAACAGACAGGTCAATCTTTACCGTGGTTGGGTGGCTGGAAAGAAGCGGGGGCCCGAGTAGCCATAGAATTGCACGCTCTCAATGTCAATGTTTCCATCATGTTTTGGACTCCAGAGTTTGAGCAGCACGTGCTTTCCGGATCTGTAGCATGTTCGTTGGTGACAAGACCATCAAATGGGGGTACGGAGACTTACATCGCAGGTGTAAATTTGATCGTGATCTTGTTCTTGTTCTTCGCAATGAAGAACCTCGCGTGAGGATGAATCAAGCCATCAGTAGCCGTTGGAGCATCAATTCGACTGGGTGTCGCAACCCGAGTCGCTCGAATAGGTTCCATGTAGCGTTCGCGCCTCTCGCGCCATTCGCCATAAGTGCTGTAGTCGAGAGCTGAAGGGAGACGAAGCGATCCGAGGGGCGGCGTGTACCGCCCATCATCTTCTTCATCGCTATCCGGACGCCAGCGACTTTCTCGCCTCAGACGATCCGCTAAGATAGCAGCACTTGATATTTCCTCGTTCGAGTCCGACTCTTCTTCTTCGGTCGCCGTGGTGACTGTGAAAGGGGGTGGCGTTGGTGCAGACATCCCAACGGCGCTATTGTAGGACTCATCTGCTGCATGATCGCAATTATCGACATCCTGTTCTTCTTCGTGTTCCACCATCTGACGCAGAATTCGTCGCCGCTCAGGGTCGGAACGACGCTGTCGTTGGCGCTCAGCGCGCGCATCATCCAACATATCGGCACCGATTCGCATGCTGCCTGGAAATAACAACGAGGATGACCTTGATTCGACTGCCTGAAGCATTTCATCTCTGCGCCGTCGAAGATTCTCGATACGCTCTACCGCTTCTTCTCGGGTGGCCTGCTGCGCTTGGCTCATGTGTTGCCAGATTCGAGGATCGTTCATGGCTTCCCGAAGTGATAGCTGCTCATCTTCGGAACCGTCATCGGCGCTAGGAGAGACTGGCGAAGGCGATCTCGCTGGAGACTGCGACTCGTATTGCATGCAGTAGGCTGCTGTCCCAGGTAGCAGTTCGTCCGCTGACATGGAGACGAAGACGAGACCCTCTTGAACAGGAGCATTAAAGCCACGGTCCGGTGCTCGAATGACCACCTTCTCTAACGCAAAAGAGGCTTCACCCATATGCTTCAGCAGAAGATTACACTGTGACCTCTCGCTACAATACACACTCTTGTCGTTGCGGAGAACGTTCTGTACCCTATAGAGTCCAGGTGAGTTGTCCCTGCGGTGCTCCCCACCGTCACAGCTGAAGATCTCCATGCGAAGACGTCCGGGCACAACTTGTCCCTTGTAGCCATATTTGTAGCATGTGTATTCGTTCTTTTCTTGGGTGTCATGCTGCAGTTTCCTTCTTTTGTTGCGACGCTCGCTGTTGACTTCGACTGTTGGGCTGCGAGCGCGGAGACTTGGCGGGGGCCGTGGATGGGAGGGAGCAAAAGGATCGTTGCCGGGCATGTCGCTCAGCAGGCTGGCGAAGTCGGGCACAGAGTCCATGTCTGCACTTCGCTGGTCTCGGATGCGGGCTTGCGAGCGACGGAGGTAGCGTTCGCTGGGGGTGGCACGAGGACGGTTGGGGTTTGCCGTGGGGGGCCGCATGGATGGCAGATGTGCTAGTTCTGGAGAAAGAAAGCGGCCTCGTCGTGATGCGCGGTCGAGGCGGCTGGGGGCTGGGGGCTCCTGTGGGCGTTCGAGCGACGGGCTCGCGGCATGTCTCGTGGCGCTGGCAATATCCGTGCGGAGGGTGGGCCGGGACGTTGTCGAGGCGTGCGGGTAGTCAAAGCTGCCGGTGGTGTAGGCGAAGCTGATGGGCGGAGGTGAGGGCGAGGCGGGCGGTCTGGGCATTGATGATGTGACGGCTGGCCAGCATGGAGAGCCTGGGGGAGGGGTGCGGGTGTGCAGCGAGTGCAGAGAGGGCCAGAGAGGGCCAGAGAGGGCCAGAGAGGGTCAGCGGTGCGCCGGTCGGTGGTGTGTACACAAAGCTCGGGAACCGTCACCTATATTGGGGGTGGAGGCATGAAAGAGGCGCGGCCCAGGGCTGAGGTGATGTTGCCCAGGTGCCCGCCGGTGGAACAAGCGACCCTGTCCGCGCAGCCCAGTCTCCGTCCCACCTGGGGTCGGCGGGGTCGGCGGCGGGCCCCTAGAGACTAGAGTAGATGGGCCGCCGCAGAGCCGCACCCCAGCCGGGCATGGGCAGGCTGCTAAAACTGCATAGAGAGGGTTGCATCGCCATTCACCACACACCGTCCTGCCTTCACTTGGTATAGGGTGGCCCGGCGCATACGGAATAGTGTTGTCGCCTTCACCTCCCCTGCCAGTAAGCGTAGCACTATCTGCTAAGCTTGTAGAGTAGACTGCGCCAACCTCGGTTGCGTCGTACCTCTACCATCAACATCGAAAGTGACGCGACAGAGTCAGCACACCATGGTCGACCTCACCGTGCCAGTCAGCCACCCTCCACCCAATACCAATGGCGCCTTCCCCGCCGACGATGCAGCAGGTCAGACTGTCGCTGCCATTGCCGACGCAGACACCATCTCCGCCGACGAAATCGCCCTATATGACCGCCAGATCCGCCTATGGGGTGTCCAGGCGCAAGAGAAGTGAGCCCTGACCCGATGCATATCGAGGCCCCGTACTAACGAATAAGGATTCGCACCGCCAACATCCTCCTCGTCTCCATTAAAGCACTTGCCAACGAAATCGCAAAAAACCTCGTCCTGGCCGGCATAGGCTCCATCACACTCGCAGACCATGAAGTCGTCACAGAGGAAGACCTGGGCGCGCAGTTCTTCATCACTGATGCAGACGTAGGCACAAATGTATGCTACATCCTCCCTCCTGTTCCTCACTTACACAGTACTGACACACCCAGCGCGCCCAAGCAGCAGCGCCCCAAGTCCAAAGGCTCAACCCCCGCGTCAAGGTCAACGTCCTCACCACCGACATCCGCAACGAGCAAGACCCCAACTTCTACGCCGCCTACGACATCATCATCGCAACCGACATGGACTTCCTCTCCTCGAGCGCGCTCAACGCCGGCGCCCGCATCGCGCGCAAGCCCTTCTACGTCGGCTCCTCACACGGCATGTACGGCTACATTTTCGCAGACCTCGTCTCCCACAACTTCGTCATCGAGCGCGAAAAGAGCAATCGCGCCACACAAACCGGCCCCGAAAGCGCAACCCGCAGTGTCCAATCCGTCTCTGTCAAGCGCGAGAGCGGCAAAGTCGTCGAACTGGTAACAAAACAAGAACTCTACTCCCCCCTCATGCTGGCCAAAGACTCCCCATTAGCTCCAGAAATCGCCACCAACGCGCGCCGACTGAAGAAAGTCCACCCGTTGCTCACATGTGTCCGCGCACTCTGGGAATACCAACGTAACGGCCATGGCATATACCCCACACACACCCCGCAAGATCTCCAACTCTTCACCACTATTGCAAACATTAAACATCAAGAACTCTTCTTACCCGCCGAAACTTTAACCGCAGACTTCCTGCGCAGTTTCTTACAGAATCTCGGTAGTGAGTTGGCGCCCGTTACGGCGTTTTTGGGTGGACAGTTGGCGCAGGATGTTATCAATGTGCTGGGGCAGAGGGAGCAGCCGATTCAGAATTTGATGTTGTTTGATGGTGAGGAGAGTGCGGGGCCGGTGTATACGCTTCATCCGATTTTTCCGGGAACGAGTGTGCCGGTCTTGAGCAGTGTGCCTGTTGAGGCGCCTGTGGTTGTTGTGTAAAGGGGGTGGATCTGGGTTTGGTCGTTGGGTTGGGAGATTTGGACGAGAATTTGAGAGAGTGAATATGAGCGAGATGAGTGGAGTTTATAAGATTCAGCCAGGCATCTGAAGGAGATAATCAGAATGCCATCCGCAGCATGAGATGACATATGAACATGGCCACCCGTGGGAAAAGTCGATACCCAAACCTGCTCAACGGAGCAATCAAGTACTTCAGTTCAAGTCTTGTATACCATTTCACATATTCAAACTCTACTGCTTCTTCTTTCCCCCATCCACCCTCCTCCCCCCTCCCCTCCCAAACAGCACCCAGCACAACCCCAAAAACGCAACCAGCACGAGCCCCACAGTCCCCCCCTCCACCCACCCCGTCCTCCTCGTATCCAAAACCGGAACATCAATCCACTCCACCAGTCCTTTCTCCATGCCCAGCCCAGCATCAGCACCAGTTACATTGAGACCAGGAGCAGGCTGAACATGCATAAACCTCGTCTTCGGTCCAAACAACGCCTCATACCCCAAATGCACCCTATCAAACGGATTCGCACTCATCTTTGCGCCCTCATCTGCGCGACAGGCCCAGAAGACGACGGGCCAGGGGACAGGAACACGGGTGTGTGTGGTAGGGTTGGCGGGGAGGTAGCGTAAATGTAAAGGGATTGAGATATTCCATTTTGCATTTCCGTCTTGCGCTTGTGTAGTGGGCGACTTTGCTTTTGGGTGAGCGAGTTGAGATAGCGCTGCGCTTCCCCATGTGTTGACGACCCAGTCTGGGGCTTCGAGGTCGGTGGCGCCGGCGAGGCTGCGGAGGGAGACGAGGTTTTTGGAGGAGAGGAAGAGGGGGTCGTTGAATTGGTATTTGTCGATGAAAAGGTAGGAGGGGAGGGTGAGGTGGGTGTGGAGTTTGCAAGAGGGGTTTGGGGGGGTGAGGTGTTGGTGGGGGAAGGAGAGGATGAGGGTGGGGTGTAGGCCGGTGGGGTGGGACAGGGATGTTGTATATATTAGGGGATGGAGTTGGGGGGTAAGTGAGGGGGAGGTGGTGTCTAGGAGCGGGTAGTGGCGTGTTGGGGTTTGGAAACGCGTCGCTTCTGGTACTCGGGTTAGTGGTGGTGTCCGAAAGGGATGGGGATGGGAGGATATACTTGGTGCAGAGTCTTGACCGAGGACTGTGAGGAAGCCGCCGAATTGGATATCTTCTGGATCAGCATTCGGTTCGTGACTTAAGACTCCTATTTCGACGGTTGCCTCTTTGTGGGGTAGAGCGATGTCTTCGGACCAGCCTTCGTTATTGGGTGCGGTGGGCCACGTAGCGGTCAGAACTACAGCGCGAGAAATGGTGTCGTAGTCAATATCAAGAGACGTTGCTGTAAGCAGTTCCTTTGCTAGCTCTCGACAATAGTTTTCATTCGTTTGACAGAACTTCGACGCAATATTGCCAGCAAGGCTATCAATAGTATCGAGAAAAGCGTAGTACTGCGATGTTGTCGACATAGAGAAACGTTCCGACAGTATGGGAAGTTTGATAGACGAATCATTGGTCGACGAGCACTTCAGATGAGCACTAACGATCGAGTGCAAGTGTGTACACAGCGCATTCTCAGGCGTCGAGTCCAAAGGAGTAAAGAATATGTGCAGTCCAGGTGAAACACGTGATGTAAAGGGCGGTGTTGCTATGTGGCTTGTCGATGAAGCCCAGCGGACGTGTAGTTCGTGCCATTGTTGAAACACCTCACTAAGCTATGTCGCGTCAGTTCAGAGACTCCGATAATACCAAGTGAAGAGAGATGCCATACTTCTTCAGGCAGCTCCTTCAACCCCAAGGTGATACGGTGTTCCTTTGCTGCATTGACGCCTTTCAAAGCGAATCGTGGCCCTGATGAACCTTCATTCTTGACCGACAACTGATCTGGCGAGAACTCATCCGGCTTATCAACGACATATGTTATTCGCTGTTTCATGATATCTGAGATGTCGATTGATGGTCCGGCGCGTGAGAGCTCACATGCCGCCGCTCTATCACGCATCAAGTCTAAGCCACATTCGGCGTGGCGCTCCCATCCCTGGCAGTGACGAACGCCAAGTCTGACATTCACGATGGAGAGATCTAGAATCGCTGCCTTGTCCTCCTGAGGCAACTTCTCAACCGTGTCCTTCTAAATGCATTGCCACTGGAAAGTGTCTTAAGCCTAACTCACCCTCGCGAACACCTCTGAGCATTTTCTATACTTCAACGCCGGCAACATGCGCCTCACAAGCGCACTATATGCCGCACTCCTCACGGCAAGTGGCGCAGAAGCCCTCCGCTCCGGTTCCAAAGTCAAACTCTCCAAAATTCAAAGCCTCACATTGCGCAAAGACCTGAAAACCTCCAATAGACGCGTTGATGCCATTCCGCAAGTACGTCTACTTATCTGCCTACTACCCACTAACCCCACCATCCTCTACACAACACTATACTAACATATGACCCTAGCTAAAATGCATTGGCGGCTCTGGTCGCGGCCTCTATGACGTCGACGTAATGCGCTGTAAGAACTCGGGTTCCGACTACGACGAAGACAATATCCAATGGACATGCACAGCTTCGCTGCCTGAAGAGTTCAAACTCGGTTCGACAGATGTCATCTGCGAGGGCTACGATTACCCCGAGGACCCGTATATCCTGAAGGGCAGCTGTGGTGTTGAATATCGGCTTATCTTGACGGACAAGGGCAAGGAGCGATATGGCAAGGGGAGCGATGGGTGGTTTGGTGACGATGATGGGAGAGGTGGGGGTCCGAAGACGATGGGAGAAAGGATCGCAGGAGGGCTGTTTTGGTGTCTATTCATTGGTGTTGTGGCGTGGATGATTTACTCTGCGTTCATCAACAGGGCACAGGGTGGTGCTGGAGGTGCAGGAGGTGGCAGACCTGGCTGGGGCGGCGGTGGAGGTGGTGGGTGGGGAGGAGGCTATAACAATGATGACAACGACGACCCGCCGCCACCGTACTATCCTTCGAACCCAGGAAAGCAACAACCTGGCTATGGCACTAATCAGGGCTGGCGACCTGGTTTCTGGTCTGGTGCCGCGGGCGGGGCTGCTGCGGCATGGGCTGCTGGACGCATGGGTAACAGTGGGGGCAATCAGACTGGTTCTGGCTGGGGAAATGGCAGTGGAAGTCGATGGGGCAATGGTGAGGGTAGTTCGAGATCATCGTCTGGAGACAGCTTCTCGAATTCGAGGCACGAGAGTACTGGTTTTGGATCGACCTCACGGCGGTGAGAGATTGGACGAGGACATGGAAGTTACTTTTTGCTAAGAATGATACCCCTATATCCAAGATATGCAATTAAATCATTATTCTCATTGAGCTAGTCGCAAGTTGATTCTCAAACGTGAATATAGAGTATAATACACACACCATGTGATTTCTACTACATATGCAACCCAGTGGTGCAGTAATAGAAACCGACCATGCCAGCAACCACTGGAGACCTTATTCTGATGTACACCCATCGCAGTAAAGAAAAGTATAAACAGTCTTTCTCTCGACTCTCAGCAGCCGCCCCGATTATCGTAGCATATTCGTCCGACACAAATTAGCCTTCACCAACACGCCACAATAAGTGTAACCACCATGTCACAGTTCATCAAACTTCTCCATCCCCACCAACCCTCCACGGAATATCCTCTCTTCCAATCCGCGAGCACGTCAAATACCCCACCTGGTTCGTGTCCACATCAAGCATCAACTCATTCCTCGCCAACCCCTTGACATACTCCCTCGCAAACTCCTTCAAGACCCCCAAATCCTCGCTCAAATTCGGTACCGCACTCGGCATAATCCTCTTCATCAGCCGCTCCATCTCCTTATACACCATGTACGCGGACCCACCCCGATGAAGCTGACGGAAAACCTTTCCACGCTTGAGGGATGCAGAGGAACTGTGTTCAAGAGCTTGGAATTGTCGGGCGAGGATGTCGCGGAAGGTGGCGACTATGAACCAAGTGTCGAATTGGGAATCTTCTTGTGGGAGTACGGGGCCAGAGTGTCCGTCGATGGTGAGGAGCAGGAGGGAGTGCTCGACTGCTATACGTGTCACGTCTAATTCGGCAGATTCGCGGGTGATGAGGTGGCGGATGGGTTCCGGGAGGAGGGAACGCTCTGTTGGCCAGGGCCAGGATGGGTGCGCGCCGATAAGGTGGATTAGAGATTCTGTGTATATGGCGTCATTCTGGAGGGCTTGGGCGAGGATGAGCCAGCGTGCGGGGTCGTGTTTGATGGCTACGAAGAGGGACTGGCGGTACTGGAGCAGGGTATTTCCGACGTGGGAACGTATGAGGTGCAGACAATCCAGGGTGGTTGCGTATCGGACAATTTGCTCAGCGTGGACGAGGGCTCCATTGACCGTGTTCGAAGAGTCAGTCGGTAGTATGCCGTAGAACGCACCGAGTATATAGTCATATACTTCAACAATGACGGCGAAGGACGTATATGCGCAAATAGGATCGACAGATCTTCTTGAGGTGACCAATTGGTACTCAGAATCTTCAGCTTTGATGACAATGCTATTGGTGATCGCACCATCAGGTCTCTTGGGAGGCGGTATCTCACCGTCCGCAGGCTGACGCACAAGTCCGACAACACCGTCGATCTCCTCGAGACTATACGAGAACCACAAGCGAAAATCTTGGCTTTGGCCTGGTGTGGATCCTTGCATTGACCGTGCAAACCAAGACGAGTGACGAGCTAGCACATCGCTTTGGAGCCGCCATTCTCTTGGCGGAGAAACCAACTCCGTCTTGATGAGAACATCTCCGCTTTTGAAGGTAGGAAACGATTCCGTTGCAGTATAGCTAATCCTAGAATGAGATCCTGTGCACCGAATGCTATTGACCATGTGAGGGGAGATCTATGAAGAGGTCAGAATGATAAATGTTGATTTTGTGGTCAACTTACAATACTCCCATCTTGGGACTGCCTCAACTCGGTCGATCGAGTTGCCAGACCTCCCGTAAATACATTTGGGCCGCTGGATAATAAGTGTTGGGAGCTCGCATTCGTACTCGCAACTTGAATTGACTGTGGTCCTACTCGTATTACTCGAGGTGGCGCTGCACCTCCCGTACTTATCTCAGCTGCTTCCAAGTCCGGTTTACGTGATATGATAGATTCCGAGCATGTAGGCGTTATTGAATGATCTGTCTCGCTCTCTACCTCAACAGTAAGTGGTGAAGCCGAAGCTTGCGATGAACCCGAAGGTGGTGGAGTAGTTGCTATGGATAGTTCCAGCTCATCTGAGGTCTCAGAGCTAGGTTCTGCGGAGGTTCCGGTTGACATGTTAGATTCCTGGCGTTTGCGCGCTGTCGCTGGGGAGCTATCTCGCAGGCGCTTGTTACTGCTACTCATTTGATAGCTAAGTGGTAAGTCGGGAACTGATTTGGTGGCAGAGCGAGTATACTTTTTGTTGGAGACCTTGCAAAGAAAAGCAGCGCAATACGGACGCTGTGTTAAAGGTGAGAATGGAAATATCGATCGGTATCCTGGATATTAGTCCTTGGTCAAGTTCAAGGGAGTACTTTAGCAACGAGATTGTCTGAAGAAGCGGTAGCTGAGCGATATCCAGGTAAGAACTGACCATGTTGCGAAGTCTGAGATTGGTGCTGAGTCTATGATATGCTCGTAAGAGGATC
Source organism: Plenodomus tracheiphilus IPT5 (assembly GCA_010093695.1). Lineage (NCBI taxonomy): Eukaryota > Fungi > Ascomycota > Dothideomycetes > Pleosporales > Leptosphaeriaceae > Plenodomus > Plenodomus tracheiphilus. The sequence goes on along the minus strand of MU006293.1, from coordinate 783,743 downwards.
GCTAGAACAGTACCGCGTAGTGAGAGTACGGGGACTTTCCATAGATGACAAGCCAATCAATAGGCTAGTGAGAGTATTTCAGATTCCTGTATTCATTTGGAACCAATTGAATGCTCTTTCGATACCGATTGTCAGGGATTGTTCTACTGTATATCGAAGTCTATGCTTTCGTCATGCCCGCCAGACCGTTGAGAGGTTGCAAATTAATCGTACTAGGGTAGTATTTTGGTGTTTTTGTTCTTCGTAGTGGCCTGTTAGATCTCGAGGTGCCACAAAATCGCATAGTAGATTCACTTCTGGTAGGTGTTCGACATGCATTTTGCTAGTGGAGGTGGAGTGTAAGACCTGCCCGGCATTTCACCCAGAATGAGAGACAGGCGCGCGGTGGGACGAGTCCGGTCCAATCACAACTGGAAGCTCAGAAGGATGGAAACCCAGCATTGGCTCCATGCAGGGGTTCCATAATTCCTATGCAGCTGCGATAACAAGGTAACCGGCAGTGACGCATGGCATCACGGGCGACGGGGGAGCGCTTCAGCCACCACAGAGAAGCGAGGATGCCACACATTCATCCGAGGTTCTCAAGGAACGGGACTCTGGGTCTGTGGGCCAGACCGCATGGATATACGCCACCTGGGCGAGATGGGCTGACTTTGTGGGTGCAGTGTGAGGGGTGGGGCCACGGTGTGGGTGTCTCTGTGGACGGTTCTCTGGGCAAGCAGGCGACACGGTACTCAGCAGGAGGAAGAATAGGCGGGTGACAACAAAGGCGTGCAAGGTGCAGCTGTGATGGCCATGGCGATGTGCATGCTGTGAAACGCGCTTCGTTCTTGACGGGATCTGGCATGGCACTGGAGGCGAGGCGGGCACGGGGCTGTGACGTCACCGGCACTGTTCAATCTAGACTGGCCTGCACCCACCATGTTACGCAAAGCTCTGCCTGTGAAGAGGCGTGGCCACCCAAAGAGGGATGCGGCCACAAAAGCTGGATCGACCCCTGGCTGCTAATCCTCTGCCATGCAAAACTCGTACGATTCCCTACCAGCACGACTAAGCAACACCGTTAGTGGACTCTAGTCCCTGGCCTCTCGGTCACTACCACGGCGGAGTGATGGCCGCTTCGCTGGGAGCACTGCAGACACCTTCACCTCAATCTACCCCCGCTGATCTCCCGTCCTGGAAACTCGACGACAGTGATGGCCTCGTCGACGATCTGATACGATACACGCCAGTCCCTACCATAATCCTAGACGCTGCCCTCCACATTCGGTTCATCTCAGACAGTTATAGAGTGGTCTCAGGCGCGAGCAACAACGAGGGGCTTCTAGGACAGCACGCGAATGAGCTATTCAATCATGCTGACGCGCCTCACCACCTCACCCCACCCCATAAACTCGTGCAGACGGCGAAAGACACAGGCTGTCAGCAGCAAGTAAAAGCATTCGACGCAGGCATCGTCTGGAACTTTCGCATTACCCCTATACGCCGTCATGATAGTTTGCGCTACATCCAAATGGAGTATCAGGACATTACCGAGGAGCACCGGCGGCAGCTGGAGCTGGAAGAACGCTTATACGCAAACGAGACCTTCAAGATACTAGTGGAGACCGTCAAGGACTACGCCATCTTCATGCTTGATCCAAATGGTTTCGTTGCGACATGGAATGCTGGAGCTCAAGCCTTTAAAGGCTACACGAAATCGGAAATCATTGGTCAGCATTTCTCCAATTTCTACAGTCAGGAAGACCGCGACAACGGCAAGCCTGCGCGAGAACTGAGGGACGCACTCCGTGAGGGACGATGCGAGGACGAAGGATGGAGACACCGCAAAGATGGTTCAAGATTTTGGGCAAACGTTGTCATCGCCCCAATTTATAGGAATGAAGTCCTCTTAGGCTTCTCCAAGGTCACCCGAGACTTGACAGAGAGGCGCAAGGCAGAGAACAGTCTGATAGCCGCATATGAAGAAGCTTCGAAACTCAAATCGGAGTTTTTGGCTAACATGAGCCATGAGATCCGGTATGTATGGGTAACTCACTTGAAAAGTGTATAGCTGACTTGAGATATAAAAACAGAACGCCTATGCACGGGATGTTGTCAGCCTTGACATTGCTTTTGGACACAAAATTGGATTCCAACCAACTAGAACTGACACAGGTCATTCAAGAATCTGGGGAAGTACTTTTGCAGGTCATCAATGACATTCTGGATTATAGCAAGCTTGCATCTGGCAGCTTCTCTGTCAGCAATGACATCATAAGTGTCGCAGACATCATCCAGTCGGTCTTTCGAGCACAACAGGCCTGTTATACACCTCACGTCAAGCTGGAAAGCTTTCTCGACACCCAGCTTCCCCGGTCAGCGGAGGGGGATTCCCTGCGCTACCGCCAGATTGTGCAGAATTTACTGTCCAACGCTCTCAAATTTACTGAGGACGGTTATGTGCGCATTATGGCACGACTAGACAAGGAGGATGAGGAGTACTTTACAATACTGACTGAGGTGATTGACACGGGCATTGGTGTGCCAGCAAGTGGAGCAAACACTTTATTCACGCCCTTCACACAATTCGACAACTCGGCTACGAAGAGATACAAGGGGACAGGATTGGGATTAAGTATCTGCAAAAGTCTATCTGAGCTCATGGGCGGTACTATCGGTTTCCACCCCAACCCTGAAGGTCGCGGAAGCGTCTTCTGGTTCACAGCAAAACTCAAGAAATGCAAGCAACTCACTGTCATCGAATCTCTCCAACAGAAACTTGAGGCCTTGGAAGTCCACTCACTAGGACCGGAAGATCCTATGGAGAAATTGAAAGCTGCCTCCGTTGGAACACGCATATTGCTTGCAGAGGACAACCCCATCAATCGAAAAGTCATGCTGAAAATGCTGGCTGGGCTAGGCTTTGACAATATAGACACAGCCATTGATGGCAAGGACGCAGTCACGAAAACACTTCGCGATCCCTTGCCATACGATTTCATTCTCATGGACGTCAACATGCCTGTTCAAGATGGCGTCAGTGCAACAAAAGAGCTCCGAGCAAAAGGTGTTCTGATACCGATCGTTGCGATGACCGCGAATGCCCTCAAAGGACAGGCAGAGTCTTACATTGCGAAGGGCATGACAGGGTACATAGCGAAACCAGTGGATAGAAACCTCTTGGTGAAGCTCCTACTCAAATGCTTGAATCGGGAGGGGACCGGGTGAAGCGTTCACATCAAGTCAATGAACGTACCCTAATTCATCAATATATTCCGCCACATATCACAAACAGGACGGCGCTTCAACAGCACGCCGAACCCACTTACTGGCATCGATAACAGAGCACAACGTGCGCGGGACGCGAGAGCTTCTTCGACATTGAGAGTATGACGGAGAATTACCCGTATGTAGTGAACTTTTACCTCGAAGCTTGGTGATGGGTTACATAACCATACCGCGCAACCCTGCTATGGAGGCCAGGAACTACTTCAACGGGAGATGTCCCGTCTATACACAACACTAGATAGCCCTAAATTCAAGGGTCTCATGCCCAGTTAACTAGCCTTTTGCCGCAGGATCAAGTCAACTGACGATACCCCCCACATACTTATCCATTTCCGTTCACTGTATACCCTACAAAAGAAAATGTAGGCACACGTATTTAACCATGCTCATTCCCTTGGCCAAAAAATTTCCCAAAGATTTGACGCCGAAGCATGTAAAATAAACACACACCTCATTATCATCCCACACACATCGCATACTCACACCATCTCGCAACACAAACTTTCTCAAAGTAATGATAATACTACAAAGGCAGTTTCTACATCCTATAAAAATTTTAACCCCCCAACCCCGACCCGGATTTCCATTCCGCCCCATTCTCCCCCAACCGACGCCATAGCTTATGCGAATGAATGCAAAAAAGAACAGGGGGAAAACAAGACTAAGCTAAGCCCTTTGATAAAAAAAGACGGGAAGAAAAAGCTATGGGGGTACTAAGACAGTGCGATTTCAGAAAAGACACACTCGATTACTATGGAGCATGTTCCACAGCCATAGCCTAATCAAGTACTTTACGTCCAGATGCAGATGTTCCCTAGACATCCTCATCCTCATCCATGGGAACATCGGCTTTGGGTGCGGCAATCCCCTCATCTTCGTCTTCATCTTCATCGTCAATGACGCGCGCTTTACGAGCTCGTGGTGCCGCAGCCACACCTTCATCGCCACTGCCATCACCATTGCCCTCCGCCTCTGCTCCCAAACCCTCTGCTTCCCCACCAGCAACAACATCGTCATCACTCTCACTATCAATATACTCCTTGCTCTTGTACTTGCCCACGGGCTCACTCTTCCTCGCAAGCTTCCTCTTCTTCTTCTCCCTCGGCCTCTCCTCATCACTGCCCGCCTCGGTGCCACTAGCAGTCGTGCGTCTGCGGCGACTTCTGCCCTCATCCTCAGACCCACTAGGCGCTGTATCCGAATCCGCGTCCTTCTTTTTGCGCTTGGGGCCCTTGGGCCGACTCCTGCGTTCCGCTTTGCGCGTCTCGCGATCTTCGTCTTCTTCCATGCGTTTGCGTTCGTCGAGGCCGCGGAGCTCCATGAGTTCGCGGTCGCGTTGGGCGATGCGCTCTTGTTCTTCGAGAAGTTTGCGTTTGCGTTCTAGGGCTTCGGCGGCGAGGCGCGCTTCTTCTTCTGCGCGCCGGGCGAGTTCGGCTTCGCGGAGGCGGCGGGCGGTTTCCTTTTTGGAGAGGGCTTCGCCTTCGTAGGCGGCTTGTTTTTCGCGGACGCGCTCGAGTTGCTTGGCCATGGTGTTGCGACCCATGTTTGCACGGGATGTAATGTCGGATCTTGGAAAGGGGGGGTTTTCTTCTTTGGCGAGTTTGTCCATTGCGTCGATGGCTTCGGTGAGACCAGCTATCGCGGAGTCGACTTCTTCGAGTGTGCGTTGGTTTTCGGGCAGGTTGTACAGCATGGTTGCGACTTGGAACTGTAGGAAGGCGACGTTGAATTGGGCAGCGAGGTCGCCCGGGACAATGGAGAGGGCTTGCTTGGAGTAGTCAAGAGCGGTGCGGTGTCCGGCTATGCTGCGCTCATGACGGGCGCGTAGGTACCAGGTTCGTCCCAGGCATTGGAGGATCTTAGGGTCGTTTTGGCGGTCGCGGGACAGGGCCGCCTCGTACTGTTATTCTATTAGTAGGCAGTTATCAGAATAGATTTTTGGGGATACGTACGTTCTCAATAGCTCGGTTATACTGCTTGATCTCACAGTAAGTATGGCCAAGATTGGTGTACACACTGTGATCCCTGAGCGTCTCCTTGACCTTGGTGAAGATTTGCAGTGCGGTCGAGTAATCCTTCTTATCCTCAACAAGCGCGATGGCGATACCCTGTGCGGCGTATGCATTCCTTGGGTCGATCTGCAGAACCTTCTCAAAGAACTCTACCGCTCGCTCGTACTGCTTTCGTCGCTTCTCTTTCTCCTGTTCTGAGCCCCTTGCCATCTCACGGGCAATGGCCAGGGTGATGTTTCCCATGCCCATGAGTGAGTAGGTGTCGTGCTTGTCGAACTTTTGCAGAGTGTGCTTATAATGGCGCTGTTCCTCGTCTGTCACGAATTGCGATGTCCTCCTCTTGGTCTTGTTCAACATCCAGCCATAAAGAGCCCTGACCTCTGTGTTGTCTTCATTCGCTTTGAACAGATCTTTGACCGCCCTGGGGCCTTCGCCTTCAGGGTTCTCTCGCAGAGAAATGTAAGCCAGACGGAGTCGCGCGTCAATGTAGTCTGTATGTCGCTGGAGAAGGCTATCATATACACTCCTGGCGTCTTTCCACATCCCCTCAGCTTCGTATGTGCGTGCAAGGTTGTAACTGATCGAAGTGACGAGTGCGTCTGTGTCGATGCCCTCGTCACGGCTCTCTGCCTTGACACAGGCATTCAGGGCGGTCTGGAAGAATTCGCGTGCGGTGATGAAGCGTTCTGCTTGGAAATGGAAACAACCCATGTTGTTGAGCAAATGAGGGGGTAGAAACTCGCGCAAGGCCGACTTGACCTCTACAGGGTCTTCGACACCTTCGGGATAATCTTCCTCGGGTATCGCGTCAAGCTCCATCTGTTCCACCTCTTCAAGACACCTCAAGCTCTTCTCGGGATGATCAATCTCGTATAGCCTAGCCAGATTTAGCAAGACGGACTGATCCGGAACCACCTTTCGTTTTGGGTCTTTCCAGGCGCTTTGAACAGTCTCAAGGTATTTTAGAGCCTTTCTCAGCTCTGCCGATTTGTCCTCGGTGGATTTACTGTTTTGGGCCGCGAAAACATCCTCTGCGTATAGCGTACCGAGAAGTGTTTGCGCCTCCAGGACGGGCGACTGCTGTAGGATCTTCTCAAGACGAAATTTGGCACCGTCGTAGTTGCTCATCAGGACGTTCATTTGAGCCAGTCCAAACTTGGCGGGTATAAACCCCCGCTCCTCGCCCCCACGGGCTTGATCAGACTTCGAGTAGTACTCGGCGGCCTTTGCGGTGTCCTCTTCGTGGTGCGCCTTCTTAGCTCGAAGGTACCAACCATCACTGGCAATAGCGTTGGTGTCGGTAAGGCCAATAGCGCGCGTTGCCACAGTTTCAGTCTTCACGAAGTCGCGCCTCACGAGAAAGTGGCTTCCTAGAGTGGCGCATGTGAGGGGAAATTGGTTGTCCAACTTGGTCGAGGGTACAATGTATTGGTTGATCGCCTTTTTGTACAGCTCGACGAATTTGGGGTCTGTCGAGGAATAGCTAGCGGTAAGCTGAAGGTTGTAAATGCCCAACAAAGTCAGCGCAATCTTGGACTTTGGATTCAAGTCAAGCGACCGCTGCCATGCACTAGCGGCGTCCTCCTTGAAGCCAAGTTGCCAGAAGCAGCAGCCGATACCGATGCGTGGGTCTGGATCAAGGAGATCTGGTGAGCTCTCCAAGATGTTTTGGTAGCCCTTCAAGGCGTCTGACCACTTGCCCATGGAGTAATTGACGCGCGCTTTGCCCATCTTAGCCATGAGATTCCTGCCGCCGGATGCCCTGAGAGCATCCTCAAAGCACTTTGCAGCCTGTTTGAGTGTCTCCATGCGCTCGGGGCTGACGGTATTGGATCCGGCGGTCGTCGCAGGGCCCTGGAGCGAGGCACGTAGGAGGTAGAGGACGCCACGGGCAAGAAACAATGGTGGATGCGAGGGGCTGATTCGCGAGGCGTCGTTCAGCACGCTGGTTGCAGCTTGCAAGTAGTAGTCCTTCAACTTGGCGTCTGGGTCGGGATGAGTGTCTATACAGGTCAGCTTCATTGTCCAAGTAGCGGATGGCTTTGACTCTTCGTACCCTGTTTAGTTCGCGGCGCTTCTCGACACTTGAGGAGATACAGCCAACACAGCCCATTAAGGATGCTGAGCCTGTCCTCGCCGCGCGCATTGCCAAAGACCTGGATGGCCTGGCTCATTACGTCTATGGCCACATCGACCTTTTTATGCTTTGCGTAGGCAACTGCGACCTTGATCCAGATTGACGCCAAGCTCTTTTCATTTTCGAGGATGGCGCATAGTTCGGTAGGGTCGTCCTGGATATCCTCGTCGAGTGGGATCTCGACATCGAGCTGGCCTCCCTCGTCATCGGCGACCGAAATGGTAATGGCACTGGGGACGTCCGAGTACCGCGGCGGGGGAAACATTTTGCCTGCGCCATTCACGCCGTTCGCGCCGTTCGCGTAGACGGCGGCCATGGTGGTGAATGTGTCGCGATTGGGGGAAGCGTTCGTTAAGGGCGCTGGTGTGGAGAGAGCGCGGAGACGTGATCAGCGCGACATAGCCGGGACCAGGACGTCGAGGTAAAGGTGCGACGCTGCTGGGTGGGCTGGGGGGATGAATTGCACAAAGAATCGCGGGTGAGAGCTAGAGTACAGGAGCGCGACTCGATTGAAGTCGATCGCCTTGGCGGCCTGGACGCACCCCCGAACTCCCCGCAACCCGCCCCAGCAGGCAGCCCCCTTCACAGCCCACGCCTCGCATGACGCGCAAACCTCGCTCTCGCACACCATGACCCCCGACCGCCTGTATACACTACCTGCGACACTGACTTGCGACGCCTGAGGTGGCCATGTCACGCAACCCTGGCTTCCCGCGGGCGGGTGCCAATGGCGGCTACCCCAACGGCAACTACAACAACGGTGCACCTGGCGGCTATGCTGCGCCAGAAGAGGGCTATGGGAACAGGCCAAGCGGCGAGCGGCCACGGCGGCCGGGCGGCTATGGGGGCATGAGTCTGGAGCAGGACACGTCTCCCCGCCGCCCCAGCAACGACCGCGAACGTGAACGCGAACGACCGTCTGGAGAGCGGGAACGCAGACCCGGAGGCTATGGTGGCTTCCAGCCGCGCAATCAATCGCCGCAAGTCACACGGCCTACCAGCATCGAACGTGCCCCAGCGCAGCGACGCAGCCCAGAACGACGCCCAGCAGGAAACCCCAGTAGAGGCGGTTATGGCACGGGACAGAGCTATGGGCCGGGCAGTCAGCGCATCGAAGAGGTGCTGCAGTACATCCAGCAGAACTGGGACTTCATGACCAAGGATCAGTGCGTGCCAATTGAAGTGGCCCTGAAGCTCATGGACTCGAGTTCTCTGGGATTGGCGAACCAGGCTGGACGATTCAGGCAGACGCATGAGGAACTGCAGCAGTCTCTCAAGGGCATTGTCAATGGTGAGAACCCGTGTGGCGGAAGATGTGTGCAAGCTAATGCCTTGTAGAGCACCATCAGGGTTTCAACAGCTCTATTGGTACCTTCCATCAAATTCAGTCCAGCCTGCAGAGCTCGCAGCACCGTGTACGGACCCTCAAAAGCTCTCTCACATCAGCAAAGTCGCAGCTCTCCACAGCCAAGCCGGAGCTCAAGGAGTTCGCAACCACCTCTCAGAGTTACGATGAAATGTTACAGATACTCGATCACATTGAGAAGCTGCAGGTTGTGCCAGAAAGGCTTGAAGCACGGATATCGGAGAAACGATTTCTGACCGCTGTTGACATTCTTCAAGATGCCTTGCGTATGATTCGTAAAACGGAGATGGAGAAGATTGGTGCTCTGTCAGACTTGCGTACTTACCTAAGCAACCAAGAGGTCTCGCTCACAGATATTCTGATCGAGGAACTCCATAGCCATCTCTACCTGAAGTCACCATATTGTGAGGACAGATGGAAAGAGTACGCCCATAATCAGATCAAGGGTGACATCTCAGAGCGTGCCCAAACAGACGCGAGAGGTAGGCTACTGTATTATTTCTTGGATGGTCTAGATACCTCGGAACCAGTAAGCACTTACTTCATTATACCAATACCGGCGTCTTGCTGATGTATACAGATGACCGATGACTCCACACATAACCCCGAGCAAGACACATTTCAGTACATACGGTTGGTAATAGAAGCCCTCAACAAGATGGGTTGCTTAGATGTAGCTGTTGACACAATCGAACAAAGACTACCTGTGGAGCTGTTCAAGGTTGTCGATAAATCGAACAATGAAGTAGCGCAACGGCATCCAAGCATCTTGCGTGCTTACGCATCAAGAAAAGGGGGGAAGAAAACCGAGATCGAGAGTGATGACATCCGGACCACACTCCTCAATGATCTCATGTGGACGTTGTATGCGCGTTTTGAAGCGATTGCAGAAAGTCACAGAGTTGTGCATGATGTTGTCGCCGGTATCATTCGACGAGAAGGGTCTGGTTCCTCGAGTGCAGGTCTGACGCGCGGTTTCAAGGAGTTGTGGAAGCTCTACCAAAGTGAAGTAAGTTGCAAAATTATTCTCTCTGCACAAACATACTCATCAGATTCCAGATGCGATCGCTACTCCACGACTACCTCGCCACTGACGGCGATGCGTCATATCGCACGGGTCAAGGCCAAGCATCCGCCAGCAGTGTCTTCTCACGCGCTCCGCGAGACAAGAACAAACGCATGTTCAAGCTTTCTGATGTTGATACTAAAGCTTCCGAACTATCACAAGAACGGGAGGATCTGGCGTTCATCTTAAAGTCATCTGTTCCTGGACTAGTAACTGATTCGAAGAAGGCGGAAGACTCAGTTGCGAGCACTAATACTAATCTCGATGGTAGCGCAACTGGCCATAAATTGCTCGTACAACCATCTGTTTTTAATATGGGTATACTACTGCCGCCATCGCTGGATTTCCTGAACAGGCTTAAGGAGGTTGTTCCTCCAGGTTCAGACATCGTCATGAGCACCTTGACATCGTTCCTCGATGACTTCTTGGTCAACGTGTTCCATCCGCAGCTTGACGAGACGCTGGTCGAATTGTCAGCCCAGACCTTCATTGAAGTTGACTCGTTCAACGAAGACCCTCAATGGTCCAGACACTCCAAGAAGCCAATATTCAAGGTATATGAAGTCCAGTCTTTGCTTGAAATGGCACACTAACTCTCCAGGGGACCGCACATTTTTTCACCCTGGTCACCGCTTTCTGCAAGATGCTTGACAATCTGCCTCACGATCAAGCCTTCTCTCAGCTCATCATAGATCAAATGGGCACATACGCGCAGAAGTGTACAGGTTGGTACAACGCTTTGGTCACTCGCTCACAGCCGACCTCGACTGGTCGCCGCTTGAAGGCACCTGGCGTATGGGCAGAATCAGAGCAAATGGAAGAGCTCATTGCCCAGCTCATCCAATCAGATCCGTCCGACCGTGGAAAGTCTAACCAATTGATCCAGGACGAGGTCGACCTCCTCGTTGAAGCCGTGGAGGCAGAACCACTGGACCGTGGAGATATGACCCAAGACAAGAAGAGCGTAGTCGGTCTTTGCCTCCTATACACGAGTATGAAATGGCTCGCTACCAAGATCGCGAAACTGCGGTATATCAGTGATCGCGCCTCCGACTCCACGAGTGCAGAGACAAGCGGTCAACGCCACAACAGACGATGGACCGTCTTGTCTTCCTCTGAGCCACGTTCAGAAGGTGCACGGGTGTACCTGCCCCTCAGCGCTGAGACTGTCGCGTAAGTACATTGTCTACTTCCCCCAATCTTTGTACTAAGCATCCTTATAGCGACTTCGACCGTGTAGTGTCTACATATCAAGCCCTCTCCACCCGCGTGCTCCGGACGCTTCACCTCTCTATCCGCTCCACAATACTACATTCCCTCTACGATTCCACACCCCCTAATATGTATATCGACACACTCCTCAGCGACCCCTCCCCTTCGATCCTCGCCCTAAACTCCTCGCTCGTCTCTTTCGACACCGTTGTATCCACCTACATTCCCTCCCTCTCCTACACTCACATAACGCGAGGCCTCGCGAAATTAATGGACACCTACCTGCTCACACTGCTCACCACTCGCCTCACCCGCATGAATAGCAACGGATGCGCGCTCATGCAACTTAACATCCTAGTCCTGCAGCAGAACCTCAAAAACATTGAAGACGGTGCTGCGTTACCGTACGCAGCGCTCTTCTTTGACTTGTTTACGGCGGGCCCTGACGCGATTGTGGCCAGGGCGAGGGAGAAAGGGAGGGACTTCGGGGTTCCAGGAGAAAGGTTTGGAGAGGAGGAGGTGAAGAGGCTGTTGGTTATGACCTACGAGGAGCGAGTCAATGCGGAGAACAGGGAGGCAAGTGTGCAGGCGAAACGGGCGTTGGATGGGCAGTTGCTGGAGATTAGCGAGTTTATGTATTGAACTAGGTTAGATAGAGAGATGTAATGTAACTTGCAAATTATCTAAGCTGTTCAAAAACTGAATAGAATACCTGTACGTGCAGTGATGTAGATATTGTGGATGAGATGCTGAACAGCTCACCAAGGTAGGGCACCTCTAGGGCTGGAAGCTGATGCTGCTGACATGAGCACCCCAAGGCATGTCGGCGAGGTCCCGATCTAGCGTCCGTGCGCAACCCCAGCGTCGCCGACAATCACTTCGTAAGGGGACTTCGGCTTCACTAACTTCACCGACTAACATCAGCTCGACCACCACCGTTAGTCATGTAAGGCCATGTGGACAAATTTGTTCGCTCAGAAGAACTGAGGCGTCTAATCAGCTAGGTGGCGATTATGTGTTCCATCCTCACAGGCCGCCCACCCGCGGCTTCTACGCGGCCAAGAAGATATAAGCATGACTGAGTTATCGGCTGCACACAATCAAACATTCACTTAGGAATTTCAAAACACAGATCTTCATTCCAATCAAAGAAGCGGCGTAGTTCATGCAATGGTTATTTGCATCAACACAACAATACCTATTCATTCCATACGTGAACTTTCCCACCCTAGCCCCCGAGACCAAGGTGGCTCAGTCATGCACAGCAAACACAAGCGAGCTCTCTGTGACAGATATTATAACCGTCTTTCCTGTTCAAACGAGACACCGACCCTCCGCAGCCCATTCTATCATGTTTAATTTGCTCATGTTTTATTTTTCAGGGCGCCTAGATTACAGCAGGAAGGATGAAGAGAAAGCTGGTGATGGGGTGCCCACGGGTGAAGATCTCCGCTTACGTTTGAGCATACTGACAATAGGGTCGCCGACACCTCCTTGGCCTTGTGTGGATTTGCGCTCCACTTCTTTCGGGCCGTTGGGCTGGGGAGGGAGATATATGAAGAGGGTGTGCGGATGGGTTGTTTTTTTTTGTTTCATCTTTTTTTGTTTTGATAGAAAGTGTCTTGAACAGCTGTTGCCATCTGTTATCTTGTTAGGTTCATTGAGCTTGTCCTGAAGTTATGTCGTCCTCCAATCCTCCAGCAGATGTCGAGAAGGATGCCGCAGATGCGGATTATGCTCACTTGACGAATGAGTCGCTGCATCACTTCAGCTGGGATGATGTGACTGTCACTGTGAAGGATAGGAGTACGAAGCAGCCGCTTGATATCCTTTCCAATGTGAGCGGTATCCTTGAAGCAGGTGCTGTTCCCATTTCTCCCTTCCCGCTCTCTCCGTCACTAAGTTGTTCCTAGGGGAGATGATAGCCTTGATGGGACCCAGTGGCTCCGGCAAGACGACCTTGCTCAATGTACTCGCCCATCGTGCTGCAACACCCAATGCAACCGTGCAGCAGGAGCTCTTGGTCAATGGAGCACCGACAAACCTCACGACATTCCGGAAGTTAAGCTCCTATGTCGAGCAAGAGGATGCGCTCGTGGGAAGTCTCACCGTGAGGGAGACATTGTACTTTGCTTCGAAGCTTGCATTATCAAAGTAAGCCGCCTAACGTCCCTTAGACCATCATTGATCCAAACTCTTCTTACGTATCGCTTGTGAGATACTGACGACCATAACCTAGTTCTGTGACCAAAGCCGAACGCAAAGCGCGGATTGAAGCCCTCCTTTCTGCCTTTGGACTCCAGAGCCAGGCCGACACCCTTATCGGAACACCAATCCGTAAAGGTGTCTCGGGTGGACAGAAAAGGAGAGTCAGTGTGGCTAGCCAGTTGATCACTAGCCCTAAGATTCTCTTCTTGGATGAGCCAACCAGTGGCTTGGATTCTGCAGCGAGCTTCGAGGTCATGAGCTTCGTGAGGGATGTTGCAAAGAAGCACAAGGTATATGGGCCATCCACTTCTGTGGGTCGCACGTTACTGATGATGTTTCAGATTTTGGTCATTGCCTCCATCCATCAGCCCTCTACTACCACTTTTGAACTCTTTGACAAGCTCATGTTGCTTTCGCGCGGCAAAGTTGCGTATAATGGACCAGTGTCTGCAATCAATGACTACTTTGCTGGTCTGGGCTACGAGGTGAACATTCGTGCATCACAAGTAGTTGGAACATACTGACAGAGATAGATGCCGCTCTATACCAACCCTGCGGAGCATGTCATCCAGCTGGTCAACACTGACTTCTCCCACGATGACGGCAAATCGTCCTCCCAACTCGCCCATCTGCACACCTCATGGGCCAACTCCAACACTGCAGCCGCAATCGCTGCTCGAATCTACGAGACATCAACAGCCAAGTCAGCCTTTCCCACTCGTGCCACTTCTCTATCATCACAACATACCGCTAGCCCTTTCCTCATACCCCTTACACTCGTTCACCGCTCCTTCATCAAGAGTTACCGCGATATCGTCGCATACGGCATACGTATCGCAATGTACATGGGTCTCGCCACCATGATGGGAACAGTCTGGCTGCGGCTCGACGCTACCCAATCCAACATCCAAGCCTTCACCAACGCCATCTTCTTCGGCGGCGCATTCATGTCCTTCATGGCCGTCGCTTACATCCCGGCCTTCCTCGAGGACCTCAGCATTTATACGAAAGAACGCGCCAATGGCTTGTATGGCCCTACAGCCTTTATGATCGCCAACTTTATCATCGGCGTTCCCTATTTGTTCATCATCACCATCTTATTCTCGGTTATATCGTACTGGCTTGGTAATTTCCGCCCTGCAGCCGATGGTTTTTGGACATGGGTGTTATGGTTGTTCCTCGACCTTCTCGCCGCTGAATCTCTCGTTGTACTCCTCTCATCTCTCATCCCCATCTTCGTCGTTGCACTTGCTGCTACTGCGTTTGCAAATGGTCTCTGGATGTGCGTCAATGGCTTCATGGTGCAGCCGGAGACTCTTAATGTGTTTTGGCGCTATGTTTTTCATTATATCGACTACCAGGCGTATGTATTTCGTGGTATGATGGTGAATGAGTTTGGAAAGAGGAATTATGCGTGTGAGGTGGTGGAGGGAGGTGGGTGTCAGTGTATGTATCCAAGTGGTTTACAGGATCAGTGTTTGGTGGAGGGGAAGGCGGTGTTGGGCAGGTATGGGTATAATACTGAGAATATGGGGAGGTATGTTGGGTATATGTTGCTTATTGTATTTGCGTATCGCGTGTTGGGGTGGGTGGTGCTGGTATTGAGGAAGCATTGAGCTAGGGCTTTGTCTTAGTTGTACAGTTTTATTGGACAGGTTGTATTAGTAGGTAGTTTCTTTGTTTTAGTAGAATACAATGTCCTCTATTGCGCCTACTTACCATGCGATCTCAGCGCATTTGTCACCAGAGAACGAGCTGAGTAATTTCAATCCAATGCTCGCTCTGTGAAAGAGCGAGTCTAAACCAAATGTTGTCTAGCGCGTTATTCGACTTCCTCAATGGGGTCCACTTGACCAACCGTTCGAAAGGCTACAATCACTCCAGATACTGGATTAAATCAAGAAGTCGTGAACTGACCATCTGATGTTTCGACTTCTTACCTCCAGACCTCTTGTCTGTACCTTCCCACAACAGTCAGTTCGAACCACTCCTCTCCGAGCTTCAAGGAATATTTCACAGTCAAGACGCACCATGACGCCTCTTCCCATCATCGTGTGCGGCAAGAATCCGAGTATTGCGACCGCTGTCCGAGAGAGGATGCTTCCTGAATACGATGGTATGTGAACCTGTCTATGGAACCTATCATCCATCCTTCCCGCACCAGCTGGACGGGTCCTAGTGATTCAATAAACATACATCATTCACGTCTAACACCTACTCGCCAGTTATACACATCATCCTCTCCGTTGAATCCGGCATGCGTGATATTCCTCTACTGCTCTCTTCGCAATTCCCAGCGAATTCCTCATCAAACCACGGCTCGCGAAATTATACCAAACCCCCTGTCGCCATCGCACTCGGCGGCGGGTTTAACGATGAATTGTTCAACCAAATCAAAGATTCGTGCAAGGATGTACCCAGCACGATTTGGCTCAGAGTAGATACGAGTAAAATGGCTGGGCCACCGAAGCCAGAGGAGATGGAGAAGTATGGCAGGGCCACTGCGGAAAGGATGAAGAAGAAGTTGGGGGAACTGAGGGTTAGTGAGGAGGGAGGGGTCAAAGAAGGCGTGTTTTGTTTTTGAGATCATGCACATGTAGTTTGGAAGATGGGGTTTGTTGTACATTGCGCAGTATCGTTGCCTGAATAGGATAGGTGGATAGTGTAATCTGACCAATCAGAGTCTATGATTGTGACCCCACTTTATACATTCACTCGGTGGAACTTGGCAAAATGAGTCATTTTTGGTCAGACTCGTCCTACATGGACACTTCGTGTGGTATACTGGGGTTTGATTCAGGAGATGGTTGTATCCGTGCATAGTGTAATGGAGACTGAAAAAACTTAGCAGCAAATAGTATTTAGATCGCTGTTTCTTGAAGTCCTCGATTCAGCTCTTTCTCAGTCGTACACTGCGTCATATACTATTCATCCATCTCACCACTTTCAACAAAAATTTGACATCCTCCGGGCAAAAATGGATACAACCGTCCCTGAATTCGATTTGACCACCGTCGAAGGTCTGCGCGCCTATCTCACTGCTAAAGGACAATACCGCGACGACGAAATCGTTATCCTCTCTGGCGGCACAGCAAACTATGTATATCGAGCCACCACAACCAAAAACTCCACTAGAGTCTACAAACACGCAGCACCACACTCACACTCCAACAAAACCTTCGCACTCGACATCCGACGCATGGACTACGAAGCCCTGATCCTAGACCTTCTATCCTCAACAAACCCAAGAAGTCCTTTGTTGCAGCAGTCTCTTCAATCCACTGCCCAAGCTGTACCTCTACTCAGCTACGACCAGGAGCACAAGCTACTCTGCATAGCAGACGGCGGACCTCGCAACTTGAAATCCGCGTATACCGACCCACAATTAGATATGCAAAATATCGGAGCAAGACTTGCGCACTGGCTCGCCATGCTGCACAGCAACACAAAATATACATCCCTCACACTTCCATCTCAAACACACGCAAGCAAACCGAGCAATGATAACAATCCCATTGCCCTACAATTATACCGCCATTCCTACAACAACCTGCATATCGCGTTATCGGAATACAACCACGATGCTGAGCTCGGAGTAGAAATCAACAAGCAGTTTGGCAGCTTACTCGCAACAGACGAAGAATGTATATGCCACGGCGACTTTTGGCCTGGAAACATTCTCATACAGAATAGCAATACCCAAGAACACACCGGGGGCCTCACGGTTGTGGATTGGGAACTCGTTCGGCGCGGCACAAGTGCCACGGATGTTGGGCAATTTGCCGCCGAGGCGTTCTTGCTGGATCGGTTTATGGGGGGGAGGGGATTGCTGGGGGCGTTTTTGGGGGCGTATGTGGGGGTTAGGGGGGCTGGGGTGGATAAGGGGTGGGTGAGGAGGATGGTGGTGCATTGGGCGGTGCATGTTGCGTATTGGCCGACGAGGGTGGCGTGGACGGATCAGGAGGGGACGCAGGGGCTTGTTAATATGGGTGTCGAGGTTTTGAGGGCGGTGTTGGAGGATGAGTGGGAGGGGCTTGGGGAGTTGGCGTTGTTGGGGGGTGTAAAGGGTGTAATTGGAGGGGTACTTGTGTAGACTAATATAATGAGTTTTACGCAAGATTAGACCCCTCTTTTTTATGCCATGCTTAGCCATGCTTAAGAATCAAGCATTGTCTCTCAAGATTGATTACGCATTTGTGGAAACTGCATGAGGAGAAGACAAGGAGATGATCGAACCCTGAGATCCTGTCACAACATCAGTGATCTGTTTACCTAGCTAGGTAAGTAAGGTTTGACCACATCGTGCTGAATGACGCTTATAGGTGTCTGAGAAAACTATGTCCTCGATAAGTTTTCCCACAATTAGGGTCTGTATAGAACTTAGGGCAATATGCTAGGCCTGAGATGCGTGTATATCCAAACAACTGGTGAAGATCCGGCGAGTCCACAACATCGCATCCATATCACAGACTCTTCTTCACAGTTCCAGCACTGGCCCGTGCTTCAATCAAAGCCATCTTCAGTTCACGCCAGTACCACACAGCAGTAAGCGCAGCACCGGGGCCTGCAAGCCATGTCAACGACAACGCCGCCATTCCTGCTTCGATAAACTGCTCTCCCGTGATGGATCCATTGATAACTCGTTGCACATCACACACCGCGATGAAAGCTGGGATCATGTGAACTAGCCCAGTGATGACCCAATCGCATTGGAAAAGATATAGTACGCCCGAGGACAAATCATTCTTCCACTTGTATGTGCTGGGTACCCACACCGAGGCATAAGTGACTTTGGGGTTCTCGGATACTGAGATGCCATAGATGGTGTACCAGTGGATTGCAACGCTGGTGATGAAGAATACGCCATATAACACTTTGAGATGTGGAAGATCAGCGTTCCTCGCTTTTGGCGTTTTCGATGTGGAGGCCGAAGAGACGAATGGTGAAGCGACCCAGAGCGGGATGTTTACGAGGATTGGTGTCACTTGCCAGAAGGCGATGCGGTTTTGGACGTTATTTGTATCGCTGCTCGGTAGGAACATTACGATTGTTGGGAGGACGTATAGGATGATTGTTGCTGGGAGGATGAGGCGTGCATACGGGAGAGGCACCGTGCGACCTTGCGAAAAGTACGCCTTGTTGGCTGAGAGTCGATGATACAAGAACCACCAAATTGGCACGATAGTGCATGCACCAACATTCTGGTACAGGAACGCATATACCGCCGTGCTGCGTTGATGTCAGCTGAGCTGTCCCAAGTCACGTGTTTAGTATAATCGCAAATTGCTACTTACTACTTCAGCCAGCTGCTCCGATTCCTCTCTCTGCAAGCTTCCACATTCATGATTGCAATAAGTCCAGGAATCTGACCAAGGAAGTGGAGTTGCTGCCAGTAGAACGCTTCGTCCCACCCAGTAGGTCCATAGATGAACGCTGCGACGAGAATCGATAATACGTCGTCAAGGAGCTTCACACCGGTAAAGTGCTTCTTGATGCGCACGCCATTAGGTAGAGCGCCCGTCTCCGCGATGTTCGCGAATCCGACAGGCACGTCGTTCAGGACGGGCGCGATGCGCATAAACCATGCTCCAACAATCGCGGTGATCGCGAAGATGGCTAGTATGGACGCATTGTTCGGACGCCGGGTAGAGGAAGCTGGAGGTGCCATTGGAGATGTTGTGGAGTGTTAGGTATAGAAGATTTTGTGGAGGGTTTGGCATGGCAGATGTTGAGGCGGTTATTGAGGTGGCTACGTACCATCCTTGGCCCGCGTCTGAACTACGATATTTACCGTAGCTCGCGCCGTGGACGGGTTTGAACACCAACACAAGTTACTGCTGACACCCAGCATCCTTTACGCGAATTACAAGAGTCGCAACACTTGCATTGGTAATTCGGCCGTTCCAAAAGATTACACCCGAGGGATTGTCGGCGCCATTGCGGTCTCTCCTCGTGGAAGTTTCTGATGGAAGAATTACAGTTGCATGTCCCGAGTTGATAATTGTGGCAAGGTTGCTGCTACCTGGTGGAACGCTTAATGCCTTCCAATACAGGCTGAACAACGTGCGATCGAAAGCCAATCTCCTCGTTCATCGAGTGAGAAAATACAGAGGCTTGTCGGTGAGATGCATAGTGCGCGAGGTTCGATGGTAGAGCGGTCTCGTTTCGCACGAGCTCGGCGAGCTTAGTACTGAATCGAGATACGGTAGGCGTGAGCAAACCCTGGAACGCTGATGGTTGGTGTCGCATATTGAACGACAATGATACCATGCGGCCAGCCCTTGTATATACAGTAAGGTCTGGATATTGCTTCGGAACTCGGCACGAGCTGTGCCAAGTTTAGACATGGACGTTTGGGGAAGACGTGGTCAGCGCGTTCACATTTGCACCTGACGTCAGCACTCCCGATTCTGACTTCGTGGCGTCCATGCTGTAGTACAACTCTACAGATAGTATTGACGAAGCATAGTGAGCCTCATCGCAGAATAATAGATGACCTGTACTGGAATTCGGAATGAAGTGCCCAGTCTTGTTCATAAGGTTGTCTGCCAAGTAGATGGTCTGTAGAGTACACCTTGGCGATGAAGGACGCGATCGCGGTTATACGCGAGGCTAGGTAGTCGGGTGATGTCATGCTTCGTCTCAAAGGAAGACAACGCAAGCATCAACAAGATGCTCCAGCTTATGCAGGGACGGCGACGGCCACTAGCCACAAGAAGCATGATGTCTCCATTTTATGATGCGTTCTATGGCGCTATTACTCATTGAACGACCCAGTGCCTGGAATGGCTTCGGCGACCCGTCGCGTGTCTTGCTTGACATTGTCCACCAGCAGCCATCCTCCTCCTCTCTTCTTTCAAGTTAGAATTTGGCAGGCCCTCCTTGCACATCTCATTGATACCATCTCTTATACGGAAGACCATTATGGTCGGAACCCGTCGTAGTCTCCTGCGCTCTGGATCGAACAACAGTAACATCAGTAATGGCAACGGCGACAACTTCAACAAGTACAAACGCGTCGACCTCGAAAGCGGTTATGGATCCATCAATCCCATTCCAAACTCGCGGAGGAGATTTCGAGATGCAATTGAGCAGACGATGCAGGACAATCGGGCTGCAGAGATGAAAAAGAAGTTGATTGATAATGTCGACCACGAGGCTTTGGAAATCTACCGCAAGAGCGACGAGAGTGTAAGGTCTCTCGCCACACCAATCAAGGCCCGTAAACTGATAAAGATGTCTAGTTGAAATGTATCAGGAATAAAAAAGTACGGCAGTTCTACGAAGAGCAGAACAGCCGTATCGATGATTGGCTAGAGGTTGACATGGTGGTCTCATCGCTTGCCGACGATATTGTTGACAGTATGCACCCACGCGATACCGACAACGATGGCGTAGCAGAAGATCGTGGGCCGTTGGGTAGTAGTGGAGAGAACTTGGAACCTTTCCTGCCAGAGGATGAACGTGAGAAACGGAGGAAGTCGGCGAAGCATGTGAAGTGGGCTATCAACGTGAGCAACCTGGCCCCCTCCCAAACCTGTGTATACTGATATGGTGCAGATCAACGTCATCGTCAATATCCTTCTACTTGCTGCCAAAGGAGTAGCTGCTCTCTGGTCTAGCTCTTTGTCCCTGATCGCCTCCCTTGTCGACTCTGCTCTCGATCTGCTATGCACTATCATTATTTGGGTAACCAACAGGCTTGTGGGATGGCGTCTGAAAAGCCTCAAGAAGAAGTTTCCAATTGGTCGGCGACGTCTTGAACCGCTCGGTATCCTCGTCTTCTCTATAATCATGGTGATTTCTTTCCTTCAGATCCTCCAGGAATCGGTCAAGAAGCTTCTCCCAGGCGGTGAGCACAAAGTTGCAGAACTGCCACCAGCCGCCATTTTTGCCATGGTAGCGACAATAGTCGTCAAAGGAATCATCTGGATAGGTTGCGCCAAGGTCAAGACGACGCAAGTGCAAGCGTTGGCGCAGGATTGTAAAACAGGTGAGTAGGCGCAGTTTGCTGATGAGTACTGCGCAAAATCCTGACAAGAGCAGACGTGTACTTCAACACCCTATCACTTCTCTTCCCGCTCATAGGACACCAAGCCAAAATTTGGTGGCTCGATCCTGTCGGCGCCTCGATTCTATCTCTCTTCA
The DNA here is from genome assembly GCA_010093695.1 of Plenodomus tracheiphilus IPT5. NCBI lineage: Eukaryota > Fungi > Ascomycota > Dothideomycetes > Pleosporales > Leptosphaeriaceae > Plenodomus > Plenodomus tracheiphilus. The sequence goes on along the minus strand of MU006293.1, from coordinate 762,324 downwards.
TCATTTTCGACTGGGCTGGTACCTGTCTGGAAAACGTTACCCGTCTCACTGGCGAGGCCGCAAACCAACGCGTGAACAGGAAGATGATGTTCATGGCTTATCGATTTGCGCCTCTCGTAGGAGGATTCAAGAGTATCAAGTGTTACCATGTCGGCGACGGTGTTTGCGTGGAGATTGACGTACTCATGCCTGAAGATACGCCGCTTAGAAGGTGCCACGATGTTGCAGAGACACTGCAGTATTGCCTCGAGGGGTTGAGTGAGGTTGACCGTGCGTTTGTTACGATAGATTGTAAGTCATCAATCGATTTTCAATTGTCGGTTGGCGCTAATGTACGATAGACACTTCGCAGGGCCCGACTGGCCATGCAAACTTGGATGGCGAGTGATTGATGGCAATTCGCAATCATGTTCACGGTGGCACATGTTCAGCGCAATTCCTTCCAAGCATAAGCATAGCTTTTTCACGTTCTATATAGCGGTCATGTTCAGTTCAACGAATTCAATCTCAGAGTATGCGAGAGTAGAGGAATCCCGTGCGGAAATGATGTGTTGAGACGGAAGAAACAAAGGACATAGCCGGCGAGACCAACTCAAACCTCCGAGGAGGCGAGTCAAAGTCTCAAACCAGCGTCACATCCAGTGTCCCTATCGTGTCAACAGATCACTTTTACACAGGACCCCCCAACTCTCGCATACTCCAGAAATCCCTCGCTGAACATACAGTCCTCTGTATATACATAATATTCAGGTCTATAAGCCCGCGCCTATGCCCCATGACCAAACTCAAACTTCTCCCAATACCTTGCCCCCCTCTACCACCCTAACCCCGTCCAACACCCCCCGCGCCACCATCCCCCTGGTTCGGCCTCCTCTTGTCCCGGTCCTCCACAGCGACCCTGTGCTTCTGTGCACGGTCCGCTGGAGTGATCCGGGACGGCCGACTCCCAGGGTTCCGGATCTCCTCCTGGTCGAGGATATAATCCTCGACCGCAGTCGACGCAAACCAGTACAGCTCGAACGGCTTCATCGTCTCCCTATAGAAGTACATGTTTTCGTACGTCCGGCTGCCGGCGCAAGCATTGGCAAAAGCCTGCTTGTCGATTCCGTCAATCTTGCTCACGATTTCATCCCATGTCAGAACATACGGAACTGACATGGTCGTCATGAGCACGTAGTTTTGGTTTGCAATTGCAGTGACCAATTTTCCGGTGGCGTCTTTGCGCTCCTGGACGTGTCGCGTTGAATTCCTGTGGTTTCGGCAGGCGATCCTGCCGCGGGCGAGGAATTTCTGGCAGTCGAAGAGAATCTTCTCGATTGCTGCGGGTGCGGGGTCGTTGAGGGCGGTGCAGAGGTTCCGGAGAGCGAGTGTGAAGGGGGGATCTGTGGATCCACGCGAGGCTTTCCAACGCCGATTGAGCAGATGTGCTACAATGGCTTCACAGTTGGCTTTGCTGTCGAGGTCCATCTGGAATAGATGGGAAAACATGTGTTTTCCAAAGCGCCCCATGCCCATGCTCACAAGACCGAGAAGCTGATCACCCTCGCTCATCCCCTGCATTGCCTGGTTCTCGACCTCTTCCGTCGGTGCGGTTCCTGATGGAGTCTCGGGGCCCGCTCGTTCTGTTGACAATGATATGGGTGTGTCAGTTATCGGCTGAGGAGTAACATTATCGTTAGGAGCATCTGCCATGTCTACGGTCACAAAATCGACGGGGACAGGTCGCTCAGGCTGTGATGGTGGGAGGAGGTGTACTCTGGGAGCATCCGACGATACATTTCGTGTCTCTGGAGCCTCATCAGTCATGCAACTATCTTGTTGCTGATGTGGAAGCTGCCTGTGCCGTGCCTTGAAGGCGAGCATCTTGAGTCGCGTGAGCTGATAATCTGTCAAGAGCCCAATGCCGGGCGCCTTCTGCATCTCACACTGTATGTCGTACGCTAAACCCTCCGCGGAAGTCGCATTTCGAATGCCTTCACAGACTTTCTCGGAGATGCCTTGAGCTCCTTTCAATCCTCGCTGCTTCTCGATTTCAAGAAGCGCATCTTGGAGATCCATGTGTAGATTCGGAAAGTCATGAACCAATGCTGCCGCTACACCACTATACAGAGTATTGAACACAGATCTGTTGCTGGGAGATTGGATGGAATGCACAAAACTACGGCCAATGCCTGCCGATGAGATGATAGGCATGACATTGAATGAGGGGTCTCTGCCGAACGTGGACGACCGAGGCTCACTAATGAAGGCATCTTGAGAAGTCGAACTTGCTGCGATTTGTGAGGTTGTGGGCACGATGTCCATGTTTTGCGCGGGAGATGCATCAGCTATGTCTGCCATCTCATCGTCGGCTTCTGAAGTTATGGCCAATGTCGATGATGGTGTCAATACCATTGCCGCGGACGCACTGTCGGAAGATCTGAGACTATACTGTGTGCTTGTGGTGGGACAATTGGAGATTTCGGTCGCTTTCGCAATACCGTCTACTTCCATTTCATCGTGTTGCATGGTGGTCTTTTCGATCTCTATGCTGTCTTGTTGCGAATCAACACGTGAGAGAGGCTCCGCAGTAGCATCAGTCTGTTCTATGGCAGACTTTGGTGGCTCAACTTGGTCACCATTGCGCTCGGAGCAATTGGTGTCATCTTGGAGGTGTGGGATGGTAGTTACTGACACGCTAATACCTTCCATCGACGAGTCTTCGTCCAGTGACTCAGATTCTTGGGTCGTGTCTGGCCTTACACATGATATGTTCTGGGCTGGAGGAGTAAGCGAAGGTGCAACTGAGTCATTCATCGTCGGCTCTGAAAGGATAGAAGGAGTGCTGAGCTTCTCTGATGTGACGCTGACGATAAGCTCGTTACCGCTGAGTTCGGTTTTGTCTTGAGTGCCTTTGGTATGGGAGTGGGCAGACATGTTTTGGACTGCCACAAGAGCCTCTGTGGGTGGTTCTTCGTCTTGCGCATGTGCTTTGGGTTCGATAGCGGCCCATTCACCTTTTGAGATCGCAGTGTCTTGTGTGAAGAGAGGTTCTTGTGTGAGGAGAGAATCTTTGGTGATGATGGGATCTTGGGTGACGAGAGAGTTCTCTGCAGCCTCTGCTGCCGCCTCAATACTGTACTCATACTTTGTAGTGTGTGCGTCTTCCTTCTCTACAGCGCAACTCAAATTTCCATCAACTGATGCGGGAGCTGAGGGCAACAATGTCACAATCTCTTGATCCGCTTGTTTCTCCTCTTTCGACTCACAGGAAGGATTGTGTGTCGCTTCGGTGGATGGAGCGCTACCATCGACCTTGCGTGCCGCCTCTGTAAATTCATATGGCGAGCTTTCCTCAGTAGAGGTGTCGGATGGGGCTGTTACTTCTTGAAGACCAGAGTATGCCTTTCCGGATGTACTGACATGAAATTGAGCGATCATCTCGACGAGTTGTTCGGCTGGTGTGAACTCGTCGCTGGAACGCTCAGGCAAAGACACTGCTCTAGCGAGTTCGACTTCTTCCTCGTCGAAGAGAACGCCTTCAGGTGGGGTCATCTTACTAGCCAGCTCGACGTACGCCTCTTCAGACATGCTGACGTGCATCCCATAGAACATCCGAACTAGCTCTTTGGCTTTGGATACGGAAAGTGCGTGTTCTGGTTCGGAGTTCCTGTTTCTTGCGCCGAGCTTGTAAGCAGGGTATTCAGAATATCGTTCTGCTCTCTTGAGCGTTGGCTTAGACTCCTGTACGCATGTGTAATGGGGTGCCTCAGCGTTCTGTGCAGCGGTGGGCTTCTCGGCGTGTGCGGCAGCAGCGTGCTTTTCTTCATCTTCACTGATGGCCGGCTCGTTGACAGGAATCTTCGCACAGTGTGAGTCAAGATCATTAACATCAAAGTAGTGTTACCTACTGTGTCTGTCGCAGCGAGCGGCGAAGTGGCGGAGAGTACCTCACTCAGCAGCTGCGGTAGCATTGCGCGGATCTGACTCTTGTGGTCTTCTGGGCGCCCTCCAAATACAATTGGGTTACAACCATTCATCAGAAACGTCATTCTTGACATGAGCTGGCGATCCAAACCCTTTGTGTAGCGATGGACCTCGCGCTCGATCATGCGACCCGTGGGCCGGCCAATTCTGGAAGAGTGCGCCATCTTTGCTCGTGCTTTGGGCGACAGAGAAAGACAACAATCCAATTCTCTGGAGACTCGATTGATTGGGAGCAGGGTATGAGTTCAGTGGTGTTAGAGCTGAAAATGTAGAGTGTGTGGTGTTTGTGTGCGAAAGAGTATGAGCTCGAGCAGACAAGGCTGATAAACCACAGGCTCGCAGAAAACTCGTCAGTGCGTCATGCGAGCTGCAGCAGTACAATGACAGGGGCTTCCGTTTGTTTCCAGTCGTAATAACAGATAGGCAGCAGCGACGTGATTGGAGCTCGAACATCGCGCCAAGAGGTGAATGGCAGTCAAGAGTGCGCTAGGAAACACATCGAGGTGCAAACGGTCAACACGAGCAGAAATGGAAAAGTAAAGAAACGATATGGTGACTCCTGTGTATGAAAGGAGCTGCTGGCAGCTTTCGAAAAGGCTCTTTTTACGCCGATATCACCAAGGCACAACTGGCCTTCGTTGTTTGGACTATGCCCGTGCTCCAGTTGGCCCAGGTGACCCTCGAGTCCACGCATCTGTCATGAGGGATTGTTTCTAGGCGTAGAGTCGATTCATCAGATGTCCTCCAATTGTATGTCTTCCGTGTAGGACTTTGCAATGACGGTAATTTTCTGTTAGAAGAAGTGGAAAGTTCGACATGGTTCACATTATTTGTGCATTCACACTGCCATGAGCAAGGGAGACGTACTGAATTGCAACAAAACACACTTTACGTAAAGACTGGGTTCGAAATTGCTATGCACAATAGGTACCTATGGTAGCTTCACTGGACCGTTTGTCGGACGCGTTTGCAGGCTCGACTGCTCCTCCTCGCGATACTTCCGTAGTGTGCCTCACACGTCTTGCCTAGCTGTGCGTTCTTTAGTAGTGACCAAATCGTCTAGAGATGTCAGGATGGTATTCGGAGATTACACGTCAGTAGACAATGCAGGCGTGCTAGTGTTGTAGTGGACGGTAGTCGTCAACAATGGCAGGTTACGCTAGACCTGAGTCATCCTTTCAGCCTTATCCCCCCCTTTCTTACGGTGACATTTACAACCGTCTTTACATTGTGGGCAAACTTCCGAGTACATTGATCAATTAATTTGACCGTTAATTGTAAGCTCTTGGTATTGCGATGAGTGCTACGCGATCGCAAGTCTTGTTCGAGCCAACTGCTCAAATTAGTACCATAATAGTACATTAATATTTTCGCAAGAAGCAAAGCGCATCCTGAATGGTTATGCATATCGTTCTGAACGATTACTTTTGCTCGAATAATGAGACAATATGGACGACTTACAACTCGTAATTCCATTGGAACCGTTCTATCACTATGGTACCTATGGTAGGTACACATTTCCCAGATGCCCATACATCAAAGTTCAAACAACGGCCATTCACCCTGTCCTCTTCATGCTATACCTCCCCTGTCGCTTCCGCCTCTACCTCTCGCTCCTTCTATCCATTATACTTCACCAAGACTCCTCCAGCCTGTCGTATGTTCACCCTATCTATGGTAGGATCTGACAAGTTATCACATGTTGTAAAGCAGGTAGTGACGATGATGCTGAGCTTGAAGCAGCGAGGTCAGCCACAAGGCAGCAGGCAGGGCAGCTATCATACCTCGCGATACGATGGCTCTATTGACATTATGATGGTACATGTATTCTGAGTCGGCGTAGGAAGTTAGCAGTTCAGGCGGCATCGAGAGAAGAGTTGGCATGGCGAGTTACGCGACATGCATAATATTACGATGTTATCGTGAAACTTCAAGACTGATTTACGACTATGCTTATCACAGCAACTGTAACGAAGTGCTCCGGGCAAATGTGTTGTTATTCATAAATTCATCTATCATTGATATCATCGTCTGTTCATCGCTGTGTCATCCGACTTTAGCCTCATCTCAATCCATCCCCTTTCGCCCATCTGCCTCGCCCCTTCTCTCCCTTCCTCAGATCGAAATGTCAGAACTCCGCCCAACGCCGTTTGCGCGCTCTGAAACTGACACAAAACCCCCCAAAATATCATGGGGTTGAGATAGATTTACGTGAAATGAAAGATATCCTTGCTTTTTTTTTCCTCACAAGATCTTTTGTAGCTGCTCTCGCTGCGCGCTCGTCAAACTGGTTGGGAACTTGATCTTGACGCCAATGATGAAGTCGCCTCTCTCAGACGGCTTCTTAGACTTGGGCATACCCAGGTTGGGATATCGTTCGGTCCAAGTTGGTCCTGTGGGGCCGCCGCTGCCAACGCTGAGTTGTTTCCCGTCGATGGTTTGTACAGTGCGTCGCCAACCTGTGAGGGCTTCTTTGAGATCTAGTTCAATGATATGTTTCACGTCGTCGCCTTCGCGGAAGAACATGGCGTGTGGTTTCTGTCATTGCAAGTTAGTATTAGGCCTCCTCGCAACGAGCCAATTTATCTCTTACCTCTGAAACAATGAAGTGCAGATCCTGGGTCCCGCCCTCTACCTGATCACCGACATCTGAAAACTTGATCTTGCTTCCTGCCTTCAGCCCCTTCTTGATAGGGACTTCCAAAATCCGATCCTGCGTACTCTGCTTTCCTGTGCTTTGATCGTATGTCTTGCGCTTAATCTTTAGCTTCTTCGTTGTGCCGTTGTACAACTCTTCTAAGCTCACAGCCAGTGGCTTCTCCACGACTGTGACTTCTGGCTCCGGTGCTCTTCGTCCACCAGAGAATCTGCTACGCTTTCCACCCATCCCGCCTGGCATACCGCCCGGCATACCACCCATGCCGAATCCGCCAAAGTCTTCGTCGGCACCACCGCCCATACCCATTCCTCCTCCGCTACTACGCAGGAATTCGGAGAATATGTCGTCGGCGTTCGAGAAGTTGAAGCCGTTGCCGCCGCCACCGGTCGAAAAGTGGAAAGAGCGTGTGCCGCCAGGCATGCCACCTGATTGCGCGAAGGGGTAACCACCGCCACCGCCTCCAAAAGGCATGCCCCCAGGCCCTGCATCTCCCTCTGGCTGTGGTACGCCGCCGCGCAGCAAGAACTCGAGTCCATATTGGTCGTAGGTTTTACGCTTTTCGGGGTCTGAGAGGATTTCGTATGCCTGTGAGCATTCTAGAATTATAGTCAGAACGCAATCTTCTTGGAAGGGTGCAGGCTGTTGTACGCACCTTTGAACTTCTCGGACGCCTGTGGGTTGTCCTTGTTCTTGTCCGGGTGCCACTTTAGCGCTGCCTTGCGATATGCTTTCTTGATCTCATCTTGCGTCGCGGTAGGTGATACGCCTGTATAGTACTGTCAGTATCGATGTGTGTAGCTACCCGCATAGCGCACCGCACATGCCTCGGTGGAGCATTGTGGGGGAGGGGTATGTTCCCAGCAAACATACCTAGGTATTCGTAGAGTGTGTTCTCTTTCACCATGTTGACGTGTGATATTATGTATTAGGGCTCTATATCATTCGCGTGGTGGGACTTAACAGCAATTATTGTGGTGTATGAGTATGCGGTTGCTTTTATCGCTCAGGTTCCATGTCTCTCCACCCATCTGGGCGCTTTGACCATCATTGACGTCGGGCATTCGGGATGGGTGTTCAAAGAACCTTCTAGAAGCTTCCGCCACTCACCTTGCGAACTGCGCAAATGCGCATGATTGTGATCGGAAATGAGAAGCATGGTGAACTTTGAAGATTTGCATTGCAAGTATAGCGATGAGCTACGGCGCTATAATACTAACATCGGCCTTTCCTGTCGCAGAAATATCGACGCGCCAAACTCCAAAATGCCTGTCCCGAACGCCGTTTCCATACGCTTTTCGTATGCTACAATGAGAGCAGGTATCCAACGAGATAATAGTAGCTGTTACATGTACACGTTCTCTGGCGTACGACGGATCGCAAGTAACGTTTGCTGATAATGTGGGTATCCGTATTTTCAGAGCACTCAGTCGGAGTCGGAGTCGCTGTCCTTGGCCTTCTTCTTCTCCTTCTTTGCAGCCTTCTTCGCGGCCTTCTCCTCCTTCTTCTTCTTCTTGCGCTCAGCCTTCTCTTCAGCGTCCTCCTCATCGTCTTCACCGCGGCTCTTGCGCTTCTTGCTCTTGCTTGCTTCGGCATCTTCTCCTGTTGGTGCAACTGCGGGAGCGGCCAGAACATCAGCGGTGGATGTGGTCTCTGCGACGGGTGCGGAGGAACCATCGACATCGTTCCTGTTGAAGTCCTTGTACTCAGTGTTCCACTTGGCGGGTGTCTTCTCGTTGGGACGACCGAATTTCTGAAAACTGTTAGCACCGAGGCGGATACGCGGTAACGACAGTGATACTTACGTCAAGTGTGCCAGCCTCCTTCATCTTCTTCTTCTCTGTCGCAACAGGGCCCATGCCCCACCTCCTGGGGTAAAGGTCGCGTTCCATGATGACTCGCTTAATCTTTGCGACAACACCGTGGTCACAAGACGACATCTCGACAGCGGACATTTGGGCGTAGGCGAGAGCGATAGCCTCACCCTTGGTAGTCATCAAAACCACCTCCTCATGAATCTCGATACCCTTCTCGAAGCGCAGCAGTCCAGGAAGCATGAGCTTAGCACCATAGCAGATAGCGTTGACTGAGCTATCCTTGACCACGATACGCTTGTAGCTCATCAGTAGACTCTCGAGAGGAGCGATGACCTTGCGCAAGTAGGACTCATCGCGGTTGTTGTCGTGCAGCCACTGTGCATCAAGAACGTCGTGAAGTGTGACCAAATCCTTGGTCTCATCCATGGCTCCACTCCTTACACGGCGAAGCTCCTGCATGTGGGCACCGACACCAAGCAAAAGACCAAGATGTACGCAGAGTGTACGAATGTAGGTTCCGGCTTCGCAGCTCACCCAGAACACACCCAATTGCCTCTCGTTGTCGAACTCATATAGCTTGCTCTCGTGGATAGTACGAATACGGAGCTGACGCTTAACGGCAGAGATAAGCGGTGGTCGTTGGAAAAGGGCTCCAGTAAGTGTCTCGAGCGCGCGCGCGAATTGAGCCTCGCCGCCGGGAAGCTTATCATGCAGGCGAATGACACAGACATACTCCTTCCCGGCTCCCTGCTGAGACTTGACGAGACGGGTTGCACGGTCGATACAGACGATGAGACAACCAGTGACCTTGGGATCGAGGGTACCGCTGTGACCAGTCTTCTCAACTCTGCACATAGATTAGTACAATGCTTTTCGCATCCTTTGTGCGACAGTCGCCCGTACCTCAGCATTCGCTTGATCCATGACACGACTTCGTGACTGGATGGGTTGGAAGGCTTGTCAAGATTGATGACACCAGAGCTGATGTACGACTTGAGGTCTCGCGACAAAGGCGCACAGCCATTAGGGATGGGAGTGTAGTGCGATGTGCGAACGAGGACTATTTGCGCATCAGCTAGGTTATCCCGGAGCTATGAAGAGAGCTGCAGCATACGGTCGCTATAGTTTTTGAGCAGCAGCGGCCAGTCGCTGGTGTCGATGGCGGGCGCGGAAGCCGCTGGCTTGATGACGTACGCGTCGGGGTCAGTCTGCACGAGAGCCATTGCGAAGGTTGTCGTGTATTCTTGGTGTTGCAATTGGCGATGCTAGGAAGCTCGACATCGAACTTTTTCCTGAGAATTTCGCACCAAGCTATGGCACGGTCCACGTCGCGGGCTGGGAACAAAGTTCAGCCTAGCGCTCCCGTCCGAACTCACGTGAGCATCAATGGACACACCCGACATCTAGACACCTCCAGGGCTGCGTGCACATCCGACATCCAGAACTCTCGAGCCTGCGTCCGCGAATCTACCTTTGTGATCGAAGTCATCACAACCTGCATCTGAATTTCACATATGGGCTTTCGAAGAAGTCAATTTCTGAAAATGCGCAATGCTTGCCCGATCGCTAAATTACTACATTAAATCTTTAAACCAATGGAATATGGCCATTCCACTTAACATCCTCGATCCTCTTCCCATCCAACACCTCGTTGTAACTGGTGCTGTTCAAAGAGGTCGCGGTTGTGTTAGGTTGAGGGCCACCCACGACAGCCTCCTTTAATTGCTTCCCGCCATTTTCCACATCGGGCCAGAATGCCTCCTCCGCATCCAGCACTGCTTGCCAAATGACATCTGTTCTTTGCTTGACTTCCGCCCACTTCGCATCGTCACGATTGACTGCCTCGCTGACGCCCTCATTCACAATGCGCTCAAGCTGTTCGACGAACATGAGAAAGTCTCTGTTAGACCAATTTGGGATCAACTCGCGTCTCATCGCGCCACCGTCTAGGTCCTTTTCGTAGTTCTTCGGTGATGATTGTGCATCCTGTCGTCGAGCCCACGAGAAAGAATCGTAGTAAGCCTTCTCAGTTGCCCACAGGAGTATGGCGCCCTCCAGCCATGGTATGAAGACATTTGGCGGTTGTGATGCAACTTGGCTAAATAATGTCTCGTAACGGCGCAGTCCTTCAAGCTTTACACCGTCATTCAATGGAGAGCTGGCGATGTCGATCTTGTAGATTTCGGCAACTTCTTGGAAGAAGCGGATTTCTCGTTCTCCGTTCTGTAGAGCCGACTCCAGCCATGCAATCAGCCTTGTTTCGATATCCGGCTCGCCCTCAGTAGCTGTCGTTGACTTTCTCTGGCTGCGAAGTAGTCCTAGAGTATTACTGATAGTGGAAACATATCCTTTGAGATACTCTCGATCGTTTGCAAGCCAACGGGCAACTATGGGTTTTGGTAATGTACCATTGGCAGCACGGGCAAGGAAGGAGTGACGTGTCGCACGAAGAAACTGCTGGTGGTTGATGCTGAGCAGGTGTGTGGTGACGGCCCATGGAACATCCGTCATGTCGACGTCGTTGTGGGCGATGAAGGTTCCCGGGTGATGTCTAGGCATTTCAAAAGGCGTTCGTGAAGTATTTGGGTGATTTGAATAGTTCTGTGGAGATATTCGATGAGATACATAGTACCAACAGAGAGAGCAAGCTGCTTATATGCCTGCACCTGAGGTATGCCAAGGATGGCAATGTCTCTCACGGAAAGGTGGAGTTACGTATTGAGGCGGAGTTGTAAAGCGACGCAAAGAGTCGCCAAGGGAGACTGATGAAGTTGCTGTGTAGACATGACGTTGACTCAAACTTCCTCCGATTGTCAGCCAACCAGATTGAGGCATACTCAACTGGCCTCGGGTCTAGAACGGCATCAGTGTCCTTGGCGACAGGCGTTTCAGCGGAAAGCTTGGCAGTGTGAGACTCTAGCGCCCCAGATGTTGCCTGTTCCAATCCGATGCAACCGGTGCCTTTCACATAGCGGAGCCCTTGGCAGTATGACGGTGCCGCCACTGAACACCGTCGCGCCACTCCGGATGAACTTATGACATACTGCCATAAAGTTCAGAAGCTTGGCCGTATGAGGGCCAAATGGTTCATCTGATGGATGTTGCGCGTCAGTGGCTGTGTGAGCGGACACGTGCTATTGACTCCGCATCTCGAGCACCATCAATAGCATGATCGCAATGAACAACTGGCAAATCAGCAAAGCTCTGACGTCTTAGATATCATATAAGGAACAAGCTACAACCTTGTTGGGGATGCTGATGTACCTAAACTGTCGTAGCACGAAACAAGGATTCTCGATTCTGCGATTGTTGCGTTGTGGGCCGAAAAATACCAGCTTACCAAGGAGACATTTGCAACTCTCTCAAGGTAATCTAGTTCAGCCCTCGAACTATCCAGCGAGGCAGCTTGGAAGAGGCGTCAGGAAACACCTGCCCTCGCAACTTTCGATCAGTTCAAGAGAGCAAGTCTCACGCGAATCCAGCAGGGTGGACAGTGTACTCTATGGAAAGCCGTCTATTTCCTTATTGGCTCCGCCTAGACCTGATCTCATCCATCGCTCAGCCAGTGAGCATGGTAATGAGGAGAAGACGTTCCCCAAATATCTACTGTCAAGAGATGATCGTAGCTCTGCACAAACTGCAGCTTCGAGTCAGTTCTCACTCATCCCCATATTATCGTCCTGCTTGGATCTTACGAACAAAACATGAACAATAGGCATCTCTTCTACTACCTACTCATGATCCCGGTGGGAGATGTTGATCTTAAAGCCTTCCTCAACCTTGTGGGAGATCAGATGGAGATTGCGCCAATGTCAAATCTGACTTCTACCTGTTTAGGATGGAAAGATTCCTAGTGCATCTGCTTAGCCTTTTCTCTCACCTTTATGCACGCCAATAATGTAAAATGCCAGGATATCAAGCCCTCGAATATCAGCCACAAAGGCGATCAAGTATACCTCACGGCGTTTGGCTCATCTGCTACCTCTCAATCTGGCTTTGCAACATCAACTGATAGCCCGGCCTACTCGACAGCAGTGCACGCAGCACCAGAGATCACCGCGAGATTATATAAGGAACCAAGATTAGATGGACGCTCGGTTGATGTGTATGGACTGGGGAGAGTCTATTGTGACTTACTTACAGCAAGGACCGGACGTTCTGTTCAGACCTTCCACGAAATGCTGAATCATGACCAAAGGGCTATCGCTTCGGCTCTGGGTGCCAGCATACACACGTCGCAGTGTGCCAGCAATCTGAGCACGATTAGCTTTCGGTTTTAAGAATCGTCCGTGTACCGTGCTCTTGTTTTACCGATGCTCAATTCACGTCGAGGGGTTAGGCCTCGAGCCGTGGAGGTCATGTACGCCTTCTTGGAGTCCAGCACCCGCAGCCTGAAATGTGGTTGTTGGAAAGTTCATCTTGGGATGATCGCGACACTAGGACAGCATTTTGAATTCCAAGGCAGTCTCTTGACTGGAACAACTTTCGTACAAGGCACGACGATTTTCAGGATGACTCATAATGACCCAACTACCTACGAGCACTATTTGATCAATTATAACGGTCTCATCTAATGGACACAATCCAGCAGCAATAACTCCATCCATCATGTCTCAACGCACCCCCGACACAACCCTCGTCAACACCTTCACACCCACCATACACAACCACCCCACCCCCTCCATCGATCCCTCGCTCAACCCACTCCCTAACCCCCTGACCATCCTCATCATCGGCGCATCCCGCGGCATAGGCGCATCAATAGCCTACGCCTATGCCCAAGCCGGCGCCGCACACCTCGTGCTTGCCGCCCGCTCATCTTCCACAAAAGAGCTCGCTACCGTGCAGCAAAAAATCCAACTCCTAAACCCAACCACCAAAACCACATGTCTATCCGTCGACATAACATCATCCTCCAGCGTCGCATGCCTCGTCCAAACAATCCAACAGTCTAGCATCAATCTCGACATCCTAATCCTCAACTCAGGCTACTCCGGCCCCGTAGTAACAGACCTAACTCTCGGCCTCCCCACCGACTTCTCCGACGTCTTCGCCGTAAATGTGCAAGGAACTTATCTCATCGCCCACCATTTCATTCCGTTACTCAAAGCGCAATCTTCCGGCGCAAAGACATTCATCGTCGTAGGCAGTCTAGCAGCGTGTATAACATCCGGACACATTGCCAACACTGCATATTGTATGTCCAAAATGGCGCAGACGAGACTTGTGGAGTATATTGCTGAACAGCATGGGAAAGAGGGGGTTTTGAGCGTTGCGGTGCATCCTGGGGCTGTGTTGACGGAGATGGCGGATGCGACTACGCCGGAGAGTTTTAGACCTTGTGAGTGTTGCCTTCTTTCTCCCTTACATGTTGGTGGTGGAGGAGGGGCGAGTTTGGACGTGTGGGTTGCTAATGCGAAATGAGTAGATCTAAAAGATGATGTGGGACTTTGTGGGGCGTTTTGCGTATGGTTGACGAGGGAGAAGAGGATGGGATTTAATGGACGACTGGTGAGTGCGAAGTGGGATGTGAGAGAGTTGGAGGAGAGGATGGAGACTATTGTGGAAGGAGATTTGTTGAAGTTTGGGTTAAGGGTTTAAAACAGTGTGTGTAGAGGGAAGATGCAGTCGAATGTTACAGAGGTGTCTTGATGGCTGTATGAAATATTGGCCCCATGAGTAGCTTACTTGTATAAAAAGGTTGTCAGCTGGGAGTCAAGTATGGAGTTGATGGAAATGACACCACAAAGAAAAGGGTCGAATTGTTAGCTTCTTCCACTTGAGAAGTTGCCATTCTCTTCGCAGCCTAATGAGTTAAGACAAAGCCATGAACTCGGATATCACAATGCCGTCTACAAATGCCCATCTCAGACAGTTCCCGCAATACTCAAATCCCGTATCTCTTGCAGTACCTCCTCCACCCTCGCATCCAGCTCACCCTGCGCGTATTGATCTCTCGTATTCGCATCAAGATACTGCTGTACCTGAGCCATCCTCGAATACGCCTCTGCGCAAAATCTCAATTGGATCTTGACCAGGGCCTCAAAACTGGGGTCCAGATATGGCACTCTCAAATCGATAAGCTGGGGCAACTCGGTTGTCAGGGTCTCGTTCAATGAGTCATACGCCGCCTTGGCCAACTGCTCGTCCTTTTCTGCGCGCGGCAGCTTTGTGACATCTTTGTCGGGTTTGTCAGTGAGTTTCTTGACTTGGGCGCGCATGCGATCGTAGTCCATTTGCTTGTGCTCGCGCTTGGTTATGCAGGCGTTGATGTCGGGGAAGTAGGAGCAGAAGCGCTGGATGGGGTCGAGGACTGTGGTGCGGTAGGGCCCGTCGAGGGCTTTTATTGTTTCGGCGTCGAGGTCGGTGACGGCTTGTTTGTAGGAGCGCGAGACGCCGTCTTTGGTGCCGGCGTCGCCGTAGAAGGCGTCGATTGTTTCGGCGATGCGCATTTGCGAGGCCGTCATTGCGCGCAGCGAGTCGAGGTAGCCTTTGGCTTCTTTTTGGAGCTTGTTGGCGGCGGTTTCCATGGTGCGGTAGCGACTGAGGGGAGGTGTTAGTATGATATCCTTCTTGTGGTGGCAGCGGGGATGAGGCCTACCGCTGCTCCGTCTCGAAGTCGCGGTCGTTTGTGCGCTCCACCTGGCCCGTCTTCATGAGCACCTGCGTCGTCGCGCGGTTGACGCCCTTCTTGAAGCCTGCAAAACAGTGAGAATCCGCCTATCCCGCGATGCCTGGGTGCAGCGTCTTACCGGTCCACGACATGGCTGCTGGAGATGTGGCGTGCAAGTCGAGATGCGGGGGATCTGGGATGGCACGTTTCCGGTGGACGGGATGCTGCGTGATATGGTGCGTGTCGGCTGTGGACGTGGGAGGAGAGGGCCGGGTGTCTCTCGATGCGGCCAGTTGGGGTGGGTTGAGGAGGGCGGGCGGGCGGGCGGCAGTGCCACAATGACGCTTGCGCGGTGGCTGAGTCTGGGTGGGCAGCGCTAGCAGGAGTACGCGTGACGTGCATCGAATCAAACTCCCATTGAATTAAGGCCCCTCCAGCTTCAACCATGTCCCTTCAGACACTCCATCGCGCACGTGCAGCACCGGCGCGGGCACTGTTTCGCCTGGGCCCCAGCTACTTGCGCAGATACTCCCAAGAAGCGTCTGAAGCCGCACCTGAAGCCGCACCTGAAATTGCATTGGAAATCGCATCTGAAGCCACGCCCACACAAACGACACCCAGACAGCAAACATTCAAGATTAGGAAGGACAAGACGCCGCCCCCACCCCCCCGGAGGACCATCTTCTCGGGCATCCAGCCAACCGGCACCCCCCACCTGGGCAACTACCTGGGCGCACTGCGACAATGGGTCAAACTTCAAGATGAAGGGCGCGAAAACGACAAGCGCTTCTTCTCCATCGTCGATTGGCACGCCATCACCGTCCACCAAAACCCCGCTGACCTGGTGAGATTGCGCAAAGAGATGCTGGTCAGTCTGATCGCGGTAGGCCTGGATTTCGACAAGAGCATCATCTTCGAGCAGAGTTCTGTCCCGGCCCATACCGCATTGATGTGGATTTTGAGCTGTCGCGCGAGCATGGGCTATCTAGGGCGCATGACACAGTGGAAGGTAGCTCACTCTATCCAATTCACCCCGGACGAGCCTTACACGTGCTAAATCCACCGCAGAGTAAGCTAGCCCCTCCCGCCGACGGCTCCCCCTCCGTGCCCACACCCCAAAACGACGCTCTCAAACTCGGCCTCTTCTCCTACCCCGTATTGCAGGCCGCCGATATCCTCCTGTACAATACTACCCACGTTCCCGTCGGCGAAGACCAAGCTCAACACATCGAGCTCACCCGCGTTCTCGCCAAGGGCTTCAACGACGTGTATTCGGCCGGCAAGCGCCGCTTTTTCAGCATCCCGCAGACAATGCTGAGCCCTGCCAAACGCATCATGGACCTGAGGAACCCAGCCGTGAAGATGAGCAAGAGCGCGCCAAACCCCAGCAGCAGAATCTTAATCAATGATTCAAAGGACATTATTCACCAAAAATTGAAGTCCGCCGTGACAGACAGCATCGAGGGTGTGAGCTATGATCACCAGGAGAGACCGGGAGTCTCAAACCTGGTCGACATCATGTACTACATGAACGAGTCCGTTGCTGAGTCACCCCAAGAACTAGCCAAAGACATGAAACTTTTGAGCATGCGCGCCTTGAAGGAAAAAGTCGCAGACACAGTCGATGAGAATCTTAGAGACGTACGGGAACGGTACGAGGAGATTTTGGGAGCACAGCAGGCAAAGCTTCGAGAAGGTCTTAACCAGTCGAGTCGCAAGGCCAACCTTCAGGCGTCTAACAAGCTTAAGGAGACTCGGGAAGTCATGGGACTTGTGCCCATCATCAAGGAATCGTAACCCTGTAATATAGGTGCATGATGTCTATGATTGTGTCTATAGTGTATAGTACTTTTTATGACAAACATCCGTTTCGTGGCCATGTACAGCGCACGATGTGTTTGAACACCTTTGAGGATAAAGGTCAGTACTAATATACAGTACTTTTGTTAAAATCCATCAATCGCATCACCAGCTGCAGCGTGACTGCCTTGAGGGAATCTAAACAGTTAACCCCCGGCGTTGACTCAGGAGATTAACTAAACTCATACAAAGAGCATGCCGTGAGTCTGACTGACTGTGGAATGACGCGATGAAAATCCCATATAAGAAAAGATGTCCCAACACCAGAGAGTCCCCACTTGTGACCTCTACCAAAGCCATCACTCCCTAGACCGCCATTCTACCAGTTCCAGTAACACAAAAGACCATTTCCATCATCCTCACCCATCAGTAATTTCTTTTCAGTCCTCCCCTACGCAACCCCGATCCCTAAACCTATATGTCAAATCTCTTCCTTAAGTCTCTCTCTCTCTCTCTCTCTCTCTCTCTCTCTCAAAACGCGCTGACAATGTCTGCTCCACCTCCCACCACCACCCGCCTAATCCAATCCCCAAACGAAATTATCCAAATCCGACCACTAAGCCTCTCAGAAGACCACGAATGCGTATGCGGTACATACATGGCAGCGCACACATCCCTATGCCCCCAGTGCATGCAAACCAGAAAAAACCACCAGGCCTACCTTCCCAACGGCGTGGAACAATGGGAATTGGAAACCAACAACGAGGATACAGCGTGGGAAGACGAGAAGGAAAAAGGAGAAACAGCAACAAAAGGAAAAGAGACGAATGTATGCAAAGCATCTCCTACAACCCCTTACAATACCACAATCGTTGCACCCTCGCCTGTTCAAACGACTGTTCTAGGCCGCGCGGTCAATCCTTTGGCGGCGTATAGATGTGTGTGTGCTGCGTTTGTGGGGAGGACACAGATGGAATGTGCGAGGTGTGCGAGGTCTAGGGGGAAACGGATGGAATTTGTTAGGAGGAGGGAAGGGGAAGGAGGGTACAAAGGGAAGAAGGACATGGAAGACATGGAGGATGAGGAGTGGGAAGATGTAGAAGACACAGGGGAAGAGTGAGGATGAGAGAGAATTAGGAGGGGGGGAAGAGTTTATATGCTGGTGAAGCTATGGTGATGGATGCATGAGTTTAGTAGGGAATTGGGGAGTGGAGTTGGTGAAAACTGATTCTTGTGCGTGGTAGCTAAGATATTGAATACAGATACATTCAACATAAACGGTGAATGTGATACTAACCCTCCCCCCCCTTCTTCTCTTCACAACCATCATGCTTCAAACACTTCCTCTACCATACTGTATGAAAGCAAGACCACGTACTCATATACAACACATCATATACAGCATATTCATTGACTCACATACACATACCACACCAACATACCACACGCAAACATCCAAACCTTACCAAGCTATACCCAACACCCTCAACCCACCACAGCAACTCATGTCCCTCCGCCCAGGCATCTGCTACACCTGCCCCTGCGGCACCCTCGTACAGCCCAACAAACTCAAGTGCAGCAAGCTTCACCGGCGATCCAACATATGGCTCTGCAGCTACGGACACAGCAACTATACTCCTGCTGGGAATAAAGTTTGCAGAGGCAATACTACAGACACTTGTACAGAGACCTTGTCAGGCAGTTCTTCATGTTTTAAACAGCAGGACAATAGAGCCAGGTGAGGGACTGACAGAATTTGAAGTTGGATATTTTGAATTTCGCAAGCCATGGCTAGACGGACACTAGACTCTACCATATACTTGTAGAATGTCATGAATTTCCCATTCTTGCGTGTCGCACTTGCTCAAGCTTCTCTCAGTCTATATCTCTCCTCCTACGGGCAAGCATGTTCCACCTTCTCCCCAAGCAGCCCCTAAAATTGCAGCAAGACAAAACCACGCCAAAACGCCGACCCAATGCAATGCAGACGCGATCGTAACCGGGTTCTCCGCCTGATACTTGCCAGACAGAGAAACACACACAGACCAAACGCCTCGCTGATGACAAAAGCACGAAAAAACGAGGGGTAATGAGATATCGGGCAGGGAGGGGAAAGCGCTATGTACAATGCCCAGTGTGAGAGCCAGTTGGTGAGGGAGTAGCGCCTCATGTCATCGTCTTCTCTCCTTGTGAAAGCAGAAATTACTGATGCCGTTGAAGATAGAGAAGAAAGGGCAGACAATGTGAACGAGTCCCTGCGGAAGAGTGACGACCTCCGCTGCGTGGAGATGAGAGCCATCAGGGTACCGTTAACGTTGGATATCGATGTGCCTGAGCTGTGCACCTAGCGCTCATTTATCGTCCTTGTCGCTGGCCGCCTCTGCGTCATCGTCCCCGCCGTCAGAGTCGGAGTCCATTTCGAGGTCGCTGTCAATGTCGCTATCACTGCCTCCAAAACTCTCGACGTCGCTGTCTTCCCAGCTCATGTCAAAGTCGCCTTCGTCTTCCTTCTTCCTCCACGCCGTCTCGTGTGTGGGCATGACAAAGTCGGCGGGTATGTCCTTCTTGGATAGCTCCAGGTCCTTGTTAACCATCTCGCGGTACTCTGCTGGATTGTTACGCAGCATGACGCCGGCGTCGACGTTGGCAGGAGATGAGACTTCGGCGTCGTCGAGGAGGGAGAGGATGGATATTAGGACCGTCTCAACGCGCTGAACAGGTGTCCAGCGCTCGGCTGCTGTCTCGCCTGACATGGCGTCATCGCCAGGTGGGTGCAGGATGGAGATGCACAGGCGGCCGTCGGGGTAGATGTTTGGGTGGTAGAGCGGGCGGACAAACTTGAAGTCTGTGTCGTGGTTAGCCACTGCTATGAGGGCGCGTCTGGCACCCCTTCCGGATGCGGGAGGCCATCATGTCCCTCCTCATCGGCGACATACCTGGTGGGCTATGTGGGTAGTTTTTGGGGAATGTCATCTTCGCCTTGAAGTATCCGCCATAGTATATGGAGTCTTCGTTGAGTACAATGAGTGCCACGCTCCATTCAAAGATGTTCTCTTGGATGAGCTGTGCGGCGGTTAGCTCGGTGCGCTGCCGAGTTGCCACTGACAGAAACACCTCTTCTTGAAAGACGATGTTGGGCGCGTACCTCGATATTCGTCCACTTTTCCTTGTTCAAGTCCTTGAACTCATTCATCAGTATCCTCTGTGCGGCGTCCATGTTGCCTCTTCGTTCCGACAGCGTGGTGCCGTGCGTCTAGTCGGTGTAGTGTCTGTAGATGGGGAATGAACGTGCGAACAAGTATCCTGCTCCAAGTAGTTTGTGGTGGAGAGCGTGTACGGTGGAGAGAACTGGCGAGTGGTGTGTGCGAGAGGGAGCGGGTGAGTGGGATGTGATCAGAGGGCTGGTGACGCCGAGGGCCAGCAGGGTTCACTCGGCCTGGCCGGGGGATCGCTCGGAAGGGGCTAGTTCACCGCCTGCTCATTCCGAAACGGCTGCGAGCATCGAATGCGCTTCACCTGCGCTGTCACCCTTGGATCCTCTGGTTATCGTCGCCCTTCCTGCTCCCACTTGGTCGGTATTCCTGCTTCATGGGTACATTCGATGCACGACCATAGCCATGGCTTCGTGGGCTGCAAGTGCGGGGTGGACAATACAGGATCCGCCTCCTACGGAGAATGTTCGTGATCGCTTGATCATCACCGCTGTTGGGGTTTCTCGTCATCCGTCCTAACCAGATGACATGTCGCCTCTCGCTGCTGGCAAATTCCACACGTGTTCGGCGAAAATCACAGACCGGTGTGTGCAAGAGACTATCGAACCGCTGCACTTGCATCAGATCTTGCATGCAAAGGACTATTGTTTGTACATCTAGACTTCACGGCCGCGTAACACTGATGTTGTATCTACCACTGCGCCTGTAGACCTTGTCCAGAAGCTGCAGACTACATTAGTGTGGAAGATGGGCCCCAACACATCGCTTTGTCACCTCTAAGAGAACTGCATGGCAATGATTGTGCAAACAACAACTTTTCTTATCCTACCCATCTACAGAAACATCAAAGATGACCGTATATGACAGAAACTGTGTGTACTCTACGACATTGCCTTCGTCAACTCATTGCTCGCCACGAGAAAACATTGCCAGGCAACACCAACGCTAAAATCAAGATTGTGGACAAAGAAAAAATGTAAACAAATGAACAAGACAACAACAATTAGTAGGGACTGTGTCGGGAAGCCAGACTGAAACGGTCCGTGGCTCAAATGAAACGCATCCTCCTCGCGACAGCCAGACAAGTTGCAACAAAGAGGCAAATGACTCCAAGGATACCAAAGAACCAAGCGATGCTGCCGTCCTGGCCAGGGACGCGGACGTTCATGCCGAATAGACCGCAGATCAAATTGAGCGGAACGAGAATCGTAGCAATGACGGTGACTTTCTGCAGCGTCTCGTTGCTGGCATTGCCCTGCATGACCTGATCGACCGAGATCTGTGCGAGGTAGTTGGAGTGCGCGCGACTCAGCATCTTCTCGAAATGGGCCAAGTTGGACATCATGGTGACAACGTGATCCTGAATATCGCTGAGATAAAGACCAACATCGCCTCGTGGAGCGACGCTGTAGGATTCATTGCAACGCTTAGCAAAGCCTTTGATGACATCGGCCTTACCACCAAGGAGACGCAGCAGTTGCATGACTCTCTTGCGACAGTCGCCAACGGACCGCAGAATGGCGCGCGAGTCTTCAATGCGAGCAGTAAAGACAGAATCCTCAATCGCCTCAGCTTCATCTTCAATGCCGCGAATGACGGGGGCGAAGCTGTCAACAATGTCATCGATGAGAGCGTAGCAGATCCAGTCGGCGTTGAGGTTGATATAGTCACGAAGGCGGCTGATACGCTTGCGGACGTTCAGAGTGTGCGGACTCTCACAGAAGGTGAAGGTCAACAAACCCTCCTTGAACACTACTGCGTAGAAGTTGACGGGCTCAAGGTAGTCCTCGGATTCTTTGTCGGCTTGGAAAAAGGAGCGGAAAGAGACAAAGTAGTACTGGTGAAAGAGCTCAACCTTCTCACGCGGTTCCTGGATGACGATGTCCTCCCGAGTAAGAGGATGCACACCAAATGCCTTGCAGATAGCAAACACCTCCTCTTCAGTAGGGTTGACCATGTCCATCCACCAGACACCGCTGTCCGGTGGCGTCTCGAAGATGTCACGAAATCGCTCCCCTGGCATCAGTAGGCCACCCAACTCAGCAGCATGGATAGTGTCGTCCAACTCGGAGGAGAAGAACGTCCAGCGGTTCGCTACAGACTCTGCAGGCTTTTCGGTGAACATGTGCGAAAGGCCTTCTTGCGCAAGCTTCTCTTGAACGGAAGGGTCCACATTTTTAATAGTGGCGGTCTCGGCATCGTTCTTGGGCGTGGCCGACTGGCTTGACTTTGGGCGAAGGTCTGAAAAGATCTTGGGCTTCGCAGACAGATGAGAAGCAACGCTAGATTTATGGCGTAGGGGCTGGCCGATCGGGGTCTTTGCTTGTGCCTCTGCGACAAATTCTTCCAACTCTTCATAATCGAACCTCGTGGTCTTTCCTGGATCTTCCGATACAGGGAAGCAAACATCCTCCTCGGCAGAGCTGTGCGCAGATGTGACATCAACGTTGTGCAGCTCTTCTGGTCGCTCATCGCTGATAGTGGGGCGGCGTGCTGTGCCTCGAGAAAGCGTCCTATGTAGCCCAAGTTCTACTTCTGATCCTGCGACGCTCTGGAGAGTATTGGCGCGATCGCGACGGCGGGGACCAGCAAATGCATCCACTGAATTGGGAGGGGACACCGAGCGGGAACTCGTGGAAGAAGCCCTGCTCTTAGATAGGCGCTCCACAGCGGGGTCGCGCGGGCGGCGGAATGTATCGCGACGAGCGTGGTGTGGGCTGTGCGCTAGGGAACCACGTCGTCCGTATGCCTCTGGCGACAGGTGCGTGTCGTCGTCCACAATGGCGTTTTCGAAGTCGCGCCGGGTAATGTCTGCCTCGAGGGCTTCATTGACTTGCAAAAGCAAAGAAGGTCGCTCCTGGCCATGCGCGCTTGCGAAGGTTGGTCGGCGCGATCGTGCTGGAGATCCAGGGTCTGCCCGTGGCATGTTTGCAGGCTGTCTGCGGTGGTCATCGAGTTCAGACACCGGAGTGCTGAATCTCGTCTGAGACTTGTCGGATCTTGGCGTGTCAGTCATTTTGGCAGCTCAGGCGGCAGTCAACAGGCTTCGGGGTGGTCTATGTTCTGGGTGGAAAGCCAGTTTGTTGGTTTGGTTTCCGTGCCTTCTTGCAGCACAAGAACCACAGGAAGGGCGAGTCGCTTGTGAGCGCTCACCTCTAAGGCGCGCTCAACTTGACGATAGGCTTCGCGTAGGGTCCTCCCCTACACTCAGCCGTCGGGGGGATAAGTCCGGTAGCCAGACTTCCAGACCCTCACAGGGCTAGGAAGATTTTGTAAAGACGGTGATAGCAGTAGCGAGTGTGATTGTGTAATCTGTAAGCCCAGTTATGGGGGCTTCTTGTAGTCGCCTCCGTAGACCCACGCCTTTGGGCCAAGAAGGGGACGGATGGAGGAAAACTTGTGAAGGTAGAGTCCCGCCAACTTGATGGTGTTGCTGTGGATGGACGCCAAAGCGTCGATGAGCTTAGTAAAGGGGTTAGCGACCGGAAGGGAGACCCTTGAATCGATCAGTTGCGGCTGTGGATGACGAAGTCCACGGTTGGGCGTGCGGGATTTCCAGCAAAGTCAGCGGAGCTGCTTCGAACGTTGACGTCGTCGATATCGATATCGACGCCTGGTTTTCCGAGTGCGGTATTCGGGTAGTTGGCGACGGTGCAGTTGTTAAAGTCCAGGAGGACGATGTGGGTGGGCAGTCGGGCGTTGGGTGTGGGAGAGGAGGTTAAGTAAAGGGCGGCGGAAGTGGGTCACTGGTCGGCTCAAGCTTTTCTCTTTCACGACGGGGGCTCGCGAGTGCTGATTGGCGAGGTTTGCTGCTAGGACCACGATCGCATGTCACGCATCCAGAACACTGTGGGACGATGCGCTGAGACTGGGGATCGAGTGGCCGTTGTATCCGCGGCCTAAGACGACAATCTTGCCTTTGAATGGTCCACGGGTGCGGCCTGTCGTTGCGCACCTCTGGACTGGCGAAGGCCCGAATTCCTTGGCTGTGCGGCTCTTGGATCCCTGTCCGCCGCGCCGCGCAGTGCAGCCGCCTGCGAAGTGCGAACACTACACGTTGGCCCGAACAAGCAACGTCACCAGAGTGGCCTCACACAACAGCCGGAGCCCAACATTCGAAGCTTGATCCCAGAACAGTGAGGCCGCCAGAGTAAGACCGATTCAGGCGGTTCGACTCTTCGAGTGCAGCGACGCACTGCACTGTTTAGGAAGGAAACTCGCCGCCAGAACAGCTCGAGTCGCGCAACACCCCATCACCTCCGCGATAACATGTCGGACGCGCTGCTTGAGCAGGTGCGCGATGCCGTGGAGGGCCAGATTGTATGGTGTTCAACGATCGTGAGCTCATGTGTCCTGTCACTCACGCGCTCAGGACTTCGAGGGCCAACGGCTGGCTGAGATGCTGACAACCGTACTTCTTGGTGCCGCTGGTGTAAGCATCGCACACGCTGCTGCCTCGGTGCTAGCAAGCTCACGACTACAGATCTTCGCCTTCCTGGTCGGCTACATCGCCCAGGACATTCGTCTCGCACTCTACATTGGCCTTGCCGGCACCGCTGTCACATTCGCCGTCGTGGTTCCGCCGTGGCCTTTCTACAACAAGAACCCTGAGGGATGGCTCCCACCATACAACGCAACATCAGGATACAATGTCGAAGTTGACGGGCAGAAGGTGGGTTAGACAAAGCGAACTTGTAGGGAGGGGAGAGTTGCAAGCGGGATCTCACTTGGATCGCATAGGATACGGCAGTCAGAATGAGAACCTGTTTGACGATGGAATACGTCGCCTATGCTACGAATTGATGCCCTGTACTCCTTTTGTGCAGGTGACCAACGCCAGACGTCCGAATGAGACCAACAACCCGATGCGTCCTTGCTCTAACCATTGCTTCGTGATATTGTAGCAAGCGTTTATCGTCCGTACTTCTGAAACTCCCAGTCTCGGTTGTCGAGCGGGCAGACCTGGCGCGTCTTGAGCCAGCGTGAGATGCAGTGGAAGTGGAAGGCGTGCTATGCATTGTTAGCAAGGCTCACGCGAGCAACTTGACCTGCGTGCTTACATTGCAGATGCCCCAAGCAACGGTGCACTCCTCGCTGGTGGCCGATGCTTGGTTGGCCTGGCATTCGATGCAGAGGTCCATGATGTGGTTTCGGCAAATGGCGCAGTTGTCGACGACAATGTCCCACGCCCAAAGGGCTACAGCGTTCCACTACAGTATCATGTTAGCAGGTACACACGCCATTGTCAGTCAAGCTGCAGGCCTACCTTCTTGACCTCGAAGCGCTTCTTGTCGCCCTCTGCGCTGGTGCTGGCCTTGGCTGTCTTCGTCTTGGCTGGGGGCGCGTCGGCCATGTCTACGTCGGCCATGACGGTGTTGTGTAGCGGGGGCTGCGGGGAGCAAGTATAGAAGCTATCGGGGCAGGCAAGCGGCGGTTGAGGCTGAATGCAGGGCGCTTGGCAAGTTTGGAGCGCTACTGTGGAGCTTCAAGAGGGCTGAGAGGGTGGTGGCGACTTGGGTGAAGATGTACTGGACTCAGTGGACTGGCGCCGTCCCCAGGTCTTGCTGTGAAGTGCCAGGCTCCAGCAACCACTGGACCGCCAACGCCAAGACCGGTTCTGCCCAACCTTGGGATGAGTGGTAAAGAGGCTCTGTGATGTGATTGCATCGACTACCTGGATACTAATACTGTGCAATGACACGTTTCGTTTTCCCTTTGCGACCTCTGCGAAGACACGTTCCTGTGGCGTGCATCCGTCGTCGGCACGCATTTACGCCGCAATCGTCGGTGCGCAGCCTGAGGTCAGCCTTGCTTCCTCTGCAAAGAATTCAATATTCTTCACACCATATTCAATAGCATGCACGGGTATACGTCGCACTATATAGTGTAACAAAGGGTTGTACTAGCAGCTCACAGGAGCCCTAGGATGCTAAAAGATGTCTCCTCATTAACGCTAAACATCTGCCTATGCTCGCTTTAGCAGCTCTCTACCAAGAAGCCCCTGTAGGCTGCAGCGCTGCGAGCGCATCCCATACCATTCTGCAGCCAGTACCATACCATGCAGCATTCTTACAAGTAAAATGAGCTATTGGTTATGCAGGAAGACCAGCTATCCTGGAAATTTTATTGTTGGTCTGTGAACGATACTATGGTTGCATAATCGTTCTAGCGGGGGTGCTCTTATAGTCACGTCCACGCCGCCCAGTTACCGGTCATGCAACCAACTCTCTTCTCTCCCACAGCACCAGCAATTTCACCTGCCGCTCCACATAAACAATCGGCGCGTGCCTAGCCATTCCCCACCACCCTGGATATGACCACTTCAATCGCGCACTCTGCCACAACCTCACTTTGCTCCATTCAGAAACGCACACATTCGTCATACCGAACCACCCACCCGATCACCACATCGCGACCCAGAACCGTCCGTCTACGGCCATCCAGATAACATCCGTCGCATAACTACAGACTCTCGGTAGCCACAATGCAAATGGCGACTACACAGAGCATGGCGTCCCCACGAGCGCCGAGGGGCAAGCAGCATCTCCCGCAGAGCCCAGCTCAGGCACCGCCCACTACCGTCGGGCGCCAGTCACAACGAAAGCCTCGAGGAAATCGCGCGCACAATGGCCACAACCAGTTCAACGACACAAGCGCATCCCCAAGCAAAGCTGGATCTGGCGCGGACTCCATCCTCGCGCAAAGCGCCGTCTTCCCAAGCGAGGAGGCGCAAGTCCCCACCGGCCCACGCAACACAAAGAAACATACCCACTCCCAACCATCCATCGACCGCGTCTTCTCTCCAAATGGCCCCCAGGCCCCCTTGACCGACTCGGAATCCGTCCCTCGCAACCCTGCTGCGACTCCGGCCAAGATACAAGGCGCATACGCTGGGCCAACATTCCATGCCTCTCCAGCGCCGTCTGCGTTACCTATTCCAAAATTTCTTTCTCGTTCAGTACCTGCAAAGACCAGGCCCGGCCCACCAACACCACCTCCCGAGGATGGCTCTGATTCTGCCGATTCTCCCAGTTTCTCTCCCGATTCTCCATCTCGCGCGCCGATTCAAATACCCACTCGGAATGAAGACTCTCCACTGGATATGTTGTTCAAAGCCGACAAGGCTGAGAGGGCTAAGAACATTCATGGCACCTCCGCCTCCGCCAATTTCTTTGGTCAAATGCACCCACCAAGACCTCCACACTATCAGCATGATTCGTCCAATTCGGCCAATGGTATCTTTCCAATTGAGCTAGATGGCGAGGGCAGGAACACGCATATATCACCTCCTCCAGCAGCTTTATCAGGGGCACATCGATCCGTCACCGATCCTAACAAAGCCTCACAAATCAAGGATGCCTCTCCACAGGGCGGCAGAAATGACGTTATGCAAGACTTGCTGAACCGGTTATCGATGTCTCAGAAGAAGTCTACAACTGCGACACCTCCAGGAACGAATGCGCAGATGGACCCAGAGTCCCAGCGCCACGAAACTCCGTCGCCTTTTCATGATGGACGTACTGTCGTCAGGAGTGCTTCAGGTCCCTCCACGCCCCAGCCAGTACAGCAAGATGCACCTGATTTCTTTTACGGCAACAAGAATCTTTCTCCGATGTTCAAAGCGGCCAAGAACGACTCCCCAAAGCGCAATTCTGGGCTCCGCACTGAGATTACTGCCGAGTCACCTGCGTTGAGCCAAGGCATGTTCCAGGATTTCCCTGCCATCACCCCTGCTCAGGCTACGGATCCCAATACGTTCGCTCGCAATCAGCCAGTTTCCACCAGTGCAGGATCTGGCAATTCAGGATTCCGTCACGGCCAAGCACCATTCAGCCCGCCTTACCAGCAAAGCCCACACAACCGCAGGACACCTGGTCGGCAGCCGCAACATCCCCGCAACCCTCACACACCAAGGAGCAATACTGGCGGCCCAGGACATCGGGGAGGGAAAGCGTTCGGCAACACCCAGCCAGTCAATGTCCCTAAACCAGCCACGTCTATGATGTCCTTTGTGCCTGCTTCGGTATCAGCAAAGCAGCACTCTTCTTCGGCCCCACCTGCTGCCACCGTTCTGCCGTCGACGAAGACGCCCACCTCTTCAAACACATCAGTCTTAGAGCAGGATTTGAAGCGAATGCTCAATCTCAAGATGTCTGGAGATACATCTAGTGTTCATTGATCTTAGCGTTGTATCTTGCGATTGCTGCATAGCCTGCGACTTTTTTATTTTCTTTGTCCTCGACATCTACCTTCTTTTGTTCATGTGGAGTCTTCATGGTTGTTTATGTAGTCATGTTGGATGACGACACTGTCACTTCCTTCTCCCACGGCGTTTTGGCCCCTTTACGATCATCGGCTGGCATGTCGGGTCCTGTATCTGGCGGTAGTGGTGTGATTGCGGAACGTAACATTCGGCCTTTGCAGAGCGTACGGTTCATGTTTGACCTTGTTTATGAGGCAAGATGGGAGCGCTCATTAGAAGAGCTTGGTGCGACCCGGGCTCAGGTGTCGGAGTTGGCATCTGTCGGTATTTTCTCGCGCGTTTTGAGATTTTCTGGTCGGCTCTCGAGGACACTGGACTCTCTGACAACTTTGCCATCCATGACCTGGAGCCTGGCACGATCCGATATCATCAACACTACCACACAAAATATCTAAAAATTCGTAAAAAAAAATATAAGGGCATGATGCTCGGCTCTGCGCTCCTGCTTTTTCGAGCGAGCGCAGAGTATTCATGTCCAAACCTCTTGGCTTTTCTTTCCCTCTGGTGAATACTAACCACCTATCTTGCGGTTGACAGTCACTTGCGATTGTTGATTTGTTCAATAATGTCTCCTTCCTCATCGCTTCCTCACCATGTCTCAGTCAGACCACTTCACCACGTGGGTCGACGTCATCGCCACAAACATTTTCGTTTTCACCAAAATCCTCGACCGACTACTTTCATATGATATCACTTACGGATTGGTTGCGCCCGCTAGGATCACACCGAGCGAGATGCGCACTGTTGTCGTGGTCTTAGCGTAGTACTCCCGCATTCATCTTCACCATCACTATCTGCACAACCCGCGTGCGCAGCACTTTACGCATTGCTATAAGCTCCCTCCTCTCGCTTTTCTTCTACTGTACAGCGACTTGTTAGTCCCGGTCATTCGTCAAATCGATATCAGTGGGCATCAGTGGGCGTACACTGTTCACTTCAAGTCGCACCTGTACAAGATGAAGAGCATCAAATACAAAGGTGAGGACTATATTCTTAGCTTCAAAAGCCCGCAGCGCCATGCTAGCACTGTAATTTGATTAAGTTCAATGCCGACCCGGGTGCTGACGCACTATCAGCTTCACAGTACTTCAAGGACGGCCCCAGCCAGGATGAAAAGGCTGCAATTGCAGAGGCGGCTGACGGCGACAATGAATACGACTTTGATGCAGGCATTCAGGATCAAGCTGTGAAGAAGAAAGGTACTTTGGAATTTCTGGTGGTCGACTAGTAATGATGAGAACTCACAACAACAGCATCGCGGTTCTTCCTGCGTAAGCAAGACAAGTTTGACAAGCCACTGCCTGCACCACCCTCAAACGGCTCATCTTTGAGCGTATCGAGTGGACAAGAGACCATTCTCGATCATCCTCGTGGTAATTACATCTTTGAAGACGAGACCGCGGGGGTCGTCAAGCCACTCCCGTCCCCTCCAGCGCCTCTCAATCTCGCGAAGAGCTCCAGGCCTACCAGCGACATTGAGAACACGCAACCTCTAATCAGTCCCTCTACAGCAGATGTACCACGAAGCAAGTCACGTGCTAGCCTGGCAGCTCTCAAGATGAAGAGTACGTCACCTCTTTCCAGTACATGTGAGTGCGTTTGCTAAAAGCTATCTCCCAGGTTCTCGCTTCTTCCGCCACAGTGAATATGGCTCGCACTCGCCCCCGCGCCCGCTATCACCCCAAATACCGGTATGGCCAACAGGATCAAGTCCACCTCGCGCAGTTCTCGCACCTCTCCCTGCCACCCGTGGAGCTCGTTCTTCAATCATCAACTCCAAAGGCCGCACCCTCTCCATCTCGCGCCCAATGCTTTTGCCACAGTCCCAGACCTCATCCATGCCCAAGCACCCGGTCACAGTGCCCTTCACCAAGCCCTCAGGAGACCCACCGCGCCGTCCTCCTCGTCCAGATAGCATCGATGAAGAGACGCTTGCCTTTATGCGCGAGACCGGCACCCGCATGGTTCTCCCCGCCAACCACCGCATCAGCTACAGCACCGTCTCAGCCTCCCCACCCCGCAGCGGCATCAGCTCTGTAAACTCTCGTCTTGGGTTTCCCGACGGCTACGGCACACCGCGCAAGCAGTCTCTCGAGTCTCCCCTCGCGGTCCTGGTTCCTTGCAATCCTATGAAACCGCTACCTGTTCGTGACAGCAATGGCAGTATTAAGTATAGTCGTTTCAGCGAGTACATCAAGACGCAGCAGGATGGCTACGCGGAGGATGGCGTTGATGCTGGAGATCGCGAGGTTGGGCCGATTGAGCAGTATGATAAGAGCAAGGAACAGGACTGGGTTGTGGTGAAGAGGATCAGTCGGGGACCGGGAGATCAGCCAGGTATGCTGTTTCGGGATCGGTGGAATGGGTTCCATTTTGTTGCTGATGTCTGATGACTCTGATGATCAGACCAAAGGGGCGGGGTTTGCGGGACACGATGGCGTTTGAGGATGCTAGGAGGAGAGTTGGCGGCGCTGGAGGATCACGTCAGGACTAGCAGCGCCATGTCTGAGATGTTGTACCTAAGCTTGTTGTGCATGGCACACCTTCTCAGTGGTATGATGCGTATACTTTTCGGTTGTTCGCAGCCGTAGCGTCACGTATCTGACGTGTACAATGGCATTGATCCACAAAAGAAGGTCTCAAGCTACTCTATCGAGCACGCTCTCTTGTGCCCCAACCAGATGTGATTCTGCAACGAGTGAACCTCGCGGACAGGTGCTATTGCAATAAAATTGTCACAATTTCCATAGGTACCTTTTCAGTACCGTCAGACAAGACCGAAATGCTCATTACCCATCATAAAAGTACACATTGCCTTCTCCCACCCCTTTTTCCCCAACCACATCCCACTCCACCTTACCCTACCCTACCCTACCCTACCCTACCCTACCCTACCCTACCCTACCCTACCCTACCCTACCCATACCTCCCCAACAACAACAACCCAGAAATAGCATCCACACAAGCACAAAACCTCTCCCCCACATCCCCCCTCTCCAAATACCTCGCCGTAACCTCCCTGACCCTCTCCTCACACCCCGACTCGTCAAGCGCCACCTGCTCCAACCCCTCGACCTCGAACCGAAAATACCGCATCCACCCGCGCTCAATGAGCGCTCTATTCTCAGCCTCGAATTTATCCCTCAGCGCATGGGCCTCTGCGCTGCGTTCTTGGACCGCATTCGCCATTTCTGCGATTTCCTTGTCGCGGTCGATGCCCATGCCTGATCCAATGGATACGATAATCATCATGTCGTTTGCATAGCGGAATAGTTTGCGGCATTCGTAGAGGATGTCGCGGACGGGGTTGTTTTTGGCGGTGCCGTGGTCGACGAGCCCGGGCGCAATGACGTTGCGGGTTGTGATGCCGGGGCGGGGCGGGGTGTAGTGGGGTGCTAGGACGGTGGAGAGGAGGGCTGTGGTTAGGGGGAGAGGGGTGGAGGAGAGGTCTGGGCCGGTTATGCGGCGGGTTTGGTAGGAGCGGAGGACTGCGGGTTTGTTGGAGCCGATTTCGATGTGGGTTGTTATTATGAAACTGGGTGAGAGAGGGAGGGTTAGTGTGGGGGGGGGGTTTCTTGGAGTGGGTTGGTGGAGCATGGGGGAAGGGTAAACGTACACGTCTCCCGTGTCTTCGCGTGAGTCTAGGAGTAGTTCATCTTCGGTGCCTAGTTCTTGTTTGACGATTGATTTGATTTCTTCTTCGAGGGCCTCGCCATTGGGATTCATCCTAGAAGCTTGAGGATCCAGAGATACGAAGAAGTCCTTCTTATTCGCAAACACTTGCTTGGCGATTTGCTTGTAGGCTTCTCGTGCTCGATGGGCTTGCATACGAAGCCGGCAGAGTAGGATGGCGATTACACCGCCTAGAGAGCTACCACCTGTGAGATCAAATATCTGGTAGGCTTCAAGGCGTTGGCCGACTTTGGCGCAGATTGCGTTGACAAGAGTTTCGATGATGAGTAGAGCGGACAGTCCTCGGATGCCGTCGCCGTCAATGGAGAGGAGGATTTTGGTCTCACGGGCTCGTGAGACGATGCTGTCGACCGAGGCTGCTGGCTGTAGGGGAGGACCTGG
This sequence comes from Plenodomus tracheiphilus IPT5, assembly GCA_010093695.1. Taxonomy (NCBI): domain Eukaryota; kingdom Fungi; phylum Ascomycota; class Dothideomycetes; order Pleosporales; family Leptosphaeriaceae; genus Plenodomus; species Plenodomus tracheiphilus. Next base: position 729,923 of record MU006293.1, on the reverse strand, counting down.
CGATGGTTGCACGTGATTCTGAGCTGGTGGAGGTACAGGTCCATTGTGATTATAGCGATCAGTACCATTTGAAGGCCCTGCTTGACTTGGCGCTCCCGGTACGGTGAATGCGTCTTGTCTACTTGGACCTGCGGGAGGCTGACGTTCTTGCTGACCGTATGGCGAAGCGTAGGCGATGTTTGGACCAAGGTTCACTCTTGTAGAACCACGTTCTTGTGGCAGCTGGAGCGCAGGGTCCACGGCTGGATCATACTCTGGAGAAAGCAAGTGGGTATGCGCATCATCTCCATTCGCATGACCTCCATTAGTTTGCGGAGGTGCATTTCCAATTCCATTTACCGGCGCTGGAGGCGGCCCGGGAGGCGGTGGTTCTGGCCACGGCGTGTATCTCGAATTCGGATCCTGCACAAGTCGCGTCTCGGCCTCTTCGGCTACGCGTCTGATATCCGGATCCTGAGCTTTACTACGGGCATATCAGTAAGCACATACACATGAGCACGCGAGCCAAGCCAGCAGACTTCACACTTACTACCTCACCCAGCCCACATCCCACGGCTCCCAGCGGCCAGACAGTAGAAATTGAACGGACGTCGGATAAGCAGGGTCAAAGAAATAGTGCGTCCCTTCGACGGGAGAGTACCGCACACAGCTAAAGTCAACCTGAGTCCACGACATGGTTGCTGTCTTCGAAGCCAAGGCGCACACGTTGGTCGTCGACACAGGTCCCAGACAGCCCAACCCAGATGTGCTGGCTCCAGCAACTAGGCGACGAGGAAGGAGCAGAGCGAATGAGGCGGCGAAGGGCGGGAAAGATGAGTATCACTTACCGCCAGCAGCCAGACTGCGGTAAGACAGCCTACAGTCGGCACCCGCTAGTCTGCCATTCACAATTAATCAGGGAGAAACGGGGGCCCTTTGCAGCAACATGATGTGAAGACGACCAATCGCGTAGCACAAGCCGGCCCGCTCTGCAAGGTTATGCAGCGGCGCCAGGCCATCGTTAAACGACTCTTAAGGGCGATCCCTTGGGTCGCGCAGTCATGCACCCAGCCCGCCACGGCCGCTTTTGACCGGATGCGTGGCAGAGAATATGGAGTGCAACCGATGTCAAGGGCGGGCCGCGACAACGGGCGCAGCTTAGACGGTGACCCCAATGGGTTCCAAGGTTGTACCGCCAAACGAGCCGAGCCAAGCCAAGGTATGGTGCAGTTCGTGGATACAAGACTACATACATGGGCACATACACCACGACGGAGCGGCCGTCTCGCAGCTCGCCTGCCATCCGTCGTGTATCCGTTCCCGGGCCTCCGTCGTACGTGGGGCGTGTGCGGTATCCGCGATGACTTCACCGTCCTGATTGCATGGCAGCGGCTTTGTCAAGCGCAGGTGGTTCAGCTCGACTGCCCACGTCGTTCACCGGACGTCAGGTTGGGCGACGTCCCCGCGGCCCGAACCGACAAGCCCACGCTAGCTGCGGACCGCGATCGAAGTGGTCGCGTGCAGACACGTTGGGGGGGCGGACTGCTGTAACGCTGCCAACGCTCTTGGGGAGGGCCTGCAGGAATTCCCGACGTCCAGCCTGGACAATTGGCTCCAAGGCCGCTAGCAGCGTGACGTTGGACCTTCTCGCTTTACTTGCACACTGTGTTGAGAATCGCGCCATGCATCATGAGGTACATACAGTACTACGCACATTCGACGCAGCCAGCCTTCATCCTGAAACATAGCCCATCTTGGCTTCACCAGGGTTTGCTCTCCAAGTTTATCAACCGTATCAATTCACACCCATCAGATCAGGCAGCTCTATCAAGCTCTTCTGCATCTCCCAACACATCTCCATAAACTCCCTCTTCTCTGCATCAGTGCGGAACTCAATCCTTGCGCCTGAAATCACCTTGCCCTTCTCCATCTTCTTTTTCGCGTCGTCTTCCTTCTCCTTGCCCTTGCCTTTCGTCTCGCTTGTCTCACTGCTCGCAACGACGCTGTCTTTTCGCACCGCCTTGTCGCCTTTGTCAATAGGCACCCGCAGGCCTTTGATCTTGACTTCACGACCGCCGTCGTCCTTGACCTTGATGGGGTTCACCGAGGAATTAAGGTAAAAGGCGAGATAGCCGCTGCGGAAGCTGGCCGAGAAGTGGATAAGGGCGATGATAGCGCCAGTATCGTTGTCTTCCCACACGCGTAGGTTCTCAAGTGCACACATCTGTTGCGCGTAATTGAACGTGGCGCCAATGCCTTCGTGAACGCGCATCGTCTTCTCGGTTCGGAACGTCGCAAGGAGTGTGCGACCCATGAGTTCATTTTGGAAGAGCGCTGCAGCTGCATCTTTGTTAGTTATGGCAATAGGCCGGGAAGGCATCGACGACTTACCATCTGAAGACTCGAAAACATAGTTGACCCATGTCGTCTTTGCAACCTTGACAGGCCGGTTTCCAAGCTTCACATCGTGGAACTTCAAGTCGCAAGGTACCGTGATTGACACCTTGCTCAACGAAAAGTAACTGGAGTACGGAATGTACATCTGATCATCAGCCATGCGTAGCTCCATGCGAACCGTGCCGTCATCGCTGAAGGTCCAAACGGAAGTCGCAACCCGGACTTTCCTCGTTTCTGAATCTGTAATTCGTTTGCGTACGACGGCAATGCGACACTCTTCGGACGCTGTCACCATCTCGACATCATTCCTGTCCACTTCATCCAGTTGATGAGAGTATTCAACAAGTTTCCCTCGACTAACAGCGCACAGTCAGCCCGTGCTTGGTCTTCATCAATGTACTTGTGTGGCTTACACATCGCATAAGACTGCAGAATTTCGGAAAGCTTCCTTCTCGAACGCAGCCTTTTGGCTTGCAGTTGTGGAGCTTCGATGAAGCTTCATGATTCCTGACTGAGAGGATGGATACACGCTCATTCTGTTACGTGAGGTATTCGATGTGTGTCTTTCGAGTTCATAAGGCATGGATAACCCTAACGCGGGTGGCGGGAGTAATGATAACGGTCTGCCGTTGGCTCGTTGACCTGGTTCTGGTACTTCGGGGGTTCGAGGCAATGGGGAAGATTTCTTGGATGAAGTTGGGTGATAATAACTGCTGAACGTATCTTTGGTGACGCCTGAAGTTGACCATCCGGCGGTACTCACTCCAGCGTCTGAAGATGCGTAGCTGCTACTCGAGTAACGAAGCGAGGATACGCCGAAGCTGAAATCAGAAACTCGTTTTCGGGTAGGAGATGATGCTCTTGATGCAAACATGGTGTCGCTTGGAGAAGAAAGAGTGGTATTATTGGCACTTGGATTTGGCGATTTTGGTCTGTCCGATGATGGTGAGCGCTGGTGGGACCTTGTAGTTGAGACTCTGCTATCTCTCCGGCGAAGAGATGGGTCCAAAGGAGTTGGAGGAACAATATGAATATCCAACGGGTTCGGAACTTCTGGGGTAGGGGATCTGGCAGGGTTCCTTCGAGGGACCGGTGGCGCTTGCATGATTGGCTCGGTGATGGCAAAGTCGTGCACAAGGTCTTGGATCTCGCCTACCTGCTCAGGTACGCTCTTGGAAGATTGGTACATGCTGTCGATTCGGCCTGCTATAGGACCTATAACGCTTTCCAGCTCATAGAGCGACTTGCTATCCAACATCAGCCAAATCATCGGTACAGTGTGACGCGGCCTACCTCTGTATCGCTTGTATGGTCAGAGTGATGGAGTTCGTGTGTAATTGCAGGAGTTCCTTGAGATCTTGCAAGCCACCGCCCTCTGTCGTCCACAGCATTGTTTTGTGACCGGCCAAGACTAAATCACTCCATGTCCTTTCGATTGCGAAGCCACCCACGGTCCGATGCTTCTTGATGACTTGGTGCTGGTCGATCAATGAATCCAAGTCGCTTACAGTCCGTTGACAGGACGATATGACCGTACTGATGCCATTCTGGATAGTCTCCCCAGCGGTTCGCAACGTATCAAAATCTGTACTGGCGTGAAGTGCCTCGGCAAGCAACTTCAACGCCCGTGCAAGGCCACCGATCTCGACCTCAATGACCTGGAACTCAGTAGGAGCGTCCTTTCGGCCTGCAGCAAACGCTCGTTCGATTCTCCACGCAGTTTGAGATAGCATGAGAATGTCCCCAACATTGGGGACAGTCATTGTAACAAGCGGCAGTAGGGCATGTGACTGGGAAGTGCGAAAAAGTTGTCTGGACTATTGTGTATAGAGGTCCGGATGGTAACGGAAGTGCAGTGGCCAGTCCGGGGGTCCTTGGTGTGGGTAAAGGAAAGGTCTGGCATAACCGGCGATATACAGAAGGGCCTACAAAACGTGGGGGCGAGGGAATGAGGGTCTGTCACAGAGGCTAGAGGAGACCCGATGCCATGCGGTTGGGTACAAGGCGCCATCCTGCTGATGCGGACAGGGATAGAGACCGGAAACTCAGTTTGTAGAGGTGCAAGTTGTGGTTGAGGAGTTTGAGCGATACTCGAGTAGGCGGACCAGGGTGGCACGTGGGGCTCTTAGCGTGCATCATTGGCGTTGGTAGATCCGCCCACAGACCTGTCAGTCCGACCTGCCGAGATGCTAATAGAGCGCAATTCCAACGTCGCCGCAATTAGTCTAGGTGGAAGATCGCCCAGTCTAAGCGTCTCGTATCCCAGCCATATCAATCTGTGACACATGAACGGTGAGGGGATGTCCGCGAGCGACAGGTGCGGGCTATATCGACGTAAATATGTGCCGTGTTACAAGCCATGCTGCAGGGTACTATTGATGTGCTCAAGCGCTTTGTTGTACATGATGGACCTCCTCGCATCCACGTGCGAGACCGTTGGCCACTTGACTACCGTCGTTTTGTAGAGGAGAGTCGTAATACCCAGCTGTCTACAGGACGTCTCTCATCCTCATCTGACCGACCCGTCCCCAAAGAATCCTTGCGCCTGATATGTGCTGTGTTGTACAAAGAATCGTTCATGCCCGTCTGTGTGGAAGGCTCGTGTGCAATTTATGCAAGCGGGGAGAAGAGGCTATGATCGTCAGTGAATTCCACAACATGAGAGGACCGGAAGCCAAGGCTGAGCTCCTAAACTGCTCGTGCCGCGATTTACTCGACACGGCACAAGTTTCGTGGTGAGAAAGAGGAGGTTGGAGGTGGAAAGAGACATGTTCGGCTTGCGCAGGGTAACTATTCTGCAGTGGACTAGACTGACCGGATGAGAGATGGCTTCGGCTGACTTTGCGAATATCCGAGATATAGAATCAAGGGAAGGTAGCCGTAGTGGATAGCGACGCGGGAGACATCAATGATGCGGGCGATGCGCTCCTGGTATGGTGTTAGCGGGCAGCCCGCGACTGACCATCTGCACTATCCGAGACGCACCTTTGATTCCTCTGATAGTTGGTACATGGTATCGTCTATGTATCTTCTGAATCAAACCCCGCAAGTTGAGTGAGTCGGCGCAAGCAACGGGTGATGGGCGTGTTACGAAGTGACGTTTGGAGTCGCTCTCGATATCCGCAAAGATGATGGACGCCAAAATGTCGACGTAGCCCAGTTGGTGTTAGCGCGCCATGATAGCTCCAAAACTTCGAGATGGGCGCGTTAATCCCCAGCTTCGACGCCCGCACGATAATCACGGCGTCTCCCAGAAAAGCGAACTGCGATCGTGATAGCGACTCTGTTCTCTACTGAGAGTCAGCCATCAACCAGCTGAGGTCGTGCCGCGAGCACTTCGCAATGTCCGCCCCCAGCGCCCGTCACTGGTAAGTCGAGAGTAGCCTCCATACAGCCCTAAGCAACTCCTGCTAACAGTCCACAGGGAGCAGAACAAGGAAGCTACCGTATACTGCGGTAATCTCCATGAACGTGTCACGCCCCGCATCCTTCACGAGCTGATGCTCAACGCCGGTCGAGTGCGCAATGTCAACATGCCCGTTGATCGCGTCAATGGCCAGCATCAAGGCTTTGGCTTTGTCGAATACCACACCGAAGAGGAGGCAGATTACGCATCCCATATTATGAACAACATCACTATGTATGGCACTCGTATACGCGTTAACAAGGCGTCTGCGGACAAGCAACGGAACGTTGAAATCGGCGCGGAATTGTTCATTGGCAACCTGGACGCCATGGTGGACGAGAAGACCCTCTACGATACCTTCGGTCAGTTCGGACCGCTGGTCAACGCCCCAAAGATTGCGCGCGACGAGGCAAACCTGTCTAAGGGCTATGGCTTCATCTCATTCGGCGACTTTGAGTCCTCCGATGCGGCCATCGCTAGCATGCATGGTCAATACATGATGAACAAGCAAATTTCTGTGCAGTATGCCTACAAGAAGGACGGAAAGGGCGAGCGCCACGGAGACGAGGCAGAGCGCATGCTTGCAAAACAGGCCAAGGCTCACGGTGTCGCGCCAGCTGTCCAACCTCTTCCCGCCCATCTGTTCCAGTTGCCTCCTGGTGCTAATGCACCAAGTGGACCGGGCATGGGCGCAGACAATCGAGGTGTAGCGGTCGCCCCTAGTGGTCCTGCGGGCTTTGGACCTCCCAACGGTGGTCAGGGCTACGGTGCTCCTTCAGGCCCGCCTGGGTTTGGTGCACCCAACGGATCTTATGGCCGACCACTAGGTGGACCTCCTAGCGGACCGCCATCATTACCACCCGCAGGCGCCGGCCTCCCAGCTCGTCCCCCTAGTGGAGCACCCACAAACTTCTACCCACCTCCACCTGGATTCAACACCGCACCACCGCCTGGCTTCAATCCCGCCTACGGTGCCCCACCTGGCTACGGGCCTCCGGGATTCCCACCACAGAGATGAGGTAGTTCCTACGACAGAGCACATACCACATACCCGAACAAGTCACGGCGACATGTTTGGACGGCAATGCCCTGCATGGACTATCGGAAAGATGTTCCGACACACGACAATCCGCGTAGAGGAATCAGATCAGGTCGACATGGTGGCAGAGTGCTATCTATGCAGCATATACCCCGGAAACCTTGTTCGAACACGAACATGCGAAGGCCACATACGTGGGAATGGAGTAGTCCTGAAATGGCATTACGCCAGAGATGGATTGTTTGCCTGAAGATATCCCATGAGCCAAAACCAAAGAGACGAAGTAGTTGAACATAAAGCAAACACAGACAATAGAACGCCGCTATGCAGCATTCCAACATGAACACGTAGAGGGTGAATCAAATAACAATACCCATGTGTAACGCGCGTCCAAACCGCCGTCCCTTCCAACAATATCAATGAGTATGTCCCAAGCCTCCGCTTCCGAGCTCCCCAGCAACTGAACAAACGAAAGCGAATGAAACAGGGAATAGAGAGCGCATAATCAACAATGACTAAGAAAAGCTGACGAATTTAGGGTCCCTCGGTACGCCATCTGCACCGATATTGTTCTTCTTAAACCGCTCCTGCATGTAGATTCTCCGTGCTTCGTCAAAATCCACACCCTTCCTTTTCATAATGCGCATGACTTCCTTCTTCCCCGCATCGTCAAGCCCTTGTCGCGAGTCCCCTGCTTCTACGTTGCTGCTCAGATCAAACGCTGATGAAGAGAGCCCGGCTTCGATGTCATCGCGGAACGAAGTAGGCAGGCGCGTATAGATGGGTTCGGGGATAGGGAGAAGATGTATCCAACGGTGCCGAGTGAAGTAGCCCACTGCGAGAGTCAGTGCATGTTTTAAGATGACCAGAATTGACAAAACGTACCGGTAGCAAGCACCAGGACAGAAAGGAAGACAGAGTAGAGCATGTAAGCCATCTTAGCCGTCGTCGTGAAGACTAGATGAAGGACACAAGTGTTTGCGACCACTCGGAGGTTGCGGGAGGGCCCTCAATAGCGCAGCTGGGGCGCAGTAATGGATAACGGGTTCGATGAGAAAAGGACAAAAGAAAGGGATTTGAGGGAGGAGCTGCCGTCGCAGCGCGTAGTCTGACGACGCTCAGTATCGAGGACCACGGATACGCGGATGAGGTGATGGCTAAGCCGTCACGGAGTCGCTGCTCAGCGGACCAGTCGTCTCGGCTGCACCGCCACACGTCGTCCCGGGCTGCACGCGTTCGTCATGCCCGGCCGACACGACAGGGGGGCCTCGCACCAAGCGTCGGCGCCGTCGTTGATCCATCCCCGACGCACGCTACGCGCAATCCGGTAATTCAGACGAGCCACCTGCCCGCCCGCCGTTCAATATTGGGAACTTTGAAGAACAGCAACGATCAAGCCCGTATTTACATCCCCAATACACAAAATGGCCACCACTATCTCGCACGATCTTGCCTGGGAGGTTACCAGTGAGTGCAGTCCCGGAACGCGAGTGGTCAAGTTTGAAGGATGAAGGTTGACAGTGAATTAGAGGGACACAGCGCTACGCTTGTCAAGAGGGCGAATGGTGTGCACTTCTCGCGCGATCCTCTTAACTTGAGGAACATCTACAGCCGCAAGGTATGCAAATCTCTGCTCTCCAGGAAGAATTGGGACGCTTGCTAACGAGTGCGCAGAACGAGGGCCAGATCGCCAACAAGGTACGACCATCACGGATCTCGAATGCGACGATTACGACGAGCGCAGTATAGAAGGACATAAGGTTAACATTGTGGAACACAGGCCATCGGTGTCATCCCCGGCAAGGAGGGAGGCGTCACCCTTCTGATCAAGAAGGCCGACAAGCACCACCAGCCCGCTACCTCCGTCCAGACCGTTACCTTCGGTCCCCAGCGATCAACCCGCAAGTACGTGCACCCTGGTCACCGTTTCCAGCCCTTCTGTTGAAAAGACAGTGTCGAATACCACTCATGGAACCAACACGCTAACACAGCCCAGGACATACGCCTCCATCGTCAACTCCACCACCAAGCGCAACTACCGCCCTGACCTCCGCAAGGACGCCGTCGCCCGCGCCTCCGCCATCCGCAAGAGCCAGAAGCCCGTCAAGGCCGACAACAAGCAAACAAAGCTGCGAGGAGCCAAGGCCACCAAGGCCGCTGCCCAGAAGGAGGAGGCATAGATCATGACTTGAGGAAAGCGTGGCTAGGCAAAAAGAGGAGTTTACTTCATTCGGGTTCATTTGGGGTCTCGGAGCTCATGATTCCATGGTGCGCGAGGGCGGGCCATGTGAACTGCATATGATCAGTCAGTGCTAGGTCTATTCCATAGAAATGGGGGACTGGGCGAAACAATGAAAATGCTTCGAAAACTCAATAGTCGTCTTCACCGCTGCAATGGGGGGTTCTTGCTGTACTCACTTGATGTTGCAGAGGTATGCAGCTTCTGTTCAAAGTATTTGATCCATGCTTTGCACACTCCAACCCAACCTCGCTCATTGTACACATAAGGAGAGATACAATAAGGGCGAAGGTACCTATAGTACTTATCAACGTTCAGCCCGGTAAATTGAAATGGAGTACAGTCCAGTCATACTGCTAGGAAAGGGTACTCAAACATCACTAGAACGAAACTTACTCTCCACAAGTCCAAGAAAGCCCACACAGAACATAGGGGCGAGGGAGATCGTGATCAAGTTGATATACACACTCACTAAGGAGTTGGTCACTGCATTCTTTCCGTCATCGGTTATCAACACTATAGCAACGTCATGTAGATAGCAGCCCATCGTCTTCCAGCTATGACACAAAGGCAAGCGTAACGGCACATGAGAAGAGACCAGGACATCCACGAATGAAAAAGGAGTGCACGTGTATGATCATCCATTTGAGCCGAACATTCATTCATCTGCTGTCTATGTTCATCATGTAAGCCCACAAAATGCGCCCGTGCTCAACGCTATTCAATCGCTCATGGAACCCATGCAAGTCGCTGTCGTTGCTCGCGCAAAATCGCTTCAAATCCCCGTGATCTTGATGAGACTGACCCGGAAAGGCGAGGCCCGTGAAGATTCACGTGATATCAGACGAGACAATGTTGAGTACCCAGTAGCAACAATTCGAAGGAACTGATGAGTCCTGTGTTAGCAACCTTTCAATCATAATGTCAACCCAGACCCCGTCATCGCCATTGAAGCCATGTCACACACCCAAACACCAGACCCTGCCATCACACCCATGCCACCACCGCAAGCAAATCCCACAGAAGAAAGCAACGCTCAAAGAAATCGAAAGCAGATAATAAAATCGCAAGCTTACCTTAGATAGACCTTTTGGAAACGAAGGCCCCAAGATCAATCAAGACTGCCGTCAGGATCCTTGCGTGCTGCCGTAAAGCGCATGTAATGTCGTGTATGTGTCGATGCAAGAGGAAAGCCGACTCGATTCGTAAGATGTACATGAAAGGGGTATCAAACAAGTTCAGAGGGCGTGACGGTCAATTGGTAATGCTTCGTGGACAATGCGCTATTGTCTTGCACTGTCAACCAAATTGGACCTAGTGACTGCCGTTCTTGCGGAAGTTGAGCAGCTGAGCGAGACTGTTCAGACTGCATCCACTCTTGAGAAAATCGTGGCTCATCAGCTCAGACGCACTGGCCCGGGACTTGACGTCGACGCAGAGGCAGACCGACAGGAAGGCCTTGAGCTCCTTGGAGAGCTTGTCGGGCTTCTTCAAGCGGGGCGTGCCATTGGTGGCGATGAGGTACAGAGCTTTGAGTGGCTCTTCATTGAGATAGGGGGGTTCGGACTCGATCATCTCTATGGCCATGATGCCCAGAGACCAGATGTCGACCTTGTTGCCATACTCTTTCTGCTTCACGACCTCGGGAGCCATCCAGTAGGGTGTACCAACCATGGTTGCACGCTTGCTACGTTGCTCGGTGAGCTTGGCGCAGAAACCAAAATCGGCTATGACAGGTTAGCAAATAGTCAGAAGCCGAGGATGAGAATGAGACTTACTGATCTTGACGTTGCCACGTCCGTCGAGCAAGACATTGTCACTCTTGATATCACGATGGATGATGTTCTGATTATGCAGATGTTCCAGGCCTTTGCAAGTCTTCGAAGAGTTAGTAATGGACAATGCAGTCTCAAGTGGAACATACCTCGAAGCAAATGGTAGCAATCTGGTCCTCGCTGATGGATTGATTGTTGTCAATGACATCAGTCAACGCACCTCCCTCCATGAACTCCATGACGACCCACAATTCCGATTGCTCTTCCTGTAAGAAGGCGTCTAAGAAGTTGACGATGTTGGGGTGTTTGCTGTCCTTCATGACGATGATCTCGTTTACGATGAGTTCTTTGCGCGGTTGGTTGCGGAGATCCATTTGCTTGATGGCAACCTGTGCACGAGGCCCGTTCTCCTGCATGACCCTACGTGCCGTTGGTGAGGTGGCGTTCTCGCGAATACGAGCAACGTAGACCGATCCACTAGCACCCTGGCCAATCTTCTTTTGCTTGTTATACGAGTCTAATGGGCGTTCCTTGGATACGACTTCCCGGAGTTTGGCCATGACCTCACTCTCTGACATGCTAGACATACGGACATCCTTGCGTGGGGTCTCCTCTTTGGGCTTGCTGGTAAGCGCCTGCTCAGCCTTCTTCACGGCATCGGTAGTCGCAGCGGGCTTGGCGACATTCAAAGGCTTAGGTGCAGCAGAAGAGCCTTGATATTGCTTTTGCTGCTGTGGCTGACCGTTGGGAGGACGAGTTTGCGGGACCTGAGTGCTGGAACCCTTGGAATAACTGTTGTTGGTCTGGATAGGTGGGCGCTGCTGTTGAGCTGCAGGGACCTTTGCTGAAGGGGAGGTGTTGTAGCTAGCGTTCTGCTGTTGCGGTGCTGGTGGCGCAGGGCGCTGCGCAGCCATTTGACGCAAAGAGCCTGGGGGCTGCTGCGACTGTTGCTGACTGCGCGTGGCACCTGGCGTAGATGGTGCAGGACGACTGGGGTTGTAACGCTGCTGGCTTGAAGGACTAGAGTCGCGGGAATCGTAGCCACCACCTCCAACTTCTTGCTGAGCAAGTGGAACCTTCTTCTGGGGAAGCGAGGCATTGTAGGCCGCCAACTCCTCACGCTGCTGTCGCTCATACTCTTGACGCTGCCTGTCGCGTTCACGCTCGCGCTGCATTCGCGACTGTTCCTCTTGCCTTCGTCGCTCCTGATCATAGCGGTCCTGTTGCGAGCCTCCATTCTGAGGGGCCGCATAGCCGGTTCCCGGCGGTGTGTTTTGACGACTGTAACTGTCCTTGCGCTGGTAGTTACTGGGAGGCGCTGGTCGTGGAGGCGCAACAGAGTTGCCACTACCACCGTAGCCAAGCTGCTTCTCCGTGCCCGCGCTCACTGGTGGGGTCGGAGTAAGACTCGTGTACTGTTGAGGATCTTCGGACCGCTTAACGAGCTTCTCGGTGTAGAACTCAAGGACTTCCAAGACAGCTTTGGGATTCTTCGCGTAATCATCTTTGGTCAGTGCAGATGCTGTGAGAAGTTTCTCCCACTCCACGGGCAGGCCAACAAAAGCTCCACTGTTGGGATCGAAGCCGACATGGACCCTGTGGGTAAAGTTGGTGGGGTTGCTGACGCCGCCCATGCTAGGACAACGTTGGTAGATGCTGTCTATCCACGAGTAGACATCATCGTCTGTCTCGACCTTGCATGTGATGACCTTGGTCGGTCCATCGCGAGGCGGTGACGAGCCCTTGTTGGAGTTGAGTGCTCTTGTAATCTCGAAAGACAGTGCCTGGGTATCTGATCGCTCTACGCCGAGGATATCGCGCAACGGAATGGTGTTGGACACCTTGGATGCATTCGCGCTTTTGAAGAAGTTGAGCTCGAACTCGCGCAGCACCAGCCATCGATCAGCCCAGACAAGCGACTTGAAGAGGCCCTCGTCCTTGACTTTGACCATACCCTCCTTGACTACTGCTGTCGTTGAGAGGCTCTTTTCTGACTGGGTGCGGACTAGAGACATTTGCGAGCTGTTGCCAAATGCGGGCGACTGGAGGCTGAGACCCGCCATGTTGCCCGGGAGAGTGTTACTGGTGTTGGGAGTGAGGGCAAGGCGCGGACGGTCTGTGGGAGGTCGTGGCGCAGGGCCGGGGTTCATGAACTGGTCGCGGGAATACATCCTGACGTGTCGTGGTCAGCAGGTGGTTGACAGGTGCCAATATTGGCTTGACGGGCTGCGTGTACCGCTGCAAAGGCCGGCCAGATGCAACCTAGCGATTACGGCCGAACCCCGTAAAAGAGGTGCAGAGGGAGTGTGCAGAGTACTTACTGGGCGCCGCGCTTATTCACACAATAGCTACGAGGGGTGCAGGGCGATTACAATACGCTCGTGGGCGTGTCGTTGCCTCCAACGCTGCCTGACAGACGATGGAAATGCGGTGAATGGCGGGGTGGGCCGTGCCGTGAAGGAGACACGGTCAGTGGGGCGCTATTGGCGACAATATAGGCGGTATGGACGGTGAAGCAGGCTCACGGGGAGAGTCAGAGGTGAATGTGAGTGTGCGGGCCTGTCGCATGGAGTGAGCAGCGCTGCCAGAGATCGGGCTGCCGTGCTGCGGAGGATTAGTAGGCGTGGGAGCGAGCAAGAGCCGCGGCCAGCCAAAGTCGCAGTGCGCCACACGAAGCCTCTCTAGGCGAGAAATCGCATGGGACACTGCTGCAGGTGGCGGGCAAGTGGCAGCGATGCGCAGGGGACGAGCAGCAGGTGTGGGCTGGCTGGAGAGGGTGGAAGCGGTGACGCTGCCGTGGTGCTGCGTTGCTTTGGCTGTTCGAGGGTCGATGGCTGTCTCCGCCCGCACTAGGTCACAGCAGGTAGGCAGCTGGGCAGCTGGGCACTTGACTGGGCGGGAGGGCTGGTCACGTGCATGTGCCAATCCGTCAACTGGTTGCCCCGGTGGCTTTCAAACGGCAGCACTGGGGTGACTGGGGCGAGCCTTGCAGGGCCCAGGGGCCAAGGGGTGAATAGGAGGCCGCCGCACCAACACCAAGTGGAGCGCGACTCAGGAGGCCGTTGTGCAGTCGAGAGTGGGTGGAGGAATTGCTTCGGGCCCATTTGGCGGGGCGATGGCAGCGCCTTCAGCAAAGCGTGCCCAGCAACGGCGGGCCGCCATCAGCGCCTGGCCGCGGGCGCCTGTACGACATCGAGCTCAGCGTTTCAGCACGCAGCACGTTGAACCAAGTGTGTCTTCTGAAACCCTTCCAGGTTGCACCAGGAACCTTCGATAATCCGCCACCATGGTCTTTGCAGAAACCTAGCCGCTCGGCTGGAATTGGAGACTGCGCCATCGACCCCTGGCGTGCAATTCTTTTTCATCTTCACGCTGTCGTAGCAGGGGTTGCGTGATATACATGCAACCCTGATGATCAAGACTCAACAAACATGGCTGATCATTGCGAAGGCGTTGACGTTCTGTTTCATGCACCGCTGGCTCCTTCCCAGACCATGTCATCATCTGTTTCAACACGGTTTGCTTACCCAAGCTGGGTAGCATTATAGCAGCCACAGGTACACAGGCCCTCTGACAAGCACAACACGCATACTTGTTCCATACTGCGTCTATGATCTACAGCTACCCTACAGTAACGAGGCCATGCTGCTTGACTTCAACTGCAAATCAACAGGTCGCTGGCAAGTCCCATCTGCAGATGATTGCTAATCACTCCACACCCCACACCCCCAGCACGTCTAGCCCGCTACCTTCTTGCTGCTCATCTTTGCCATCCTGAAGCTTCTTCACTCGGCGCACCGACAGACCTACACCTAGAGGACCAAGCATCGTGCACAGCACGATAGCCCACGTCACGACGAGAAAAATATTAGATGGTTCATCCGCTGACGCGACTCCTGATGTCGAGAAGATACCATTCGACTCCGCGACCCCAGATATCAGAAACCCAATTTCACCCCGAGCACACATCGCGAGTGCTAATATGAGAGGCGGCTGGAGTGACAATGGCTTGGGTGGACTTGGTGAGCTACGAGGCTCGAGGTCGATTCCACTCGTTGAAGTCGTATTTGTGGCGCTAGCTGCAGTCGGTGGAGACTTTTGCACAGTTCTCCCCCACAAGTGCGGGATCGATGGGAGCTTCACTTTTGCAAGTGATCGGCCCAGGGGTCCCTTGCCTGGAGCAACTGAAAGTCTCACAAGCCAAAGACCACATACGAACTTCGAAAATGCCATCAAGATCGTGTAAACGACGCCTCTCCATACAATGGAACCCCTGAACATTCGAGTGATGGGTATAGAGAAGCCGATTGACGCGAAGAACAGTGGTTGAAGGATCTTGGTTACGGCTGGATGGTAGTATCGCTGATATATGACAGAGCCACAAGTTTCTTGCTCGTGATGCCGAGTAATTGACATGGCCATGACGCGGCTGTCACTTGCGTTGTCTTGGTTCAGAGGAGACGCGACAGCGCTCTCGATTGGTGATTCGGCGGTAGATGGCGATGGCCTGTTGGAAGCTTGAGGCTGAGAGTCCACCTTCTTCCCAACGCCTGCGGAGGTTGGAGGCTTCGTCAGAGGAGAGGATGGATGAGGTAGTTCCGAGTCCCACCAGCTTATGCTAGCTCCGGCAATGTATGCAGCGAAAAGGTTTGAGGTTCCAGCATACGTTGCACCCGTTACAAGTCCTATCAGGAGGAGAGTGTGAAGGAAGAACACAATTTGCGACTTAGCCAAGAGAATGTTCAGTCTTGCGGCTTGGGGAGCTTCACGGTAACCATTCAGCCACAAGGTCATTGGCCTGACGGCATACAGGCACACGATGGGCACGAGGACGGCGAAAGCAACCGAGACCAGGACTGGACGTACGACAGTCACCCAGCTGAAGTTGTCACCTCCAAGATTGGAAATGATTTGTACCATGACCAATCCGACAACGTCATCCATCATAGCAGCGCTAGTAAGGACTACACCGAGCCGAGAGGCGGAAAGCCCACTAGAGCCCAGGACAGTGAAGGTAGTTCCAAGGCTGGTCGAGCACAACGCAGCACCTGCAGCGAACGCTTGCACCGGTGTCGCATTGAGGAGCTCTTGCAGGGTATAAGACAGCCCAATTGGGACCGCAATACCAGTAAGAGCAACACCAGAGGATAGAAGTAAGTTTGCCCTTAGGGATTGGAAGGAAGTATGCAAACCACCTGATCAATGTTAGTCTTGCAACCTGGGTTTGGGCGATGGCAAGGAACGTTGAGCATGACGTCACTGCTTCGAGCGGTCGAACCTTCATATACCAGTAAAATCAGACCGAGATAGCCCAATTGAACAACGGTCTCTTCCAAGTGCAGAGAGAGCCATTTGGCCCCTGGGGTTCCCCATGCGATGCCTATCAGAACTTGCCCTAATAGACCGCAGTACAAGATCCGATCAAGCGCAGAATTGATAATGTTGAGCAAAAGGAGAAAGGATGTGAGGACAAGTATTGTGACGATATCGGGTTCGTGATAGGGCAGAGAGGCTGCACCTTGAGATGATGCTCCGGCCATGGGGGAAGATAGGAACGAGGATTGATCCAATAGGCGTGCAGTCCCTACTCCTTTGGGCTGTCGGGTGCGCGCTCTACGATGCCGCAAGCAATACCGATGCTTTCAACGTCTCAAATCATTGGAAGTGCATATGTGGAATACCCTTCTTGGCAGCGAAGGTTTTGAGTGTCGTCGACAAAGACTGGACGTGCGAAGAGATTGGTGATGTGAGGCTCTCGCCAGTCGCCTGAAGTTGCATAGTTGGACTAAGACAAGCGTGGGGCCAACCGAGTCCCGCCCGCCGTCCGCTCAGCCATTGATTGTTTGGGCCTACGGACACAACCATTCCAGCACGCACCAGCACGACACTTCGATACCAGACTATTACTATCCGCATGCGGCCTTGTTGCGAGCAGCACTGATGCACCCCCAGAATGGCGCCACTCGAGCAACAATGGGTCAAGGTCCAGCAAAAGACATTCACCAAGTGGTGCGCATGCCCCCGCAGCCGGTGCTGGATGTTTGCTGTGCGACATTGCTAATCGCATCGCTGCAGGCTGAACAGCAAGCTTAAGAGCCGGGAAGTTCAGATCAACGACCTCATAACGGACCTCTCTGACGGCGTAAGTGCCCCTCCCGGTCTCATCGAGGGTCCCCGCCGCCCGCACATCCCAGCCCCAGGTTCCCTAACACATTGCAGATCATACTCATCCACCTCCTCGAGATCCTCAGCAACGAATCGCTCGGTCGCTATGCCTCTCGTCCCAAGCTGCGCGTGCAGAGATTCGAGAACGTCAACAAATCACTCGATTACATCCGAAGCAGGGGGATTCAGCTGACCAATACTGGGGCGGAAGATGTCGTTGATGGCAACAGCAAGATTATACTTGGCCTGATATGGACCCTGATTCTACGCTTCACGATCAGTGATATCAACGAGGAGGGCCTGAGTGCAAAGGAGGGTCTCCTCCTGTGGTGTCAACGGAAAACGGCTTGCTACGATGAAATCGAAGTACGCGACTTCTCTACGAGTTGGAACGATGGACTGGCATTGTGGGTACTAGTAGCCAACTAGCATATGTAGGGCTGACCGTGCAACAGCTGCGCCCTCCTCGATATCCACCGCCCCGATCTGATCGACTACGACAGTCTCGACAAGAGCGACCACCGCGGGAACATGCAGCTAGCCTTTGATATCGCGTCCAAGGAGATCGGGATCCCGGACCTGCTCGACGTAGAGGATGTGTGCGACGTTGCGAAACCCGATGAGCGCTCACTTATGACATATATTGCCTACTGGTTCCACGCCTTCTCACAAATGGAGCGTGTCGAAAATGCTGGTCGCCGCGTAGAGAAATTTGTGGCTAACATGCAAGGAGCATGGCAGATGCAGAACGACTTCGAGCGACGCATGCGCGAACTTCTCGAGCAGATAGTACAGCAACGGAAGCAGTGGGAGGAGGCCAAATTCGACGGGACATACGCCGACGCTAGGAACCAGGCCACAGAGTTCACAGCATGGAAGCGTAAGAACAAGCGGACATGGGTCGCTGAGAAGTCAGATTTGGTAGGACTGCTGGGCAACATCAGGACAAAACTTGCCACATATCGTTTACATCCATATGATCCGCCTGCAGAATTGAGCCTGGAAGCACTGGACACAGCGTGGACGGGACTGATGAAAGCCGAGCGACAACGCTCCCAAATCATCAATGAAACTATACGAGACATCAAGAACGCACTGAGAAAGTCATTTGCGGACAAGGCAAACGACTTTGCGCTTGCGCTCAACACATTATCGACGTCGATATCTGCTCTAGAAGGCGACGTTGAGGATCAACTAGAACACACAAAGGAGATTAGCAAGTCTCTGCAGCCACTGGACGAGTACTTGACCCTCATTGCCTCCATTGACGAGCAATGCGCAGAGGCCAACATTGAAGAGAACGACTTTACAACCTACACCTACGACGAATTAGAGTACGAGCTTGGTCTAGTGCGCAACTCCGTATCGAAGAAATTGGCCTTTTTGGAGAACCAAATGGTGGCTCGCAATATGACAAATCTCACACCAATACAGTTGGAAGAATTCGAGTCGGTGTTTCGGCATTTTGATCGTGACGTGTCGAACTCGTTAGCAGAACTAGAATTTTCAGCGGCGTTGGCTAGTCTGGGACTTGTTTATGACGAGGAAGAGATGCACGACCGGTTCCGAGAGACCAGTGGCGGAAAAGATTATGTGACTTTTGAGCAATTTATCCGCTTCATGGTTGACGAGACAGAGGATCAGAACACAGCGGAGCAGGTGTTTGAGTCGTTCAAGGAGGTTGCTGATGGCAAGGTAATTCGATATCCGCTGAGCTGTTCCATCGTCGTATACTAATACACACTAGCCATACGTTACTGAACTCGATCTACGGCATTCCCTCGTACCAGACGAGGTCATCGACGACTTGATATCGCAAATGCCCGAGCACAAAGGCCCCGACATGCAAGAAGACCGTGACATACCCAAGTTCGACTACATCACCTATATGCAACGATACATGGGCATCGACAAAGGCAATGGCAACCACGTCAATGGCGAGTAGAACTCGTCGAACCCATGGTACACTCGAAACCTCCTCACTCCAGCATTCGTGTAGTCCGCACCATGGCCATTTCTTCGTCTCTTGAATTCCATATAATTAGCGTTGTATTTTCTCATTCTGGCCTCTTTCTTGCATAGCGGTGTTGCTTTGGCGTCACCTTTTTCTCCTGCTTCATCTTCTGCCCCTTTTGTTTCCGCTTGGATAGGTACGCGTGCATGGAGGATGGGAAACGGAATCGGGGGTGGGGGGATCACTGGAGTATGGGGGGCAATTCGTTTTCAATGGGATGGACTGGGGGGGATACCACGTTGCGTAGATTGCGATGGACTTTTTGTGGTCAAAACTGGATACTGTAATATGATATTTGCGTTATGCAGGCTGTGTGGCTACTGAGTGACTTTTGGCTGAACGAAGCTTTTGTCGCTGGGTTGGCCCTGTGTTCATGGCTATTGTTATTCTTCTACGAGATTGATGAGTTAATCGTGACGACTCAAGCGCAACCCCTTCTCACACAATATGACTGCATGGCACATAAGCATTCAAACACACTTATAGCCGGAGATTATCTTCTGTGGTATTCTGGGTGCGCTTACGGTCGTACTTAGGGCAGGCGGTTAGGGAACCAGTCAGAGCGCGACGCAAATGACGAAGCTTGCTCACGAGGCGCAGAAGTTTCAGGATGAGACATATGTTGAATCTGGGGAAGCGCCTGACGCGGCTCACATTACATGACTAAGGAGGCATCATACTGAATTGCTGATGCTGAGCCTTGTTTCAGATGTTAGAAGGAAGCAGGCGCTAATTGATGGCGCGGTGTCACCGACGACACTTTCATTATTTGGCATACCGTTAAGTGCACACGTATCAATGCCAATTGGTTTCGCACTTTCGTAGCGTATGATAAAATCGCATTCTACAATGGTTTTTAGCTAGTCCCATTGACAAAGATCGTGTCCACCGGTGCAGCAGCAATCGTCGAGTCTTTTCCGAGGCACTCCCACAGACATTGCACTTTCACCATCAATCTTTTTTCAGAAACAGCCCCTATGCTAAACGTGGCTCAGTTCAGGCATATCTTCTCCTGTCAGAGTCATCTGTTACATGGCCGTTGGCTCCGAAAATGGATTGCTGACCTCACTCCGCGCCTAGCCCTTTTCTGCATTTAGCGAGATGCTCGTTTCGCGATGCATCTGGGAGAGTCTAATTCAACAGTCGTATCGAATCGTCGAATCTTGGGGCTTTTGTGGTATGGGGAAAGGCCATGACAGTCATGCCTCATCTCTTAATACTCCTTTGTTGGTGGTTATTTCTAATGATACGAATTTGATATCTTGGGCTTTCCATTTCCTCTTCGTCCATTTCTTCCTTTCGTCCTCTTCAACTATTGCACAGCGAAAATTTTCTGCCACATCTCTTTATTTGCTTGTACTATACGTTCTTCTTTCAGATCGAATAGGGGTTGGGACATATTCACAACGCTGTTATATTCGTCGGTAGCCAAAACCTTAGCATCGAATCGAAGCCTGCCTTGAAAAGTTCTGTACGGGTATACTTCACTGTACTGCCAATTTGCACCGTCTGTCAATACCGGTTCGGTCTTCCAACGAACATGGACGCTGATCGGCGACTTGCGAAAGCTCTGGAGTCGGCAACTGATGCGTTGCAACACTTGTCAATGTCGCCAGACTACAGTTACCTCGATTGCACGCACATTGACAGACTACTTGGCCGAGTCATGGACCTGCCAACAGAAGCCAGCCAGAGAAATAGTCGAAGAAATTTATTGGTCATTCGCCGGTGGATGGTGTCCGAAGGACCTGGTATCGTGTTGTTAGAAGTCCTTGGGCAGCTATATTGGCGATTAGGCGAGCTTAACAGCAAGCAATTCGAGAGGTTCAAGAGCAATCTTCAGCAACACCAATACTATGTCGCCATGATCCAGGACATTAATGCGACAACCTTGGTCATCCAACGCATCAAACATATTCAAAGAACGAAATTCGACGCCTGTCAGGAATTTCTCTGCGAGCTGTCTGACACCACAGAGGTGAAGGGTAAGTAACTTGCAGTAGTCAGCGTCAATCGATGAGCTGACCACGTTAGTCGAACCCCACGCATTCGATATAGATGCTTTGCGAGCTAGCTCCAGCAGTCCATTTACCTGTTCTTCAGTCAAATCAGGTTATAGCAGCCCATCACAAGAGCTCGGTCCTACAGGCCTGATCAAAGCCTGGCCGCCTAGTCCACTTCAGAACGGGAATCTCGAGCAGAATCTTATCGACTTCTACACCAACGGATTCTGCGCTGGTCGCACGGTGGCAACGCAGTCAAACATATATGTAACATTACTGCAGACAGCAGACACCAGCTTGAGCACACGTTTCGCTATCTTAAGCCTATCAGCTGCTTATGCTCGCAATTGTCTTCCAGGTGATGACGACATATTCCACCAAGCTGAGCTCTATTATTCCAGCCAAGCCCCCAAAGCATTAGCAGCACAAATCCGCAATCACGAGAGCTACGAGGGAGCTCTTGCCACCAGTATGTTACTGATGCACCATGGAGCGATCAACCAAGAAGACTCACCTCTATGTTGGTCATGTCATGCCAACATCTTTGATGCTATTCCTTCCGGGCTCATCGATCAGCAGTCAGGTGCAGTTATGTTCATCCGCACTCAGATCATCCTCGCACGTTCAGCACAGACTTCCTCGCAACTGCGAGGTGCAACACACCATTCGTTTGAGAAAGCAGCCTGGCTTACAAATGTAGACCCAAGAGAGGCGCACCAGATATGTGGGACGCTTGCGTTATCCCCCCAGCTCGTTTACCTCATTTCATCGATTAACGCTATGTCGACTGATCCCAATAATTCCGAGAGGCTTGCAAGAGCCCAAAAGATAGAATGGCAGGTGCAGACTTTGGATCAGTGGACCTCAGAACATGAAGGTCCACAGGAGGAGGTGTTGCTTGCAGTAGCCGAGTGCTTTCGTCTCGCAACACTGATTTACCTCCAATGTCGTGTTTATGGGTAAGTCGAGGAACGTTGTTATCTTGCGCTTTGGCTAAGAAGACTGCAGGTATACCCGTTTTCATCCATCGATTCTCCAGCTCTCAGACGGTTTACAAACCATACTTTTGTCCCTTCCAGTCAAAGGTAGCCTCTATACGGCGATCTATCCTATCTGGCCGCTTTTCATCGCCACTGTTACCACAAACTCAGATCGACGCGACCGTCTATATCAGCGCGTTGTACCCATACGTGAAGGAGACAAGAACACGTTACAGCCAGTTCTGAGGCGTGTGAGCGGTTTGCGTATCTGGCTGGCGAGTCAAGACGCATCATGTCATACACGTGAAGACTGGTGGAGTGAAATGCTGCACCCGAACAGCAGTACAGTCACTCCGGGATCGAATATGCTTTGTCTGGGATAGCATCGCAGAAATGTGGTCCTTTGCATTCGGTCCTTTACTTAAATTGGGTAGACTGGGTTAGGTCAGACCGGGGATCTTTCGGCCAAAAGCACCATCACCTTGGTTTCGTTATTCTAAACATCTCTTTTCTGTAGAATTTGTTTGCTCGTTGCGTATACCCACAACTCTGTCTCAAGCAATCATTGCATTGGCGGTATTCTTTGTATATGTTGGAATTCTCGAATTATGCCTGATTTACTAGAGGCGTTTTTGTAGATTTTAGTGAGTTTATTACACAGAAACACCAATCTCCGTATCGTGAAAAGAGTGCGGAACCTGCTCAATTGCTAGTGAGCGGGATTCGTCCCGAACGCTACCTAACCCCTAGCTCGTATGTCAACAACTCGCGCCTGCTTCACGGCTGATGCTGGACAACATTACCTGGGCACAAGGGCACGCTCTCATGGCAGGGGAGTACCTTTGCATCGCTGGATCTCGACAGCCTAGATGTGCATAGGCAACTGTTTATACAAATAACCTGTATTCTTGGCGTGGGGATTGCTCTCAGATCAATTCGCCACAAGCGGATCGGCCCCTAATTTTGGTTCCGCATGCCGTATTCCAACGCAATTCCGCGCTCACGTAACAAGGAGCAGAAAAAAAAAATGGTAAGCCCGACACACGTCAATGCGTCGAGAGCTATGATGAAAGAATGGCAGCAAACCCCTATGTGAGAAACCATAGACACTCTTCCTCCCTATACTGCTGGATCATCTTACCCGATCAGCCGGAGACGACATTGCGACAACCCACGCGACGAGAGTTCACAGGACGCAGCCGACTTTATCGATTGATACATTCTGCACGGGTATACTAGACAATTGACAAGTGCAGAGCTTTGCGGCGAGATCATGATTAAAGATGATGGTTCACCGCAGGACGAAGCTGCTCCTTCCAGACACGCCTCATCAGACTTCATACTAGATCGATACACTCATACGCATGGATCAATTCGCACTTCCAAACATGGCAGGGACCTTGAGCTGGCAAAGACAAAGTCTGTTGCTGAAACCATGTCCCCCGTACGCGAATTCTTCTTCGTCGGCCTGCTCTGCTCAGCACATTTCGTGACGCAAGCTGGTCTACTGAATACGCTCAACATCCTGCATATCATCGGACATGACTTAGGTATAACTGACTTTGGCGTCTTGTCTTGGCTCATTGCAGGCTACTCACTCACTGTGGGCACATTCATCCTTTTGTCGGGGCGATGTGGAGATCTGTTCGGCTACAAGAACATGCTTGTGATTGGCTTCGTTTGGTTCGCCATATGGAATGTGGTGGCAGGATGCAGTGTTTGGGTTGAAGGGAACGGCGGACAGGTCCTCTTCATAATCTCAAGGGTACTTGGAGGCATTGGACCTGCGATCTTGTTACCGAATGCGTTGGGCTTGTTGGGAGCAACATACAATGAAGGACGCAGGAAGCACATGGTGTTCTCCTTGTTTGGAGCATGTGCACCAGGTATGTTACGTGCTTATGCAAGCTGGGAAACTACTAACAATTCGCAGGCGGTGCAGTAGTGGGTGGCACATTTGCAGGGCTCTGGTCCTTGATCTGGTGGCCTTGGACTTTCTGGACTTTCGGCATAACACTGGTCATCCTGGCGGCTCTGTCTGTAATCATCCTCCCGTCGGTACCGTTGAAGCCGGAAGTACGTGGACTCTCTTCCAAAGAGAGGATTCGAGAGCTGGATCTGCTAGGGGCCACGGTGGGAATCACGGCAATGATCCTATTCAACTTCGCCTGGAACCAAGCCCCCGGCTTTGGGTGGGAGCAGCCTTACATATACGCGCTGTTGATTGTGGGCCTTGTACTATTTCCAGTCTTTTTCTGGATCGAATTAAGGGTCGCTCGGAAGCCTCTTATCCCGTTCGATGCCTTGAGCACAGACGTGACCTTCGTCATGATTTGTGAAGCTTGTGGATGGGCGGCTTTTGGTGAGACGATGCTCCCACAACTGCGATGCTTAACCACTGACACAAGACAGGTGTCTACATCTACTACTTCATTCAGATTCTCCAACAACTTCGCCATACCTCCCCTCTGCTCACCATGGCACAGCTGAGTCCTGTAGCAATCTCCGGCTTTGCTGCAGCTATCACTACAGGTCATGTGATATCGCGTGTTGGTCCTGCGTGGGTGATGTTTATCAGTATGCTCGCTTTCCTGGTCGGCTGCATTGTCACAGCCACGATGCCGATCCACCAAAGTTACTGGGCGCAGTCTTTTGTTGTCGTGTTGATCATCCCCTGGGGAATGGACATGTCTTTTCCCGCGGGCACGCTGATCATGAGCAATGCGGTCAAGAAGGGACACCAAGGCATGGCAGCGAGTTTGGTCAGCACTGTTGTCAACTACTCCATCAGTATAGGTGTCGGCATTGCAGGTACAGTGGAGACACACGTCAACAAAGGTGGACGGAAGGAAGAGGACGTGCTGGCGGGATACCGCGGTGCGTTGTATGTTGGTGTTGGACTGAGCGCACTCGGGGTTTTTACTAGTCTTTGTTTCCTTCTGAAGATGCGCCGGCGCGACAAACGTGTACAGTAGCAGTGAAGCGGGGAGAAATAGTACAGAATTGGGTATTCCAAATACTGAGATGTCTGTCTTGATTCCTGAGACTGTGCCACGCCTGCGGGGAAGCAGCGCACCCGTATTACGTCATCACACCACTTCGATTCCATGTTTGCTGCGTGCTCTGTAAGCTTCGTGACAAGCCTTCGCACTCCTTCATGTGACCCGCAACAGAAGCTGGGAAGTGCTAACGGTCATCTCGTACTGACCCGGTGGCGCCTGATCGTGACGGCCAAAAGGGCACGTGATCCAACCCCTGCAGACATCTGGACTCGACACCCTTCGGGCTACTCTACTCCTTCAGTCCTTCTCATCCTCGCCTCTTCCGCCACACGACCCGATCTGATCATGGCGACCGAGCCGCCAATATCCCGGTTGCCAGAAGAGCTTCTTCTGCTTATCGCGGTGCACCTTCCTGACTCGGGTACCGTTCAACCTGCGGGTGGCCAAGTGTGACTTCTAATCAAATGCGCAGGCACGCCACAACACCTCAAAAACCTATCTTTGGTATCACGCAAATTCCGACCTGCAGCCCAAGAAGCACTTCACGCCATTGCGAAGCTATCATTGTCATGCGGCTGCCACCCAAAGGTCAACGCTGCGGTAAAGCTGCTACGCACCCTGTTAGATCGCCCTGATCTGGCGTCCAAGGTACGGGTGTTGCGATTCAGAACAGTGCGTAAGAACATCGCAAAGTTCTACGAGAGTCAGGGGTTCGACTTGTCCTCGTTGCGCGACTGCTCTCTATCAAGATTACAAGAGCTGGATTATGGAAAGAGCCATCCATGGTGGCGTTCAATCGAAAACGCGATTGAATCGGCCTTCGCAGGGCTGCTGCTGGTACAGCTCCCAAATCTCGTCCATTTGGACTTCTGGGTCAAGGACCACCATCGTGGGCCGCCCTCAAGCGAGTGCATCACCGGTTTGTTCGGGAGCTCATGTCCACCAGCTACATTAGCACACGTTTGGAAGGGTATCAAGCATCTAACACTAGGTGATACGCATATGCTTAAATGCGGCCTCGAGTTTCCCAGTCTCACCAGTCTGGACTTGAAAACTATATCAATAGGCACAGTACTGCGCTTGAATGGCCCTGGCTGTCTGCAGGGAACCGATCAGCTGCGGAAACTGGCCTTGACCTGTTCCATACAATTCGCAGACCGTCCGTTGGTGAGTATGCTGCGCATTAGGAAGGCTTCCGTAATGCGAACTAAGCTTTCTACAGGTGGAGAAGGCCGATGTTCAGCTAAGTGATGTCTTTGATGCACTTGGTTGTCGGCAATTATGCGACCTCAAGATCTTACTGATCAACGATGGCTATCATATTGGCGACGATCTCCTGACGCAACTGGATGCTGGTTACTTCATGGACCAGTTGTGCAAAGTGCAGGACACGTTGGAGAGCCTCGCGATCACCTTTGAGCCTGCAGACGATGAAACCGAACTGGAGTGGTTGCTGGATATGTGCACCCATCCCAAAGAGTCGCTGAGGCACTTCGCCGCGTTGAAACGGTTGATCATTCCCCAGGTCTTTGTGTTTGCGGTCACGTCTGTGACCTTTGCTCACCCAGGCATAACATGCCAACCGAAGGTAAGTTCTACACAAGTATACATGCGACGCTTGCACCGAGACTAATTCGTTACTACTACAGGATCTCCCGGAGAAGCTCGAATCGCTGGAGATGTTGTACCCACATGAGGATATCGAAAAATGGGTGGCTGGATTCCTGAATTTTCAGAAAGGAGACGATCGCGAACTGCCTAATTTGAAAGAGATCGTGTTGACATGTCGAGATGAGGTCGGAATACCTTCAGCATACTTTACCAAAGAAGTGGACAGAATTTGGTGGAAACTGTCAATTGACTATGGTATTGAGAGTTTCGTCGTCTGTCAAGTAGAAGGGACGAGGGTGGAACTGGTGGAACTTTACCACGACTACGGTTCCGAGACCGATGGTGAAGATGGAGATGACTGGGCCGATGAAGGCAGTGACGATGACGACGACATGCCGGATCTAATCGACCCCATGGATTGACCGTCTGGTCAGGACCATAGCCAACACATGCAAGAGACAGCAACGCAGCGGCGGGACCCGTGCTGTCCGAAGATATCTTAACACACCTTCCTCCACGCTTCCCTCCAATCTTCTGGTCGCCCACAAGATGACTTGAACGACCGCTTATTGGTCAGGATGACAACGTACCTGCAGGCGCGACGGACTTCCCGCACCCCACCATCAAGCTTTACCCGCCTTAGTCCTGCATGCACCTAGTATCGAATTTTAGCCCTGCTTATCCTAAGACTTCGATTCCCTGTTCTCTGACTACCATGCGAGGCCCGCGTGCCCGGTTTGACTACTTGGCGCACGCGTGCTCCTATGCTAAGACTGGAGCTAATGTACATATAATTAATGGACAAAACGCCTTCCAAAGCGCGAACTACTCGTGATCGGCTGCTGTAAGCACTTAAGCTCAACGGTCAAATGCAGAGACTTTGAGCCTTGCTTCCGACTGTTATCGTTCGCATGTACACAGAGACCATATTACTAGCATGTCGCTCACACACACGATCATCATCGTGCTAAATAACGCAGTTGCCGTACCTGTCTCGATTTCATACACAACTCTTCAATAAAACTGTGAATGACTGTAAACCCTGTGAACAATGACAGATGAAATCTTGAGCCTGTGTGGAGGCAGCCCCGGAATCGGGTGTGGTGGATGTCCCCATGATCAACATCCCGCGTTCCAGGCGCATGACGGAGTATGCCTGCATGCTTTCAATAACAACCACAGCTCGATATGTCTGGCTCGAATGTCAGCCAATGTCCACGAAACGCCTATCGTACGAGAGTTGTTACCCGACTTAGGCTGCTGCTTGACCACCAGGCGTCCCCGGGCTGACGCAGAATCGTCGTGTGTGGACACTCCGGAGATCGCGGACAGTGAACTCCTCACACCTCGAAGAGGCCTTTATCAAACGGAGGTGACTCTGCCTCTATAAGTATGACACCCCCAAATTACTTCCAGTCGGCCAAAGTACATCAACTCAACTCTTCGATGATCACTGGCTTTGTATTTTGAGTCTCTCTACGGATCTACTCATCATGCATTTGTTTGAAGTCTTCTTCTTTGCGAGCATCGCTTCCTCTGCAAATGTCGTTCTCAGCCGCACCGGATGGACTGCCACGGCTGACAGTTTCGAAATCGGCAACGAACCAGCCAAAGCTCTCGACAATAATGCAACGAGCTTGTGGCACTCCAAATACACACCGGCCCCTGCTGCTCCCATACCGCACTGGATCGTGGTTGATATGAAAGCCACATACAGCGTCCAGGCAGTCAGCATTCAGCCACGGCCAGCCGGCAACGCGAACGGTAGGATTGGAGGACATAGAATCGAAATCAGTACGGACAATACAAACTGGCAGATTGCTGCTGTCGGAACGTATAACAACGATGCCGCCACAAAGAAAACGACCTTTGTCACGAGGCCAGCACGCTACGTGAGGATTACTGCTACATCGGAGGCGCAGAGTGCGAGCAACCCATGGACAGCCATTGCAGAGATCAACGTCTTCCAAGACACTGCCGCCTATGCAGCACCTGCTGCAGGCAAAGGCTTGTGGGAGAGGACAGTTGACTTTCCTCTCGTCCCCGCAGCGGTCTCACTTTTGCCCAACGGCAAAGTTCTCGTATGGTCAGCGTATGCCAAGGATAATTTTGGTGGCCCAGGGGGTTTCGTGAGTGCAGGTTCTTGAGGAGTGACGAGACGCAGACTAACTATGAACCAGACACAAACGGGCATTTACGATCCAGTTTCGGGAGAGTCAAGCCAGCTGGAAGTTTCGAACACCGGCCACGACATGTTCTGCCCTGGTATCTCTCTAGACTTCAACGGAAGGGTCATTGTGACTGGTGGAAGCAATGCTGAAAAAACGAGTATCTACGACCCTGCTAGCAACGCATGGACCGGGGCACCGAACAGTAAGTGACTCTGATACATTCCGATACAACGGAGCATATAATGACCTGGGGCAAACACTAATATGAAATTATCTTCTAGTGAAAATAGCTAGGGGTTATCAATCTACCGCCACATGCTCCGACGGCCGCATTTTCAACATTGGCGGTTCCTGGAGTGGAGGATCGGGTGGCAAGAATGGCGAGATCTACAACCCAACTACAAGTGCTTGGTCTTTGCTCTCAGGTGCTCTAGTGAGCCCCATGCTCACTCAAGATGCTGGCGGTCTCTTCCGCTCTGACAACCATGCGTGGCTATTCGGATGGAAGGCACAATCTGTTTTCCAAGCTGGTCCCTCTATCGCGATGAACTGGTACGACACTGTTGGCTCTGGCAGCACAACCGGTGCAGGGAACCGTCTCAATGATCTAGACTCTATGAATGGCATCGCAGTCATGTACGATGCAGCCGCAGGAAAGATCCTAACAGCCGGTGGAGCAACTGGTAAGTAAATTGTGACTTTCATACAAACCGTCCACGACGAGAACAATATCAACAAATCACTAATCCTCACCACGCCACACAGACTATGAAAATGACAACGCCCACAACAACGCCCACGTCATCACCATCAACGCCCCGAAAACTAACCCCACAGTCCTAAAAACCCAGAGCATGACCTACGCCCGCAGTTTCTCCAACGGCGTCGCCCTCCCCGACGGCACCGTCTTCGTAACCGGCGGCCAAGCCTACGCAAAACCTTTTACAGACGGTACTTCAGCCCTTGTCCCTGAACTCTGGAGCCCAGCTACAGGAACCTGGACACAGCTCAACCCCATGTCTATCCCACGCAATTACCACTCCGTCGCCATTCTCATGCCCGACGCCACCGTCTTCAACGGCGGGGGCGGTCTCTGCGGTACTTGCACTAACTTTGGCGGCACGCCAGAGTCTAATCATTTCGATGCTGAGATTTTTGTTCCGCCGTATTTGCTGAATGCAGATGGGACGCGTCGCACGAGACCGGTTATTAATTCCGTGGCGGCGACGGTCAAGGTGGGAGCTACGCTCAGTGTTACGACGAATGCTGCGGTTACAAGTTTCTCGTTGGTGAGGTTTGGGTCTGCGACGCATACTGTGAATACGGATCAGAGGCGGATTGCGTTGGCGCAGACTGGGAGCGGGACGAGTTATACGGTGATGATTCCGGCCGATTCGGGGGTCGCGTTGCCGGGGTATTGGTTGTTGTTTGCGATGAATGCGAGTGGGACACCCAGTGTGGGTAGGGTTGTTAGGGTTACGCTGTAGAAGTGGGGGTTGTGTATTTGGGAGGGAGATGTGTTGATCGGGTCTCGGTATGTCTTGGATTCTGCATCGTCTTTCAACAATGACGATGCATATTGCATGGGAACGCAAGTGACAGCCTCGTCTTTGTGTTTATATGATACACGATGGTCATTTCGTTCCACCCTCCGTTCTTCCCGCAGATGCCCTCGCATTCAATAGTTTGACCCAACAAAAACATCAATCCTTCTTGCTACGACTACTTGACGTCTCGTCTGGAGTCACCAGGCCTTCAACACTCAGTTCGCTCAATTGCCGAGATCTTCGATCAAGCTAACCTTGAGATTAGTATAGATTGCTGACAGGAAATGGTGGAGTAGACTTACCCATTGCACAGCAACCGTCGCCCCGAAAAATGCAAACACAACAACAATCATCGTGATGTATCCTTTCTTCCAGTACGGCGCATCGGTTGCTGGGTAAAGAGCAATACCCCAAAATGTGTAGAGTCTAAGTTGGGAGTACTAATCAGCACATACTTTGGTCATGTAGGGTTGATACGACTTACATCGATTGCACCATACTCATAACATAAAGGATAACAGATCTCGAAGCATCATCGCCACCACGTTGGCAAATGATACTAGCCCAGCCATATATAATGGGATTCACAATATACGACGTTCCCGATAGATAGAATGCGAAGAAGACTCCCGCGGTTGGTAAGGAGGGCACAAGGAGCATGATAGCCACGATAAGCTGGAGTATTCCAGCGAGTGCGACCATTGGTATACGCTGATTCGTCATATCGATAACATAACCGGCACCGATGTTGGAGACTATGGAGACTGCTTGGATACCAAGCGGATAAGTGGTTGCGGCCTGGGATGGGAATTGTTCAATGTTGGACTTCATCCAGAGTAGGAACAGACCTTGTAGGACGATGGCTTCGAGGGCACAGCCAATCATGGAGTAGGCGGTCAATATGTAGAGATCTGGTTTGGCAAAGAGTCGCTTTGCGAGCGATTTGAAGCTGATGTCGTGACCCCAATCTTTTTTCGGTGGTAGTCGATCGAGCGCAAGTTGGATCTCTTGCTTGCTGAGGTAGGGGGCGTTGGTCGATTCTGGGAGATTTGGGAAGAAGGCCAATCCGAAGATACCGAATGGAATGCCCATTGCGCCATCTTGAACTTGTTAGTTACTTCGTATGAAGTAAGAGTTGCAATGTCATACTGATGATGAAGACCCACTGCCAGCCCTGAAGTGAAGTCTGACCATGCAGACTCTGATTCATCGCCGTCATCATCACTCCAGCAAACATGCTACCAATCTGCCCAATGGCGGTGAAGATTGCAGTTCGTTTTGCAATTTCGGATGGTTTACTGGGAAACGTGAGTAAGTAGTCTTGACCAAGATTGTGTAACAAACTCACTACCAAGAGCCCAATATGTAGATGGTCCCACTGTACAAACTCGACTCGAAGAAGCCTTGGAAGAACCGAACTACACAGAGTTGCTCATAGGTCTTGCAAGCAGCCGATGACATGGTCAAGCCCGACCATACCAACAATGTAAAGGGCAGCCAGAAGCGCGGAGACACTTTCTGGATAATGAGTGCATGTGGGACTTGTCCAACACAGCTACCGGCCGTGAACATGGATAGTAAGATACTATACTCATTGCCCTTGAGCCCGAGCGACTCCTTCAGTCCAGAAACATAGGCATTAGCAAATGCACTACCTAACGACAATCCATTAGTTCCACAACAACACATAAAGCGCCCCTCCCCAACGAAAGATGAGACGAACGGTCAAGGTAATTGAAAAAGTACGCAGCGCAGCAGTACACCAAGATGAAGCAGTCGAGCTTGCGCACTAGGCGCGTCTCTGCACTCGACATGGCGATCGGAGAGGTTGGTAGTGCGTCTTCTTCATGACGGGAAGAGATCCACGACTGGTCGTTCTTCTCGTCTGGCCAATTGCATGGCGGGCAATGCCCAGAAGGAGGAGTGGAGCATGTCCTCTGAATAGCACCCTGGTGGTCACTAGCGAGCCAATGATGTCACGGCTTTTGTTAAGCGGCGTGAAAGTTTGCGCGGGTAGTGTGCAGTGAGTTGATATCCTCAAAGTGTGTTCTGTGTAGGGTTCAGATCGTGAGATGCCTCTGTCGAAGTCAATTGAGCAGCGTGCACGTAGGGGCTCAGGGATGTTGGGTGAGAGGCACGTGCAGCTCAGCTCGTCAGCGTCGCCATCGGAATGCTGCGGAACCTGGCAGCCGGACGGAATAGCTTTCAGCGAGCCGTCTCCAACAATGCATACAATTGGAAGTGGTGATGGTGGCTCAAAGAAAATTCGGCAATCGCGACATTGCGAGACAAAGAAAAGGCAAGCACGACTAACATATCAGGGTCCACGTGCCTGACACCACGCCTAATTTCACATGACCTTTCGTTTCACGCACCTCATACGTTGCCAAGTCTACACATTTTTCATTTTCAGTCTCACTTCGCATCTCACAAATCAGCATCGCAGACATCCATCCAATGTATCAATCATCCCTATCATCAAACGCACCCAACCCTCCACCTTCTACAACCACGACCTCCCCAGTCTCCCCACCCTCTCACATCATTCCTCCAACCCCACCACACACCCACACAATCATCTTCCTCCATGGCCGCGATAGCTCCGCTGAAACCTTCGCGGACGAACTCTTCGAATCTCAAACTTCGTCTGGGAAACACTTCACAACCCTCTTTCCCAGCTTGAAATGGGTCTTCCCTTGCGCGCCCAAAAGTTACTCGGCGCTTGATCAGGAGGAGGTGTCTCAGTGGTTTGAAATGTCGTCTGTGCAGCGGCCGCAGGAAGATGTTAGCGTGCAGAAGGCGGGACTGTGGGAGAGTGTTGGCGCGTTGAGGAAGTTGGTGCAGCAAGAGGCGGAGATTGTGGGTGGTATGCAGAACGTCATTCTTGCGGGTATCTCGCAAGGCTGTGCGACGGCGATATTTACGTTGCTGACGAGTGGCTGGGGTGTTGGCGGGTTTGTGGGGGTGGCTGGGTGGTTGCCTTTTGCGGAGGAGCTGGGAGAGGTGATGGATGTGCCGGGGAGACTGAGAGAGTTCGTAAAGACGCCGGTGTTGTTGCAGCATTGTCGGGATGATGAGGTCGTGCCTGTTGGTAATGGTGAGGACTTGAGGACACGGTTGGAGCGGTGGGGTATGCGAGTGGCATGGCAAGAGTATGAAAAGGGAGGGCATTGGTTGCAAGAGTCTGAGGGCATGGATGGGATTGTGAAGTTCTTGCAGAAATGCATGGAACGTTGAAGAAGGCCACCTGTGTCTCCAATATCAGAATCGAAGAGAGGGAACTGTAGTGAAATAATGGTTATGCTGGTACCGTTAAAGTAAGATCTTCCCATCCCTCAGCGTCGACAGGTCCTCCATCGTAAACCTCACATATGCATCCGCACCCGGCTTCGTCCACATGACCGGATCATTCGCACCTCCTAGAACCTTGGATCCATACTTGTCGATCTCAATGCCCTCTTCCCTCAACGGTCCCTTGTTCTGCTTCTGGTTGTCTGTATTGCTTCCCACACT
Organism: Plenodomus tracheiphilus IPT5; assembly: GCA_010093695.1. Lineage (NCBI taxonomy): Eukaryota > Fungi > Ascomycota > Dothideomycetes > Pleosporales > Leptosphaeriaceae > Plenodomus > Plenodomus tracheiphilus. Next base: position 696,082 of record MU006293.1, on the reverse strand, counting down.
TGCCAGCCTGATGAACACCGGTACCGCGTATTTTGGCAGCTTGCTCTTCGCATACTGCAACAGACCTTCCCAATCGAACGATGCCGGACTCACACCATCCGCAAGACGCAAAGCAACACAGCCAGCGCGACCATCATGTCGAGGCACAAGAGTACCATACACAATAGCCTCGCCAACCCCGGGATACTTCCCAAACACCTCTGCAACTTCAGCGGTCGAAACATTCTCGCTCTTCCACCGGAACGTATCACCCAGTCTATCAAGGAAGAACCACCGCCCATCGTCATCTCTCCTCAACGCATCGCCAGATCTGTAGTAAAGATCACCCTTCTTGAATACATTTCGTTCAAACTTCTTAGCTGTGGCTTTGCTATTGTTGTGGTATCCTGCAAAGGCTTCTTCGCCTGGTACATTGACGAGGATCTCTCCACCCTCACTGTACGAATTCCGCTTCACGAAGCCCGTCTTGGGATCGCGCAGAAGCTCGCCAGTTTCTGGGTCGATGGGAACCGGCACATACACGTCGTGGAGCGCTTTTCGGATGATTGCGCCGTGCTGAGCCACCGTTGTTGCCGTAAAGGGACCTTTGGAGTGAACATTCATGGCCAGCACGCCTTCCGTTGAATTGAAGAACTCAATGACCTGGGGTACGTTGAAGCGCTCTTTAAACCGATTCCAGACATCAGGTCGCATACCATTACCATACATGCAGCGAAGGTTGTGGTCCCTTTCACGCGGATGGGGAGGGGCCATGAGGAGGTATCGCGCTGCTTCGCCAACATAGATGAACACCGTAGACTGTGAATCGTGAATGTCGTCCCAAAAGGTGGAAACGGAGAACTTGCGACCAATCGCAATACTCATGCCACTAGTCAATGCCACCATCGTAGCCACCCCGCCTGTTCCGTGAAAGAGCGGCATACAGCAGTACCAGCGATCGCCACCGGGTCCCGGTTTCTGGTCGAAGAGAAGATCATCCGGATTCCCACGCTCATGGTACCGGCTCACCATGAACTTCCCCCCCTTGGGGAGGCCCGTGGTACCAGAAGTATACAGTAAACACATCGGATCAGACCCAACAACATCCTCCCGATACTCATCTCCAGGCACAACCACCGGCCCCGAATAAACCTTCTCCAACAACGCCTCATCAACCGTGAATGGCACCACACCCAACTCCTTCTCTACTTGCTCTCTACACGCCTCAAACCGCTCTGCACACTCTGCATCACAATCCACAAGCATCATCTTCACCCCCGCAACTTTGAGACAATGAATCAGCGCCTCGCCCTTGAGATTGTAATTCAAATGAGCAGGCGCGCAACCAATAGCAAACAGACCCAACCAGATAACCATGAAATCCGCATTGTTCATCATGTACGTTGCCACCATGTCACCGGGTTCCACACCGTTGGCAAGAAAAAAGTGCGCCCATTGTACGGCGTGGTCGTGGACTTGTTGCCATGTGTAGGATTTTTCTCGCGACCAGATGCAGAGGCTGTTGCTGTATCTTGGGACTTGCAGGGCAAAGGGGTACCAGAGGGATTGGCGTTTGGTTCTTACTGTGGAGGGTGGTCTTGTTAGTATACAATGTCTGATGGACCGGGGGGAGGCCACAGGATCTGGGTCATGTATAATCAAACAGGATTTAGAAAGTGTAGCGTACCAAGCTCAGCATAGAACTGCGCAGACCTCTTTTTAAACTTGACGAGTTTGAGATCCTGTGAAATGTGGTATTTTGCGTTGAGATAGGCCGCCAGTCCGGAAATAGCTGCCAGGGACGCAGCCACGGTTGTCGTGTCCATTGTATGTATGCACACAAGTTCTGTTCAACGTATACTTAGGTAGTCGTCTATCGTATATTGCCACTGGACTCGAATTCAAAGGAAGGGATCCAAACAAACTCCTTCTTCACAAGTGAAAGGTCAAAGAAGTTGGGATAGAGATCAGCAACAGAAGCTATCGAAGCCGCGACACCTGGGACACCACATCATTGCCTACGCTCCACCTACTCTACCGTCGGGACAGTGCTTGCGCAAAGGAGCTAAAAGTTGCCGAGGTTCGAGTCAGTAGTGTGGGTTGATGGCACTACGAAAGCGAGAGTGGGTGCCCAGTGTGCGGGGGCGGGATCGGGATGTCGTTTGCGTGTCGTGGGTTATCTCCGGAGTGTGGGTCTGCAGAGATGTTGTACTGCATACATAGTGTGTACGAGGATAGCCGGTCACACCTCATGGCTGACAGAATGACAGACGGTTGATTGCAGAGTGACAGGAACAGTTTCGACTGAGGCTTGTGTCTATGCGTACGACCATCGTGGTTGTGTCTTGATGTAGGAAAGCGTGATGATTCAATCTCAGGTGATTGGAAAGGGGACGATTGAATATACAAGCTCCGTCTCGGCCGAAAGATATACTGGATCAGGCATTGTTATCAGTCAATGTTTGTACCTAAGAAGTCAAGGATATAAAAACAGGTTCCTATGTAGAAACGACCATGAGCATCATCCATCATGCCGTTTTCTTCACCTTCTTTCCAACATTCTCCGTCCCAGGCGGTACCTTCAGCCCTCCAAATACTAACGCGGCTACTCCCACCATACCAGCAGCACCGGCTGCATACGCTGTCTCACGGCCTGCCCACCAGTATAGCGAGCAAAAGATCAGAGGGCCGAGGGACCGACCAATTTGACCTTGAGTCATGTTAGCAATGGAACCTGATACTTGTACTCATCGTATCTTACCAAAACTTCTGTGATTGCCCAGCTTATTGCCCCTCTCATCAGCACTTGCTTCAAAGCTCGATAAGCTGTTTAGTCCAGTGACGACTGTGGCGCTAGTGACAGCTAGAAGTGCAGCAGCGCCGTACAACGCGCCCTGCGTCTGTACGCGTCCAAGGATGAGGAATGCGATTGTGCAGCTGACGACACCCATCTGGACGACTTTCAAGGGATGCATGCGCCGGACAACGGAGCCTTGTAAGAGCGAAGCCACAAGTCCGATGAAGCCGAGTAACCGGCCCGAGTCTTTTGCTTGATACGAGAAGAGATCATACGTCATGAACGGTAGGGAGAACTCCATGCCGCTGAAGAAGAGGATGAAGGTAAAGTGTGTGGCGTTGAGGAGTAAGTGGGAATTGGTTCGTACGCGAGGTTTCGCTACTCCATTGGTTTTCTCCGTGTGTCCGTTGGCTTTGCCATTCGCACCTCCATTCTGCACGGCGGTAGCTGAAGGCAAGGTCTCGGGGAGGCTGAAGTAGAGATAAATGGTCTCGGAGACGATCAGGAATAGCGAGAACCCCGCGGCCATGGCGAAGGGATTCTTGTCCATAACCTGCAGTGTGGAGAGGTATGCGCCCAGCGCTGGCCCGAAGGTGAATGCGATGCTGAAACACACTCCAACAAGCGCCATTGTCGAGCCTCGTTGGCTCTCGTCACTGATGTCTGTCGCAATGGCCATTGCCAGCTGCACGTTACCCTCGCTCAGTCCACCCACAATCCTACTTGCAAGAAAGGTTCGAAAGTCGGTGGCTGCTACCCACAACGCAACGCTGAGGATGTTGCCGCACATCGACCATAGAAGCGCTCTGCGCCTGCCATATTTGTCTGAGAGTGTGCCGATGAAGGGTGATGCAACGGCCTGGCAAAGGGAGAATAACGACCCCAGCGCTCCGCCGAGCAGAACGATGTCGTAGCGCGAGTTGATCGGTTTCGCGAACGAGTTCTTGTACGTATTGAGGCCGAATAATATCTTCGACAGGACGGTGTTCGGATCGCCAGTCTCGTGGTTGCGGTAGAATTCGATGAGTTTGGGAAACAGAGGAAGGATAAAGGTAAAGGAGATCTGTGCGGTGTCAGTCAGAACGTGGTCAGGGTGATACAGAATGACGCGTGACATACCAAGTCAAGGAGGAGCGAAATGAAGAGCACCTTCAGTACTCGTTTCCGCAGTGTCGCAGACACCGGCGCTGCTTCTGCACCCATTCTGAATTTCAGCACAGGGTTGGTTGGCGCAAGCAGAGAGTCGAGGTAGACGTGTCACAGCTGCGGCTGCAGTGGCGCGCTGTCTGGTTAAATTGTCACGTAGCAATCGGAAGGAGGGGAGATCTAGCCAGCCTGTTCGGAACTGGTCAATCTATAGGGCTAGAAATAGCATAGGATGCGCAATGTATTCATTGGTGGCGTGTTCACTGTGCGGCGGATCATGACAAGGTCTCGCCGTGGAGCCGTCGTGAAACATAGTTCTGTAGTGGGTGGAGAAGCGCACGACCAAGAGAGATCATCCTCGCTGCGTGCGGCTGTCAGCGGAGCGAGACCGCATACGCTGAAACGATGAGGGATCATTTTTTGACGCAGCTAAAGAATGCGTATCCACGTGTATACGAGTCATGATTAGAAACAATCTAATTGGCGTTGTGAATGTCTGCGAGGCCAGGCAGCATCACCTGAATTATGTATCCAGTGTTGGTGTTCTCGTACTGCAGACTGAGCTCACTGAGTAGCTGGAATAGCCTACTTCGGACATGGCTACACCAACGCCAGCCGAGGCACAACTCCAAGCTTCATGTCGATCTGGCTTTGCCTTCGTAGTGTATAGTTGGTAGCTGAATGCTCTCAGCCATTTATTCTACACTATACTACTTGCCAAATTATTCTTTTTGCGAAATCAGTTGTCAGGTGACACTCTACGCAGCCGCTGCTTCCACAACCCCAGGATGAGTAGTGTGGTTGCAGGTCGAGAGAAAGCCATGGCGGCTGTTCGAGCCATGTTCGAAAGGTACAAGCTACTTGCTGCTCGAAGACCAAAGGATCACATTGTAGGTTTGTCGGTGAAGTGATATGTCTTGCAGCACTCCTGACTGATGATGCGTCAAAGGACTATGACCGTGAAGTTATGGAGAACCTGGAGCTGATACACGCTGAACTGGATGGGTCGGTTGTCTATGATCTATACATAGCACCTAACTTCTCGAATCTGAACAGTATGATGCGAATACGCTCCTGCGCGGGGTCAGGCTGACGGTGTGCAAGATGTCATGCACGGTGGTGCAGCTGGAGTAATCTTCGACATGTAAGAACTTCTTCTAGCAACTCTGCACAATAACTGTGCTCACATTTCTGTAGGTCCACTACAACTGCATTATGCCCTATAGCACGGCCTGGCTTCTGTAAGATCCCATATCGAGAACATGCAGCTATATCGGCCCATTCAAACAGCAAGTAGGCACATGTTTGCTGATGATTTCTACTAGGGGAGTTTATGGGGGGCGTAACACGCTCACTCAACATCTCATATCTGAAAGCCGTACCCATTGGCACACATGTTCGTCTGAACAGCAGGGTGGTAAGCGTAGGGAAGCAAATGGCCATGATTCGAGGTGACATGACAAGCTTGGATGGAAAGACGACTTTCTGTACAGTCGAGCACCACAAAGTAAACTCGCCGGTATTGCCAGAGCACCTCCAGGCTAGAATACCCTGGGACGATGTATTCGAGAAGCAATGGGGTGTCAAGACAGAAGGAGGCACGAGAAGCAAGTTGTGAGAGGATGTATGATGGTTCGCACATGACTCTGTCAAGGGCTCCATTTTGTGATGAAAAAGCACCGTGTACGCATTGTACAAGGAATGCCTCTCGTATGCTGGGTATACAGTACTGTACAATATCGCTGTTGATATCAACCGCCTCGCAGCTGCCATGACGCGCGTTACCCGCACCTGCAGTGTCGCATGAGGCCTGATTACCTCCTCTTGTTGAACTTCTTTGATTCTGTACATGGTTAGTATTTGCACACGACCCATGCAGCCGGGCAACTCACCCGCAGCTGTCCTCTTCTTGGTGGGCGCGCCCTTTCCTCTCGACTTTGCGACGTTCAAATGCTCCACCCAGTCTTCCTCTTCTTCGTCAATCAGCTGGTGCTCAGGGTAGAGCGACCGCAGTTGGGGAATTGTTCCTATCCGCGGTGGGTAGTACGAGGCAACTGCAGGGCCCCGGAGACGCTGGTGCAGGATGCGTGTTCCGAGGCGGAGGCGTTCGGGGTTGTATGTGGTGTTGAAAACTTTGCATTGGACCTGCGCTTGTCAGTCGAGGAGATGGCGCGAGTTGCGCGAGTACACACCCTCATCAAGTCCAGTATCCGCTGCCGTGGGACCGCCATTGTGAGCGACTGCCCTTCTGTTACCTGGTGGACGCGGCCCTCAGATGGACATTTCGGACGTGTCCTTGGCATGCGACACTAGCGCCCGCGGCATGCACATGCCCAGGTGTGGGCGACTTTTTTGATAGTCCCAAACTCTCACTTCCCAAACCCGCACAACTATTCTTTGCGCGCAGTATGGCAACACCAAAGCGAGCAGGGAACTTTAGCCACATGGAGCGCGGCGGCAAGAGACACCAGCCTGCGCGGCCAGCGTACAGCACTGCAGCTTACGACGTAACCGTTACGGCAACCAGCTATGCAAAACCCCAGCAGAAACCACAGGCAAAAGGGTTGGCTGCACGTGCTATAGGCTATGCAAAACCACAGTCTACCCTTTCGACGCCGGAACTACAGACGGGCTTAGTCGCAGTGCTAGACAGATTCATCGGAGAAGAGACGACTCCCAAGGCAGACCGTGACGTACTTCTCCATGCCCGAGAGTTGCGCCGACTGCTCTGCGCGAGACCTAACCTTGCGTCCTCCCAATCGAAGCGTGACCTCGACCAGAAGCGCCCCTACAGTGCAGCCAGAGTCACGATACCTGACTGGGTCGAACGCCAACTTCACGCCGCAAAAGCCCTCCCACCACTGCCGCCCATCACAGAGCCACACCTCCACCAAGCCGTCTTCACCCACCGCACAGCCAATGTCGATGCTGGTGACCTCACCGCACTTGCCAAGCTTGATCTCGCTCTCGACTACGAACGTCTCGAATACAGTGGGGATGCCTACATCGAGCTCATCGCTACCCGCGCCCTCTGCAACCGCTTCCCTCAGGTCGACGTTCCAGAACTCTGCTCCTGGCGCGAGCGCCTCGTAGAAAACTCAACACTGAGCAAATTCTCCGACGCATACGGCTTCCCCGACCGCCTCTCCCATCGCCTACACGTAGAGCCAGGCTCCAAGGCGTGGATGAAGGTCTCAGCAGATATATTCGAAGCATACATTGCCGGTCTCGTACAATCCGACCCGGAGCATGGTTTTGCCATTGCCGAAGAGTGGCTCACCGAACTCTGGGCCCCACAACTCCTCGGATTTCAGGCGAAGGTCATAGAGAACCCAAAGGCCAAAGATGAGTTGAATAAGCTGGTGGTCTGCAAGGGGGTTACACTGCAGTACCGTGAGGATAAACCCATGACGTTCGATACGGGTAGCATACAGCGATACTACATGGGTGTCTACCTCACGGGCTGGGGCTACGAGGACGAATGGGTAGGTAGTGGAGAGGGGCAGAACAAACATCAGGCTGCTATCGCTGCGGCAAATGCTGCTCTCAAGAACAGTGCGGTGATCAAGGACGCGGCGCAGCAGAAAGCAGAGCTCATGGAGACCAAAAAGCTGGAGAGAGAGGCGCAAGCGAAAAAGAAAGTGGAGAAGAAGGAGGCTACAACGGAGGCGGAAGTTAATGAGTCGGGCCTACTGAGTACAAGTGTAGATGCAGATTCAGAGAGTGGTGGTGGTAGCGCTATGAAGGAGGTGGAAGAGCCCAAGGAGTCGAAAAACGAGGACGTCAAGGTGAAGAAGAGGAAGAGTGACAGCGATGAGATGTCATCTGAGAAGAAGAAAAAACGCAAGAAGGAAAAAAAGGACAAGGAGAGCAAGAAACACACGGCTAACGACAACAGCTCCTGAGCGCCGATCTGGAAGTCCTGGTACTGACAAGGCGCCCGCTTTTTGTGCTCTTGAGGGCATGTGTGATATACTACACATTGCGTAGGTGCTCGCTGTGCATATCCTTCGCAACAATGACCATCCTTCATAGATATAGCCGGTTAGGTGGGTATAAATCTCTCCATCTGCAATCATATCTGCAGCAACCATGTACAAACCTGGTATCTCCAGCCTTGCCGGAGTTCCATGCCAGCTTATGCTGTCTCATCTCGAGTCCAAGGCCTCAGCTCGAAGTAGATCGATAGATGGACTAACTGATACATGGCGATCTAAATACAAATTCTGTGCGCCATAACGCCCATCTCCATGCATATATTTTTCTAGAGTAGAGAATAGAAAGGCAGTCCAAACTCTTACTTCTTCAACGCGCGTCCCGCAATATCTTTCCGATACTGCATGCCCTCGAAATGTATGCACTCCACACCCTTGTATGCCTTTGCTACCGCCTCTTCCAGCGTAGGCGCCGTCGCCGTAGATGCAATAACGCGTCCTCCCGCCGTCTTGAGCGTGTCATCCGCGAAACTCGTTCCAGCGTGGAACAACACCACATCTGGTGGTTATTAGCAAATTTCCCTTGCCCAAGTACACCAAAATCAACTTACCATCAGGCACAGATTCCAACGTCATCAGCGTACCCTTTTTATAACTCCCTGGATAACCCCCGGCAGCTACAACGACCGTTGCCGCCGACCTACTCGAAACTTTGACATCGACATCTTTCAGCCTGCCATCTGCGCACGCAATCATGACTTCAGCGAGATCACCCTCCATGAGCGCGAGTAGACTCTGCGTCTCCGGGTCTCCAAAACGGACATTGTATTCCAAGACCTTGGGCCCATTCTTTGTCATCATCAGGCCCGTGAACAAGACGCCCTTGAATTCGAAGCCCTCGCTGCGCATGCCATCGATGGTGGGTTGTAGGATCTCCTTGTCCACATGATCGAGTACGGATTGTGGCGCAATGCGTGTAGGCGCATAGGTACCCATACCGCCCGTGTTAGGACCCTGATCGTTATCGAAGATGCGCTTGTGGTCTTGTGCGGGTGGGAGACTCTTGATTGTCTTGCCGTCGCTGAAACTGAGAATGGATAATTCGTCGCCTTCTAGGAATTCTTCGATTACGACTTCATCGCCTGCGGTGCCGAATTCTTTGTCTAGCATGATGTCCTTGAGCGCGGCGTGTGCTTCTTCTTTTGTCTGGGGGATGATGACTCCCTTTCCTGCTGCGAGGCCAGAGGCCTTGATTACCACGTTGTGCGAGATGGAGTCCAGGTATTGCTTTGCGGCTTTGTAGTCGCTGAAATTCTCATACGCGGCCGTGGGGATGCTGTGACGTTTCATGAAATCTTTGCTGAAGGTTTTGCTTCCCTCCATTCGCGCTGCAGACTCTGAGGGTCCGAAGGCCTTGATGTGCGCGCCGCCATTTGCGTGGAAGAAATCGACAATGCCTGCGACGAGGGGGGCTTCTGGGCCGGGTATCAAGAGGTTTACATTCTTGTCCTTTGCGAAGGCGACGAGGCCGGCGAAATCGGTGTCTTTGATTGAGGAGATGTTTGTGACTTTTGAGGGGGAGAGGGTTGCGGTGCCTCCGTTGCCGGGAACGACGTAGATGTGCTCAATCGAGGGAGATTGGAGGAGTTTCCACGCGATTGCGTGTTCGCGGCCGCCGTTGCCGACGAGGAGGACGCGTGTTTTGTCTGCCATTGTGAAGTTTGCGATGTGTGAGCGAATGTCGAGATCTCGGGAGGGATGTCAGTTGCGATGTCGCATGGGAATTTTTTGGCGGGAAGGATACCCCGCCGTGGGGTAATGCTGCAGGGATCAGAGGTGTGAGGTCACTTTCCCGCCCTAGAGTCGCGGGTACCTGAACGATGATGGAGATGTGTGAGATGCGTTTATTGACTTAGGGGTATCTATGAGTCTAAAAATGATCCAAGTGCGATTCTCTCCATAGACTACAGAGAGTCGCAATCATACGACCAGCGATCTTGCTTCATGCAACTGTGGCGCAGACTGATGATTGCAAGAGCATCTGCAGCCCCTCTTCAACGAGCCATACCAGATGTCCTTCACAACTGCGTCCAGGAGGAGAATGTTGATGCTGAGCAACAGGTAGTCCTTCCATTGCTCGATGTCCTTTTCGTGCGCCGCGAGCCACATGGCTGCAAACATTGCGATGCAACGAATCAGGCTCCAGCAGACATCATATGCGAGATATCCCAAGCTCCATGTGTTTTGGGTTGATTGCTCAGTGTCGATACTCTGTATCGATTGTCGACAGCGACGTTCCTCGTGGATGGCTTCATACGCGGGACAAGGCTCCGACTTGTTCTGTGCTCCTAATTAGGATCACATCAGCCGTGACCATTGTAGTCTTGCTTCGCTTTCATAAAAAGCTGACCTAGCAGGTCTGGCTGCGCTGGAGCAGGGTAACCCTGTTGCTGGTATGGATTTGGTTGACTGTGGTGACTGTGGTGACTGTGGACACTGAAGCCGGCGTCCTGCTCGCGTTGCTGGCCGAATAGTTGACGAAGAGATAGCTGGCGGCCCATGGGAGCAGACGATGCTTCGACCTGTTCGGTGGCCTCTACGACACCGTTCCTTCCCTCTCTCTCCTTGGCTTCTCGACTAGCTCGCGCTCGGTCAGCGATAGCCATCATCTTCTCCGCAGTCTCGGCTCGACAGTTGGCAGTTGTGGCAGGTGGCGGGTCGGCAAAAATCCAGATACCGTAGACCAGGTCGCCCTGCAGGATGACATAGGGATCTGTAATCTCCATCTCGTCGCTGCTGGTGAGCTCCTGGTAGAAGTTGTCGAGGCCGCGGCGGTTGTAGATGATGGCGCAGTAGCGTTCGGCGCCGATGGACGAGGGCGTCAGCTGGCAGATGAAGAGGGTGCCCTCGATGCCCACCTTCTCCCATTGTTGCGTCTCGAGGTTGAAGGTGTATAGCGCGGCATATGGAGTCACGTGCTCAATCGCGAGCAGGTCTGTGTAGATGCGCTGGAGGACCGAGAAGTTGAGCTCTTCGTTGGACCGCGGGGGTGGGAGGGGCACATCGACGGCAGGCGGTGCGTCCGTCTCGTAATCGGAGGGCAGAGGAGGCGGCTGTGGCTGAGGCGCGCGACCTTTGGATCTTGGGGGCGGCATGGCGATATGGCGATATGGTTGCGCTGTGGATGGAATGCCGCAACTGACGCAGGATGCGGGAATGTGATTATGTGGGTTGTGTTTTTGGTAGGCGCCTCGGCCGTGGCCGTCGCAAGCATCTCTCGGTGCCTGCCATGCAATCATCAGCCCTGCGGCAGGAAGCTTAGACCCTGGCCATCACAGCCACGCCTCCCCTCCATCGTCATTGCTGTGGCTCAATTCACTGGCCGAGTCTGCCACCACCACCGCCCTGCCTTCCGCTAGAATGGGGCTCACGACACCACAGCCCACAGCACGCCCACCTGCAACCCACCTGCTCCCCTGACCCGCCCCGTCATGGCCCCCGACGCTTCCTCTGTGCGCTCCACCGAGTACCTGGATGCCAAAATCCCTGGCGCATTCCCGGATGCGCGGTCTCTGAGTGCGGCCTCGATCACGACCCATCAGACGTCACTGTCACAGATCCTCTATGACCGCCGCGCCGAGTACACGCGGCCCCGCAGTGTACGCATCAAAGTTGGCTCCTGGAACACGGGCGCGCAGAAGGGCACCGAGCAGGATGTAGGCGCGTGGTTTGTGCGCGGCAAGGGCGTGGAGGAGACCATGGCAGGGCTTGGGATATCGCCTGGCGACAAGCAAGACGACGACAGGGAAGGTGTGCGGGCGCAGGAGGCCAGACACGCGAAGCATGTCCCAACCATACCTCAACATGATACTGGCGCAGTCCCTGGCAGTCATGACATCGACCTCTACGTACTGGGGCTGCAAGAGATCGTCGACATTACTTCCGCAGCCGAAGCCCTCCGACCCTACACCGACCCATCTGTGGCGGCCAAGTGGAAGACATCCATCGAAGGCTCTTTGCCAGCGGGATACCAGTTGGTCGCAGAACAGCAGCTCATTGGTTTGTACCTGGTCATGTATGCCTCGCCCGACCTCGCAGGCCAAATCAAAAACGTCAGTACCACCAGCGTTGGCACTGGCCTGATGGGCTACATGGGCAATAAGGGTGCGGTCACAGCGCGAATTGTCCTAGGGGAAACAACACGCCTAGTATTTGTAAACTCTCATCTTGCAGCCGGAGCCGACAAGGCCTCACTAGATCGTCGAAATTGGGATGCTGCGCAAATCAACACCAGGACTAAATTCGACCCTATTGTAGACGCCCTGGGCAGCTCTCAAACACAACCTGAGGGACTAGGCGTTGAGGACTTTGCATTCTGGTTCGGGGACTTGAACTATCGCCTGCAGGATATGCCAGGCGACGATGTACGGCGACTGCTCACTGTGCACACCAAAGACATGGATGACGAAAGCGATGGTCGACCTTCCACCTCCGGAGACTCTGGGTATGTTTCGAAGCAATCAACTGACACAACGCGAGACGCTATACCAGTACCCGAGGAACTTGATCCTGCGTCGTTACAGACCACTATCTCATCTCTAATGCCGCATGATGAGCTGCATCAGCAAATGAAGACTGGCAAGGCGTTCCACGATGGTTGGGCCGAAGGTCCAGTGCGCTTCTTACCGTCCTACAAGTACGACATTGGCAAAGTTGGTGTTTTTGATTCAAGTGAAAAGCGCCGTTGCCCTAGTTGGTGCGACCGCATTCTCTACAGGACACGTGCAGCAAAGCAACGATATGAAGCCAAGATCAAGGAGAAAGAGGAAGCGCGCAAAAAGGACGAAGAAATGAAGGCCAAGGGACTGGGTTTACCAGAGGATAATGATGTTTTGTATGATTATGACCCAGACACGGATGGTGACAATTATGACGAGTATGACGAGGGCGAGGATCCGGTACCTGAGCCGATCACAACGAAGGATGATCTTTCGGCTGAGATACTACTCGAATACTACACTACCCATATGCGCGTCCTCAGCTCGGATCACAAACCTCTGGACGCCGTCTTCTCACTGCAGTACGATGCTGTTGTGCCTGAGTTGAAAGCCGCTATTCATGCAGAGGTGGCTCGTGAGCTTGATCGACAAGAGAATGAAGGACGCCCATCTATTGCAGTCGTTGTGGAGCGGGCCACGTCGTTAGAGGACAAGGACAAGACTGACAGCTCGTTCGAAGGCGTGGATTTTGGCGATGTCAAGTTTGCCAAATCGAAAAGAAGAAACATCACCATTGCGAACACGGGCCGTGTACCAGCTACGTTCGGATTCGCAGATCGACCAGTGGATAAGGATCAACCTGCAGGCCCTTTCCCACCCTGGCTGAGCGTCACCTTCGATAGAGAGCCAGACAAGCTCGAGAAGCCTCAACCCGACGACATACATCAACACTTCACCCTCGCGCCAGCCGACGTCCTTAATGTGGAACTAAAGCTGAAGATCGAAAGCGTGACTGCCGTACGCGACCTCAATGAAGGCGAACCCGTCCTCGATGAAGTCCTCGTCATGCGCGTCGAAAATGGACGTGACCACTTCCTGCCCGTACGCGCACAGTGGCTGCCTTCTGTACTAGCCCGTTCCATTGATAAGCTGATCAAGATCCCTGAAGGTGGCATCAGGAAACTGCAGAACCAGACCCCAGCTCGCGGCGAGGTAAAATGGAGCGTTCCACGCGAAATGTTCCGACTGACGGAAGCCATAGAAGACCTGACCGAACGCACGCTAGCTGAGTGGGATATGACAAGGGCAGAAGGCGAGAAGGGGCCGTGGCAGGATAATGCTGGGTGGCCATTTGTAAGATCTTCCAAGATAGGAGCGAACACAAGCCGGCAGAATCACGAAGAAGAACTAGCAGATGTGTACGATGCACTCGATTGCGATACCCCGTTCGCCGATACATTTCAACCCGAGACACGGGCTAAAGAAAGAGTGGAGATATTGGCGGAGGTTCTTCTTACTTTCCTAGCGAGTCTAACAGACGGCGTGATAACCCGCAGTCTCTGGGAGAAACTCGAAGAATCCCTCATCACGCGCGAGAGGAACAAGCAGTCCCCTTCCCCTGATGATGACAAAATGGCGATTCTGGAAATTCTCGCATCAGCACCCAGCCACAATGCATCGTTCTTGCTCATCTTGTCCTTCCTGCAGAATATCGCGAACCAAATCACAGAGCTATCAAAGCCTCAAACAGACGATGCAACGCGGAATGGTGTTGATTTACCAGCATCGCCGCAAGCAAAGGTTCGGCGGCGGACGCTAAGTAAGGTACCAGAGGTTGCGATTCGACAGTTGATTGTGAAGAATTACGCTGTTATATTTGCGGGGGTACTGTTCAAGTCGAAGGAGGATGGGAGGATGAGAGAGAAGGATAGGGCGGCCAGGAGAGAAAGGATGGTGGGGATTATTGAGCTGTTTATGCAAGATGGGGCTTGAGACGTTGAATGGAAGAGGCTCTTTCCTTATTACCTTTCAAACTTGGACCCGGAGGCTATACGGGATTATCAATGGTTTGAACGTTCGGAGGCAGAACAATGGTGATACCCAAGGGGAATATCTCGAAATTGCATCTCATGTATGTGTTGATACGTGATGCTCATCATCATGTCCAATAGAAACTGAAGATATCCACTGTATTGAGCTTCGTGATTTGGCATGACAACACAAAACCCAACCCCAAACCTCACTAAATCGAAATTCAACAATTATTACGAGCTTCTCCAACCCAACAGTGCAAAACATCATGTCAACATTGCCATGTTCACCGCCGCCTCTTAGCGTACAAAAGCACCAACGCTACGCATCCCCATCAAGCCTAGCGCGACCGAGATATCAAAACCTCCCCATAAATCGCTCTTTCAAGCCTGCCTCTCCATCTCCCCAACCCACCTCAGGCCTAAGTCAGTTCCAATGCCTTCAATCCCAGCATCCCAAATCTACCTCCGGACACCCCCTGAGCCCGGAAAGAAATCCGCAGCCCGCGTCTACATCATCTACTTCCTCACCGGCAACCCAGGCCTCATTGAATACTACCGCACCTTTCTTACCCATTTGTACGGACTGTTAAGCCACAACACGGCATCGAACCGTGATGTCGAGTTCCAAGTCTTTGGCCGATCGTTGAGTGGATTTGAAATGAACACTGCGGATATAAAAACCATGAAATGGCGGAAACAGCCTCCCTATGGATTGCAGGACCAGATTCGCCATGCCGAGGACCAACTGACTGAGCTTGTTGAAGAGGTTAGAGAGGAAGGGGCGAAAGATGTTAGGGTTATTTTGGTGGGGCATAGTGTGGGTGCGTATATTGCGCTGGAGGTGATTAGACGGTTGAGAGCGCATGGGTTGGCAGGAGAAGATTTCGAGACGAGAATTGTAGGTGCGGTGGGATTGATGCCGACGATTGTTGACATTGCGAGGAGTGAGAGTGGGATCAAAGCTGCTGTACGTCTTCATAATCTCCATACTCTTACTCTTCGTCCTCCATTTAGACACTACACACACTAACCAAAAAAAAACCCCCACAGCCCTTTCTCAAAAACCCAAATTTCGCAACCTTTGCCTCCCTCCTCGTCTACTTCCTGACCTGCCTCCTCCCCCTCTCCCTCCTAACAACCCTAATTTCAAAACTCCTCTCCTTCCCCCCAGACGCATCCCACACCACCGCCTCCTTCCTCAAATCCCCCTTTGGAATCCACCAAGCCCTCCACATGGCCCGCGACGAAATGTTCCAAATCGACACGGACATCTGGGACGAGGAGATTTGGGGCGCCAGCGCGAGTGAGCCCGCGACCAAGCATCCGCATGCACGACCCGTGTTGAAGTTTTTGTTTGCAAAGGAAGATCATTGGGTTGCGGATGCGACGAGAGATGCGTTGGTTAGGGGGAGGGGCAGGGTGGAGGGCGGGTTTTACGAGGGTGGGGTGGAGGAGTGGAAGCCGGTTATGGAGGTTGATGAGAGGGAGGGGTGGCCGCATGGGTTTTGTATTAGGCATGGGGTGCCGGTTGCGGAGAGGGTGGCGGGGTATGTAAGGGATATTGTTGAGAGGGATGGGGGGAGGTGGTGATGTGGACGAGAGGAAAGGAGTGGAAGTGGAGTGTGGGTTGCATGGCATTGTGGCTTTGATAGCATGCACTGCATGTGAACTTTTGACTCTTTGCGAGAAATATACAAACATCTTGATATACACAATGTCTATGGACGAATCAAACATATCAACCCCAACAGTCTCCCCCTGTTCACTTCCCATGTACACCATTCAAGATTACCCACCTACTCCTCCCCCCTCAAAAACTCCACAACCGCATTAATAAACTCCTCTGGCTTCTCACTAATAACCCAATGCCCACACTCGACATCCACCAACTCAAACCTCGGGAAAAACCGCCCAATAACCGGCAACGTCTCATCACTCACATAGCGACTCCTCGTGCCCCTAATAAACAACGCCCTCTTATCAAACCGCGTCTCCTCTGGATCCCTGTACGGGAAATCCGCCATATCATCCAACGCCCGTGAAAGAACATGAACCGGAATGCGGAATTTGAGCGGCGCACCGGGTTCCCCTCGCACAAGGTTTGTGAGTAAGAATTGTCGTACAGCGAGATCCTGCGCAAAAGGTTGCAATACTGCATCAGCCTCCTTCATGCTCTTTGGGCGCGCAGCTTCCACGGCGCGCATCCCTTGTGCGTATTTTGGGAAATCGCTGCTGAGGGCTGCGTCGACGGGGGCGTTGTCGACGGGGATGATGTTGGCGCAGCAATCGGGGTTGCGGAGCGCCATTGTCATTACGATTTTTGCGCCCATCGAGTGTCCGATTAGAGTGGGGTTTTGCAGGTTGTGTTTGACGAGGAAGGATTCGACGTCTGTGGCCATGGCGGTGTAGTTGTGGGTTTTGTGGTGGGGGGAGTCGCCGTGGTTGCGGGTGTCGAGGGCGTAGACGGGGCGGGCGAGGGTGCGGGCGAAGACGCTGGGGGGTTGGTAGGTTAGTTTTTGGAGGGTTGGTAGGTATATAGGTTGGTTTGTGAGGGTTGGAGGATCAGTCTTATCTCAAGGGTTGTGGAGCATGGAGAGGCGGGAAATGAAGACGTACTTTGCAACACTCTGATTATTCCTCTTACTACCAAACAAACCATGAATCATAACAATCGGATCCCCAGTCGCTTTGCCATTATCATCATGGAGTCGGTATGCAAGGTCTACTACGTGAAGGGGAGTAGAGGCATGAAAGGCGCGCGTCCATGTTGGTGAAGTAGTCTTCACTGTACAAAACTGTATCCGCGTTGTATGCTTGGGATGGAGAAAGGGCGTCTGGAAGAGCTTCAGACTAGGCTGTATTGCGCGCATGGTGGTTGTATGTAGTAGAGCACATTGGTGAGCGTTCCGAATTGTCGGAACTTTTTTGTGGTGCCAAGGTCCACGTCATTGCGTGGACCCTGTGTTTTGTATTGGACGGTGATTGGTTGGATTGGATGCTTGTAGAGGGATCATGTACAGTACTCTTAGGTAGAGTACATGTGCTTGAGCGTACTTTAGGCAGGTGATGATGCACTGCACTGCACATTCAACGTTGATCGTCTCATTGGAGCGATTCGTACTACTTTGAATCCTCAGGATTATACATGTTTACCTTGCAGTAAGTAGTCCTGCGACCTTCGTCATTCACCACATCAAACCAGCATCTACCTAGACAACATTGCAAGCACACCACCACCACCACCACCATCTCACGTGCCCGCCTCCACCCAAACTCGGACCTCGCTTTTCCTCCGCGGAAGGCGCGCAACCGGTGCAAACTGCCGGGTGGATGGGCGGTTCTCCTCCAATTTCGCGTGGGATGCGCCGACAGTGGGTACCCTAACTACTCAACGGAAATCATAGCGCTCGACCAAGTTTACACGGTGCGCGCCATGTGGGGGCGAACGGGTGCGTAGTCGCTGCATGATCGGGGCACCCGTGCTACCCGCGTTTGCAGGAATCCAGCCTAGAGGCGTGCCGAGGGGCCTTGGACGAATAGAAAGCGGTACAGGTTATTGACCGTCGGACCAGTTTACTCGCAGTAGCCGATGGATGATGGATGGATGCTGTGCTTGGCGGGAGTGCATAGGGCCTCAAGGGTTCATGTCAAGATTATGGAATGGGTTATGCTAATCAAAGATGCACTTGGGGACATGGAGAGAGGGAGAGGAGTGTTGTTTGAAAATTATGTTGCTTTGTGGGTATAAAGTCCTCAACGGGACATGCCCATATACGGAGAACAATGCCATTTAACTCCTGAACGCCTTCGCATACTGGGAAAAAAAGATACCGAGAGTGTCAGTCTACGGCTCCAGACACGCCCATTAACGCTTTCGTGACGACGTAAAACATGCACTTGGTGCACTTCACTTGCTCTTCCCCGATGCTTTGAGTGCGTTCTCGGTAGCCTTCCTCAGGAGTTCGCGGTCTTCGTCGCTCATGTGGTCGACCTTCTCCACCAGCAGCTTCTTTAGGAACTGGTTCTCCTTCTTGAGCGTGTCGTTTTCGGCCTCCAATCGCTTGGTCTTCTCTTGCATTTCACGGGTCGCGTCCATGAGCTGCTGCTCGCGTTGCTTCTTCTTCTGGCGAAAGCGCGCGGACGCGGCCTGGTTGCGCTTGCGCTTGTCTTCATCGGCCTCGATGATGATGGGGTCTGTCATGAGCGTGGCATGGGTCGGGTCGGGAGAGGTGGCCGAGGAGGCCGAGGTGGCATTGCTGTCGGGGTATGGCGTGCGGTAGGCGTTGATGCTGTACGAGGGGGTGATGGGCGAGAAGCCCTGGAGGTCTTCGAGGCCGACTTGGATCGGGGCTCCGTCATCGTAGTGCTGGGACATGTGGCCGGCCATGGGCAAGTTGTATGCAAGTCCTGGAGGGGGGCATCAGCACCCACTGCATGGTGAGAAGAAGCACGCCTGGCGGTTGACAATATAAAGCAGCAGGCAGCGCAGGAGCGATCGCTGTGCAGTGGTGAGCCCATGCTGCTGTGCATAGGCACCTCCCCAGGTGGGAGAGCGTTGCGGGCGGCGGGGCGGCGGCTACGAGCACGCCATCGTGGTCGCCATGAACGTCATCCAGGGCCGGCCACCCAGCACAGCGGGCATCGTCACCACGCGCGGGCAGCGACAGGACGGCCGCCCTGGAGGACCGCAGGCTTGCACGAGCGAGCCGTCCGCACGGAAATGGATGGGCCCCGGCATGTGATTGGAATGGCGATGCCATGTCATGCCATATCATGTTTGACGCTGGGGGAGACTCGCGAGGGGAGCAAGCAACGGCGGTGGTGCTTACCTGGCAGCGACACGCTGCTGTGCGACGCATATGCAAACGCCTGGCCGTGCGAGAAGCCCTCTTGCGAGCCCAGGTGCAGCGACGGCGCCCGCCGGCCCTGGCTGTCGTCGTGGTAGAAGTCGTTGGCATCGAGCATGTCGAAGTGGTCACGTCCAGACGAACTCGCACTTGCAGACGCGTCGATGAAGGTCGGCCGTCCAAAAGCTTGCTGGCGATAAGTCTCCGACATTACTCTCCATCGGCAAGAACGCGCTGAGCGGAATCGTGCACACTTGCAATGCGTTTCGGGGGGCTGCGTAGCGGTCGCGCTCGGGGGGCGACGTCGTCGAGGGCTGCTCTGCGGTTGCGATGGCTGTGTATTTGTCCGTCGACGTGGACAGCCGGGCGTTCTGGGGGTGGGAGACTGACGTTGGTGCTGCGCATGAGCGATTACAGGCTGTCCTATAAGAGGATTCCTAATGCCCAGCAGTCTGCCTTAGTTCCTGGCAACGCACCCCACTGCTGTGCTGAAAGTCTCTGTTGCAGCCCTCGAGCTGGTCCTCGACGCCGATGGCGCCATACCATAGTCGAGGGTAACTGTGGACCTCCACGCTTTTACCTAAGGCGGCAGCCCCTACACCTCCCATGCACCCTGACATCGCCCATGGCGTTTTTCGACCTATCTCCAGCCATCTCCCTTTTTCCGCGGCTGCAGGGCGTGTGAGGAGACGTCTACAATTGTCTGCGTCTGGGACGTCTTTCTCGATGTCCACGCTGAGAACCCGATGACCATCAAGGGACCATGCTGCTCACCCATTTGACGTGGGCAATTACTCATCTGGGGGTCAAGGTTCGTGACCATCATCCTTCCCTTGTCCAAGGGGTTCCAGCTCTCATACCTGTACTGTGTAGGCACATGTCGCCACCAAGACCTCGACAGTAGTGCAAGATCGTCCCAGTGTGGTCGAGGCTGCGCTGTGCCCACACTGCTCCCGGGCGTACTGCAATACCGAGCCCTGCTGCTATGTAGTGTTGGGACCGATCCATAACCATTGAGGCAAAGAATCCGCAGGTACTGTACGCTATCGAAGTAACCATCCGTCGCTTTCGGTTTGCATGCGAACAAAAGCACCTGTGTGTCGAAAGTCAAACAGTGCTGTCCTAACAGCAGGTAGACAGCCTGCATCTCAAGACGATGACAACGACGACGACGACGACGACGATAGCTGCCTTGTATCTGCCCAATAAGTCTCCAACAGAGTGTTCGGGATGTCCAAGTATCAGCTTGAAAAGCACTACCGTCTGGCCCCTTGGACTGAACACTGTGTACCCCCTGGTTTGGTTTAATTTGGTCGCTCACTGCACATCATCGAGGTCTGACTCGACTTCGGCCTACCAAACGTTTTGAGGCCGGAGTGCCAGAGCGGTACATCTGAGGACCACATACACGGTACGAACGATTGGTCGACACAGCTGCTGTTTGATCTACTCTGTGCGCATGTGTGTTCCCGCCGAGAAGGTAACATATTGTAAAGCGGAACGTAGCAATCTCCGGTTTGCCCATGAACTTGTCGGACACCAATAGCACAAGCAGTGTGGCATATTACCTGGAGGAACAAAACCCTAACAGCGAATTCTCGATGTAAGCTACAACGGAGAATTTCCCGTGAAGGATTGGCGGTTAGTGGTTGAGGTTCATGCAGACAGAGCATGCAACTAACACAACTGTCACAGCTTCAAGGATCCTCAAAGACGCCGCAGTCGTATCAGACACATCGCTGAATGGCTCCTCTCGAACGTCAACGTACATTACTGCGATCTCTTGTCCTCACACGGAACTCACCCGTTCTTGTCGACAGCCCTTCGCAGCCAACGCCCGTAAGACCGGCAGGCAGCGAACGGTCCGACACCGCTGCCCTACCGCTTATGGATGAAGTGGTTCGGAGCATGTCGTACCTCCGGCCAGCCAGGCGGCCTATTAAAAGTAGAAACCATACGTTTGTGGCCCATCCCAGGCCCGTATGTAACCCATAACCTCGGGAAACCCAAGGTGATCGGTTTTTAGTGACAAACGAAGACCCCATGGGTTGATTTTACTTTTCCGGTGCCATGTGTAGATCCACGGCAGTTTGCTGCAGGGCTCAAGTATAGACCCTTTTCGTCCCGAGCCATGGCGTGCTTTCATGCAGCTAGGACGAGCTTGATCAAGATCGCGGGTGGAACGTGTGGCTCAGAGCGAGCACGCGACCTTGGGCGAATGGAAGGCATGTCGTGTGTCAGAATTTTCTTCAGAGGCGGACCGCGTGGGTCACAAAATGCGTGTGTTGGGTTGGTAAGGCCTGCAGCTTAATGTGCGTTGTACTACTGGGTCATCTTCCATGCAACCTTAAATATATCCCTTGTGCTTTTTCGGTGTTGCCGCTCGGCTTGAAGATTCTTGGGATATGGGTGTTGCTCGTGTGAGCTTGCCGTCCGTGCTGGGGGTTAGGGCAATGGCGTGATAGTCTGGCCCTTGGCGGTACACTTTGAGGATGCATGTATCGGAGTGCCGGGGTTGTACCGCCAACGTGGTTCTGTCAGACTGATGTTCCCCTTGACTTGGCTAGAACAAGTTCAGTCGATAGTTCGCAGCCTGCAAGTGATGTCTCGATCGTTATTGACTGTTTCGTCAAGGGTGTCTTGATGAACGAATCGGGAAACCGTTGGCTCCATTGCATAACACAAATTCGCGGTCTTTCTTGATTGGATGCAGTTCGGTGCAGTCAAGAAGATCCGCTAGTCGACTTCTGTCACTTCGTAGACCTTCTGTGTGTATGTAATTCCATACAGAAGTACCGCTGCCGAGCGTGACATACAATGACGCGAGGTCGAAGGTATGACAGGGTGAAGAATTCCCAAAGTCACGATCGACGAATCAATGACACCGAAGCCCATGTTATCCGAGTGGCCGCCTGCGGTGCTGAGATGTCTTGCATCTGTGGTGACAATCGCACCAGATCTGCTCGAAAGGAGCTTGTCGAGTAGCCTGCGTGTCGTTTTCCGTCCAGTCGCATTGCGACGAAAATTTGAACTCATCTGATGTTTGGTAGCGGATGGACGATGACTGTATGAGTTTGCGCGCGAGCTATATGTTGTTTCCAATGCGCGCAATGACATGGAGGAGGATGTCGACTCGGGACGTCGCCTCGGTGATCCTCTGGCGAGTACGAGTGTCGTTAGTTGATGGGGTTATAACACAGTTAGTCAGGCGAAAGCACGAACAGGATCAACTCCGATCCGTGATTGGCTTGCGAACTTGGGCCGGAACGCGACAAATACAGAAAGCACAACAGGATTGAAGGACTCGTTCTGACATACATACATTATAGATATATTGTTTCAAAAACTATTGTAAGAGTCACAGGACCTTGATGGTCGTTGGTAAATGCCTCGACAAGTCCACGCTGGTCTTCGCTACACCTTCCATATGGAACTAGCCCACTAACGTCAAATTGTTACAATTGTCACTATAGCCCCGTCAAATAAACATCCCCGGTCAGATTGCCCGCGCGGAACAGCCGACGACCCGATCCATATCAGCTCGCCGTCGTCTCCAGATCGACATGCATTACGGATGTCACCCACACGTAGCGGGGCGTAGTAGCAGAAAGTTTATTTGAACTGCACATGTTGAGAGGACCCTGGAAAACCATACTCGTGAATATTTCACTCGGGTCTTGAACATGATCAACACCTAGGTAAGATACCTAGGAGAGTTGCTCAAGATTGAGGAGATAAATTCAACCCTGGTATACACCCTCGTGATGCCCTCAATATTGTCCAGTATAGCAGTCAACGAGCAAGGATACAGCACAGTACACTTCGGACCATGTCATGGCGTTCATTATTCATCTACATAACCCCCATTCACCTCCATGACACTTCCACACCCCATCGTCCCACGACACCCACCCCCAGCAACTCCAGACCTACTCAAACAAGCGAGCGCAGACCGCGCCCAACAGCCCAGCCCCAACAACCAATAGGAACGCGACGACACCCGAGACCGTGGCGTACTGCTGAGGCTGCTCAGCGGCCGGCGAAGGAGGAGGGGAAGGGCCAGGCAGCGACGGGTCACCATGACCCGGTGAGACGAACATGCTGTCGACCCACTGCTTTACAGTCAGCATTTGTTCAGTCATTGAGTCCGTTTCCCTGTATGGATCTTACTACTTCGTGACCCTGGTAGATGCCCTGGGTATCGTACCACAGCAGTACCGTGTACTGCAAGCCGCACAAGCGGCGGAGCTCTGGGTGGCCGGGCATCTGGCCTTCTTCCCACATCTGATACTGCACCATGACCCTGTGCTGGCCATCCTCTGACCCCATGGTGGTGGTGGTGGTGGTGATGGTCGTCATGGTGCAGGAGGGGGAGGAGGGGGAGGAGGTGGTGGTGATGGAGGCGGCGGCGGCGGAGGCGGCGGCGGCGGTAGGAGCTTGCTGCGGCAGGTTGGTGTTGGAGAGATTTGAAGGACTTAATGTCCTTGTGCAGGAAAGAGTGGTATGAGAAGTGCAGCGCTGGCTGAGAGTTGTGGACGAACGCGTGTTTTGGGAGGATTTTGTGGGATCGTGACGCGGAGAAGTGAGCAAAATTGCAGTCTGTATCTAAGTGTGAGCAATAACGGTCAGTGCATCGTTACTGTGGCCGTTTGATTGAGCTCTCTACGAGCATTCTGGGGCCTCCAATCCCCACGAGAAGAGAGAAATAGTCGTTGCTGGAAAAGCTAGCCTGATATCCTCTGGCGCCCACAAGATTCAATTGGTTCACGCAGACCTCCCTTTCTCCTTGAAACGTTGCAGCTGGTATCTTGCTTACTGTCTCGCTGTGATTGTTGACTTGAGATGGTTTTGCGTTGACCATCTACTTGGGGCTCGTCCTCAGTCGCAACTCTTACACCAGCCTACACCAGCCCACGCACCGCGCAACCACAACACCAACCCCTGAAGGTCTTGAGAATTCTCCTTGCTGGAGCTTGACATGACGCGATGCAGCTCAACGCTTCTAATAACGACAGATCTCGCACGATTGCGCCTGCGATCGATGGCGGCCAGCCTGTGCGCCAGCTCCTACAACCATGCTCTTTCAACCGGCCCTCGTCACGACCCATTCAACTAGTTGCGGACAAGCTTGATAGCTTGTCGTAGCAGTCGAGAGCAGCTCCAAAGCCTTCTGTTGGTGCCAGATCCCGACAAGCCGCCTGCTTACACCGTCGCGGCGAAGATAAGTCCAGCGGGGACGACTGTCAACCACGCTGGGTTGCTCATGAGACTCCATGAAGCGCGCTGGAGTCCTCTGAACGATTTCCGATCGGCCAGGACCTTCCGCTGGTGCCCAAGTAAGTGCAAACTGCTGAAGCGCAATCCGGTTGATTACACGCTTACAGACCTGGGAGGCTTCGCAGACTCAAGCCGCTCGCCGCCCCAGCGCGTCTTCGATAATAGCAAATCGTAACTTCGCACAAACGGACGGGACTCGCTTGATAGTCTCGCAGACTATAGCAGCAGAGAGAGTAGTCGAAACAGCCTCGGGCATGATGCTGAGATTCGCCGCCGTCATGCAACCCTGATAGGCACTTGAGCCCGATACGAAACTACCATCCGCACGACTTTCGTTCATCATTACCCACCGATCTTCCTATCATACCTTGAGATGAGTTTCACAAACTCTACGACCAGGTTTACCGTCTTCTACAAACCTGACTCAGCTTGGCCGCGGCATTCGATGCAAAGTAGATTCGAGGCACATGGTAGGAGGCAACATCAGGGCCCACGCCGCCGCCGAAACACAATGGGGTTGATTATACTGGAGAGCTTGACACATATTGGGCAGCGGTTTGGTCTGCGCGGCGTTTTGCTGGACTCGTTCCCTGGGAGTTCGACAGGCGTTCAGATCCAGATTGATCTCCTCAGGTTTGGACTGGCGGCTGCTCGTCATTCCGGGGTGGGAGCAACGCTTCCTCTTTACTTGCCCTTGGCTAGGGAAATGTTCATCTCGGCTGGATTCGTCGATCTAATCTCTTGATACCCTGCGGCGGAGTTTGGTTCTGAGACTTATATATAGGAAAACCTCATCTTTGACTTGAAACTTGGACATGCAAAAGCTTACCGTCACTTACCTGCTTCGCAAGAACCAGACTTGCTTGCGCACTACGCTTAGAGTTCATTTGATAATTCTGCAATGTATGAGAAAAACAAGATCTGTAAAGTCATCGTCCAAGGCGCCAAATTGTTGCGTAGTGATGTTGGTGACGGAGACAGTGGTTAGTATCTTAACAATCACCACCTACCAGCCAGGAGGCTTGCAAAAAGATCAATCATATATCCCCACAAACCTTCCTACACCCTCAACTCTGCTCCCCAATATTGTCCAAAGTATTACCTTGTTTGTCTCTTTCTTCTTACCCACTTGACGCTTCTAGTGCGAAAAATTTTTCAAAAAAAAAGAATGAGCTGAGCTCTAGAATACTCCGAGGAGCGCTTTTGTCGTGAATACCGCCGTCCCGTGAATCGAACCCTGGACTTTCTTAAGTTAGCACTTTCCTAATTTGAAACACCGCAGGAAACATAAACGCTATCTAACTATCTGACTATCTAAGATGCCTAGACCATAAGGGTGTTCGGACTTCCTTTCGGTAATCACCTAATCGGCGAGAGCAAAACGAAACGTACCCATTATATAGTCGAAAAGGGTCGAATAAGGTATGCTGGCGTGCAAACGCGTGGGAGTGGCTGGGGCATACAAGACGGCCGTGCGGAGATGTTGCTAGGCGACGGGTTAGCCTGGATGTGAAGGCAGCTTTGAGGTACCTCTGCTGTACGCTTGCTTGGGCAGCAATGCGGCGATATGTCTCATTAGACTGTGAGAGAGCGCTTCTTCTACCGCTTGAGGCCGCTGGATTCGGTCCCACATGTTGGTAAAGGATGCTCAAGTTGATCATACGCAAGTTGGTCATACTTATTGCATGTATGCAGCACGCTGCACACAATGGCCGGAGCTTGTCTTTCGAGATATTGTCCTGGGCAGAGGTGCAATTAACTCTTTTCCAAAAGTCATTGCACTCAGTCCCCAGCTTCGGCATGTTGGGGGCGGTGATGGGAAGTGTCGGCATGCTCCAGGCCCCGTTTACTGATGTTCGGCGGGCTGCTTATGCACGAAGCCCACATAACAGACCCTTGGATGCTGATACTGAAATGCGACCTTTAAAAGCGACCTTGCGCATCATTCCTGGCAGTGTAGATGTGGAGATTTTCGCAACGCATCTCTTGCTCTAGTATAGCCGAGCACCTGGCCATGCATCTCTGCTTCAGGAGATGGCGGAGAGCAAAGTGTCATCCGTAGATCCGGGCTGCCCATCTGCGGAACCCATGCCTTCCAACAGTATCCGGCAATCCCTTAAAACATTCCGTGTACCGGAGATACCAGATTTGGCTTCGTGATTTGAATAACTTCAAGGGTATTTTGGAATGCTCGGAATGACGACGTTCTCGAGAGGATGTAGCCGCGTGGTACCAAAGGCAACCCATGAACATCGACACACACACAACGCGAATTTCTTGAAAACTCTTTCTACCAGCCCCTGAATATGGTTTCGTACATAGCACAGCCATTATGGCAATATGACTATGTGAATTTCTAGGAAGGTTGAAAGGTTGTAAACAGCAGATTCTCAAGTAGAACCTGACCGTGGGGTCATTGGTGGTGATAATGAGTTGCGAAAGTGCTCCCACGTAATGCAACATACTTGACACTTTTTCTTAGCCCCTGAATGCCGACTTTGTTGTCAAACACAAACAGTTTGACTTCCGACATTCGACGACTCTAGAGGTTTGTCGAAAGGCTTGTGATAAGTAGAGCCGTCTGGCGATGCGAAGTGGACGCCATCGTCTTTGCTGAGTGGCGGTTAACGACCAATGCATTGCGACCGTCTCATCATGGTGCCCCAGATTATTACCAGAGCTCCGGGCAAGGTACTCTGGCTCCGACTAGATGCTGATGCAAACGCGTGGAAAAGAATAAAAGGGTTGTCACGACACCTGTTGTGCTGATGCTGACGTAAAGGCACAGCGTACACAGAGGCTTGTAACGGCTCGTCCGCGCAACACAACAATTTTCAAGTCATTTTGGCCGGCCACAAGCTCTTGGGTATGGATGCACCAATCTTGCCCCCCTGCTATTGACCATATGGAGGGAGGATATCAACGGAATTTTAACCAATGCTCAGATCCTAAAGCCGGAGCGAAAGCGCCGACTCGGTAAATGTAACAAGCTGGCCGCACAACACAGCTTCTTTTTGGGCTCTGGCAATCCGCTCCATGTATACATCTGTGAGATCAGGGGTATTGACGTGTGATTCTGGAAAGTCATCTGAGAATCACATAGAGGTCGTGTTCGGCTTCAGGTTTAGACCGTGACTTTTAGATGAGGCAACTTCGAATGCTGGATGCTTCTTATCGTAGGGTTTGTGTGCCTCGCCATAAAGTCACTCTTAATGCAACCTGCACTTCTCCCCAAGGCTGATTCTGTAGCGTGCAAGATACGAGCTAGTTGAGGTCGATGCCTGGACCACTGTTGTCGACAGTGCGGCTACTCTTAGGTTTGGATGGACAGAGCGGCAGCTTGTAGAGGGGGGGGGGGGGTGCAAGAAGGTACAAAAAGATACTTTAAAAACAACAAAAAAAATACCAGGCAGGGCTCGAAGCCGCGGGTACTGGGCCCCACACACGTCCAATACGATAATCACCTCCTCATCGGATTCCGATGTGATTTCTCCCCGGGAGTTGCGTTCCCTGTGAACGAATTAGCATTGTTTTCAGAGGGCCCTCACACAGCGGCGCTGCCACACCGTTGTGTGAGGACCCGATGGAATATTTGAGAAAACCCCTCAATATATACTCCACTTGGGTATCAGCCCTTACTTTGTGTTGCTGCTCTGGCCTTCGTGGGCTATCATCGGCGGGGTGAAGCCACCTTCTCACAACCACAACAGGGCGGCATGTACCTCCAGTACAGCACGAATGTGGACACATTTGCACGTCGGGGCTCGTGCAACGCCCCCATATACGCCCTTAAGCATATTGTCGTCTCGTTGCACCACATCCGAATGTCTCGAGTTGCTAGCACACAAAGCATAGCTCCAGGTCCTTTGTGGCCAGCGGCCTTTATGCTTCTGCAGGACCCTTAGCCTCTAAGGATTGCATTCAAGTCTGTTATGGAGACATAGTGGCACCATGCATGTTCGGTCGCCATAATCTGGAGTCACATCTGGTAGGCCTTGATATGCATTGGGGAGCGACGGCCGACAAATTGCCTGGCGGAGCTTGCCTTGGTGTTGAGGCGCCTTTGCACTCTTGACATAGGCGCCATGCCCATGGCACAACCTTCTGCAAAAGTTCGATACGGCCGCTCAGCATCTCCTCGGCCACTTGCAAATGCGCGCCACAAAGGCAGTTCGCTATTGCAGTGTAATCCCATGGATCAAATCCCTACGCAAGCTCCACGCGGTTCAGGGTATACGTTGGCTCCTGGACATGGTCTGCTTGCTGGCCGCCAGCCCAAAGGCGGAGGTGGCACGGCCGTCGACGACACTCCCAACTCCTTCTCCGGCTCGAACAACAACCACATCTACCAGCCTTGCGGCAAAGCGGAAAGCATTGAAGCTTCAGCTGCGAATTCGACATTTGCAACAGCTGACAGCTTCGCGCAATACCTGCACCGGTCGACACGAGGCTTTCGAGCTCATGAGGTCCATGAAACAGACACGAAAGACCAGCACCAGCGCACTGCACAGCAGAATAGATCGTAAACGCTTCGAAGCGTACCCCTTGTCCTCCGCGGCCTCGTCGGCGAGATCGCTGCATGCACGATGCTATCGGCACGCGAAACCTCGAGATCGAAACGCACAGGACAGGACACATAGGGAAAAGCTTGCAATACACAGCAGTCCGCCTTCTTCAAAGTCTTCGAAGGTACCAGCCTCAGCAACGCTCGCTGCGTTCATGCGAGCATACAACAACCGCCTGTTGCTACACTCATACTGGCAAAGCACACAGCGGGGCTCAGGCGGCCTAAACACGGCGATAGATCAAGCGCGAACACTCCACTCCACTCCCAACGATTTGCGGCACGACCAAGCTGACGTGCGCGATGCGAAGTCCCGAAGCTGTGCGGCTCTCTGACATCGGAGCCAGTACAGGGGCACCTTGGACGCAGAGGGTACTGCACCCTCAACGCTCTGCATGACCCGGACACCTCGTTCGCTCGGTTAGGAAGCCATCGAAGCCATGCGCCTCACAGCAGCCGAGCCAATACCACAGCAGGTTGATGGGAGATACTTCATCCCCGTTGTCACACACCCAGGACACGTCTGCCGTAACAGAGAGAAGACCACGAGAGCCACCCAGCACCACGACCGGTCTTGCGAACAGCGGTGCAATGTGCAGAATAATCGTCTTTGAGACAAAGCAAGAGATGGTATATCGAGATGCCGAACACATAGCGAGCCACGCTGGATCGAAGATGCGTGGACTCCACGATAGCGACTGCGACAGCCCTGGTGTTGCGCTCGAGAGGATATATTGAAGACGCCTTGGAGAAGGGAACGCGGAGCCCAGACGCTTCTCCAGCTCTTCTTGCAATAAGCCAAGCAACGAAGCCCAGATCCGCATCTTGTTCCCAAAGCGCACGGGATTGAAATGGCTTCAACAATCAACTCTTGGGAGTATCTGGACAGAGGGAGCTCATGTTAACGATCTTGCTGGCTATAGCTCGTTAAGGGGATGACTGACAGTCTCCCTCGTGTGATAGGATCAGTGTCCGCTCCTGTCTTTGCGATGATGGCGGCTGTCGTTGTGTTGGAGAAGCTGACACACTTCAACTCCCAGTTTTGACAGTTCTGGACGTAATTCCGTACACCCGGCTTCGATGATATCTTCGCATACCCAAGTCGCAACAGCATCCTCTTGATCAGAAGCATGGTGTACTGGTGTCTGGTGTACTGGTGTCTGACTTCAACGGCGTTGAGGCAGCGATGGTCATCAGATAGCAGTAGAACACCCCAGGTTGACAGACGGGAAACACAAAAGAGACCACCGAAGAGGAGGAACTCAGATGTAAGCCTGATCGAGGTCCTCGTCATGATACCTCGAACTCACGTCCAGCCTCTGGGACCCATCGCCACATGCTTCTAGATGAAGCATAATCACCACGTTTCTTTACGCCGCTGTTTGTCTTTGCTTGCAGATCCTGAGGTAATTGCTCAGGAACACAACTCAAGTGGTAGGAGGTAACTTGGCAGTCCTCTGGTGCTTCCACACGAAACAGTACGGCCATGAAGCTGCCAGTGTAGATATAAAGAGGAGACCCGAGGACTGATCTTTACAGCGAATTTCTGAGACGTCTTAGCGGAGCTTATGCTTTACTCAGCCTGTCATCCTGTGGGTTCGAGCTGGATGACCTTGCCAATGCTCGGCCCTAGTTACGTCATGATTCAACACGACGCAATTGAGCGCTTGGTGAGTAGCTGGCTAGTAATGCTCGAGACTGACCACACGTTTTGACACGGCGAACCCGGGCACCCAGACAAGGATTTCACGGTAATCCTGACTGTACGCATGTATAGTGCTACGGCAACGACGTGTCTTTGAGTGCAATCCGGCACTGCTGTGCAGGTGGTTGAGCATGATCCGTTGTTGATCAGAGGCATATGCACACATTCCATCTTTTGCGAATCTCGAGCGTCTCTTTCTTGCGAGTCTCTTTCTTTCGTATAACTCCAACGCGTTTAAGACTTTGATGAGTTAATACCCCGCGAGGAGATAAATCAAGGCTGAGGCTTTTGGGGCACGTCCGAAAAGCCTTAGGTCGTGGATCAAAGTCTGACAGCGGGCTGTGAGGACACACCTTCGATGTTGCCGACCTGATTTACGTTCGCCATCGTAAGCAAGTGCCCAAGTATCCTCGACGTCAGCATATAGTGCACCTGTACGCTTTGCCGGTCGTCGGGTCCAATCATGCTGTAAGACTTTTCCAGGTATGATCGCTCATTGCACTGTGGCGTGAGTACGGAATACGTGGCATACATCGCACACAATCTTCAAGGGTCTCGATGTTAAAAGATGCCTTTTCTTTTCAGACAACAAAGGCGTGAGACATTATCACGGTTGCGTAGACTGCGGTGGCACTCGCAGTCCAAAGTCGAACGAACTAAAGTGGACTCCTGAGCAGCAGTAGTAGAGTATGAAGCCACTAAGCCTTCACCGAGCGTTATCACATTGAATGTGACACCTTGGTGGTGCTATTGCCGCCTCTGCTTACCCAAACGTAATTCGGGGGACTCAATGGCGACTCTCTTGGGATATGGTTCTCGAAGAGCACCTGCAACGATACTGCAGGTAAGCTTCTTCATTGTAGCGGATCTGTATGTCCCGTAGTTGGTCCGTCGGCTTCGGCAGTCTCCCGACTTGGTGAAGCCAGGCCCTTCCAGAGGCAGAAGCAACGAAGCCTCTCACCACGGCTGCTCCTTTCTCAGGTCACAAGAGAGAGATAATCCGCAAGGGTTCTCACTTCTTGTCCTCTCCTTTTGCTCAAGCTGCAACGCGTTGTGTTGTTTCGGGTGGAGTACAACAAGCGACATGATGCGGGTGTCCGCTCAGCTAGGGAGGCTGCAGAAGTAAACCCGGGCGCTCCCATGGCCCGGCATCATGCTCCAGCAATTGATCCGTTGTCTTGTCTCGCCGAGCCTACCTGTACTTTGCATGTGTGGCGAGTGGAGGGGTGGTATTCTCGTCGCCTAGGGCTTTTGGAAGGCGCCATCTCGATGCGGGATTTCGTATGGCTCAGGAGGTAGGCGCGACGATGCATACCGAAGCTTGTCCTTGAGAGCTGTGTGCTTGCGTATGTGTGGTGAGGGGAGACACCGGGGCCGTACGCGTGCGGTGAGTGTGTCGGTGTGATGGTCGGGAACGAACTGGTGTTGTGGACTCGATGGGGCTCCGCGGAGGAGAGGGCGTGTCGCAGCTGGGAACAACGACCGCTACGGCAGGCTGGAACATCGAAAGTATCGAGTACACGCGTCAGAGCAGTGCAAGAGCCGTCGGCTCGAGACTGTACTGCGTTCTGTGTACAGATGTACCGAGTGAGTTGTCACCGACTCTGCATGTCGAGAGCAGGGGTCTTCGGTCCGAATCCTCCACGGCGGTCTGGGTTCGCCGATGCGCCATCTCAAATTGCCCGCTTTGGAGCCTCGAGCCAGAAAGCGAGTCGGTCAATTCACTGCGGCAACGCAAGCAAAGGCCCGGGTTCTGGTCTTGCGGTACATGGTCGAGGGAGGATTCACTGGAGGGGTTCATGTCGAGTCAGGGCAGAGCAGTCGCCCAATTCACGTAAGCCAACACCCCTTCCACGTTATGCACGCATCCTAGACTTGAGCTAACAGCAAGGCAGTACATGGATAGATAGTTGCCTTAGTATTCCCCGAATGCCATTCTAGAGCTGAACAATCTCTGCATTGCCTACGCTTGCCTTGCTCCTCCACGCAAAGAAACTGTGCCAAGGCGGGCAACCAGCCTGACCATCGCGCCTGCTACAAGGCTTAGCGCCTCTGAACTTTATTTCCACGTCTGCACACTCATTTCCCAGGCACTCCTAACCACCGTAGCCACCGTCCCCAGCACCTCACCTCCCCACCCCTGCCGCTCCGTTGATCCAGTCAAGACTAACACAGCAGACGACTCTCCTTCTTGTGAGACTACCAGCCCCTGATCCAGTCGGCACCCTGATCGTCTCGCAACGGTGACTCTAGGCAGCTCCGGCGACTGAGGACGATGCCACCAGAGCCTTCTGAGCGTGTGGGCAGCACACATTGTGGACGGAGGTACAAGACTATCATCTTGATGAGCATATACAGCTTGCGAACACGTCCGCGAGCCCTGTAGCAACGAGTAGGTGTCTAGGTATCTTGCACGCTCCGCACGACGCGACGTGCACATCCTCGAAGCCGCCCACACACGACGAAGTATCTTTCGCCAGCGGCCGACCGCACAGCTCGGACATCTTTGGTTTCCTGGAAGCTTGCATACTACGCTGATAGCAACGCACCTGCTTGAACCCCGTAGATGAGAAGGCGAGGACAAACGTCAGACCGCCAATGACGTCTGTTTGGGAGACTGCTCGTTGGAAAGGCTTCACCGCTGCTGTCTTTTGTTTATTCTACATCGCCAAAGAACCGTGGCATCAATTCGCCCACGTGGGGAGTCCGCGGGAGCTGGCGCTGCCTTCTCGTACGCTTAATACTGCACTTGTCTGTTGACTCCGATTGATGAAGCCACTGCTGGCCAAAGCATAACGTTGACGACCAGATCCAATCGTTCGGATTTGTTAACACTTACAGTATCAAAGACTCCTCACCGCTTTTACGTACAGAGAGCACGTCCGTCACGAACCTCACCCTTGTCGACACAGTGTCTTTTAGTCACGACAAGATCTATCACGCTCACTGATGATACAGTGACATGAGGACTCGACCGGTAGGTCATGTTCGGTACAAAGAGATACATGACCTGCTCTTTGTCGTAGCTGAATGCGGTGCTTACTTCCACAACTTCAACAGGCTTACTGCAGAAGCAAGTCTGGCATAGTAGGGGCAACATACTGTTGAACACAACAGAGAGTATCTCCGGACTGACTCCCACGCTATCCTCTGCTCAACCTTGATCTTTGCGAAGACCAGGTAGCTGCAGGAGCGGATCCAGTCGCACACGAAGCTACTGCGTACTATGGGCACGCTTTAGAGTAAACGCCCCACTCCGGGCTTTTGACTTGCAATGTCATTTGCTTTCCAATTCGGCTATGTTGGCTGACGATGATAACATGAAGACGGACACAGCTTCAAGCAGTCCCACAGTGGCATTCATGTATTTTTTTTTACCCGTCCAATGTACCGTTCGTTTACCTCTGACGTTAAAGCAACTGATTCTCTAAGAATTTTTGTTTTCTCTATTCTTACTTTACTTAATTCATGCATACTTTCATTACCCGTCATTCGTACTGTTCATCTACCTTCTCAGAGTTTACAGCAATTTGTTCTTCAAAGGTTTTTGTTTTCTCTATTCTTACTTCACTTGATTCCTGCATACTTTCGTTATCTGTCATTCGTACTGTTTATTTACCTTCTCGATGTTTACATCAACTTGTTCTCAAAGTCTTTTATTTCTCTATAAGTACTTGAGTTCCTATTTGATTTTATATCCTTCCTCCACGTACTGTAGGTGGCCCAGTCCGCTTCCACCTTCGTCACAGGATTGACAGCTGTTTTTTGTATTTTGATATGTCATCTTGAGCAGCTTCATCCACTTCAAGGTACAGTCTGTTATCATAGCTTCAATTTTTGGATTGTTTTCGTTCGTGTACAGTAAGTTCCATCAGATTACTCCAGACATGGTTACAATAAAGAGGTGGACCCGTAAGATATTGGCACGTAGACTTCGGATCCCAAGGCCTATTACCCTAATCGGCGCGATTGGGTTTAGACTCCACTCTCTACGTGCTGGATGCGCACCTCAGCGACCTCGGGAGTGTTGAACCTCTTTGCGTGCGTCACTCTGGATTTACCACATCGCAGCATTCGAAACTCTACTTCACCTCGTTCATATTACGATACAGACAAACGCATGTGGAAATTTGCGTTCAGAAAATTACGTCACTACCATCTTCTCGGACTATATATGGTGCCACTGCAGGGACACCATTCTCTCTCTCTCTCTGTGTGTCATTGTGTGTGTCTCTCTCTCTTACTTGAGCGCGATTGACTAGGGGAGCTTGAACGTGCGCAACAGTACCTGCAGATGCTTGAGCCTGCTGCCACGTGGATCTGGACGTGCAGTATACGATCGAGTGACCTGTCTTCTTAGAGGCCCGAAGCTGCTCAACGGTTGTCAACTGTTGCCTTTGTCCCGATAGTTGAGGACGTACAAAGAAGAGCTTGCACAAGACTTTGGCTCAAGGTTGCCTGCCAGTCTGCTGTCATTGCTCCTGCGGGATATTTTCTGCCCCTCACCTGCATCGTGGATCGGTTCGTGTTACGCCAGCGATCGCTGCCGCCGACCTCCAGAACGCAGAGCCCACGCCTTATACAGACCGCTACGGCTCTCTCCTGCGCTCCTTATCGCAGCACCTTCAATAAACCGCCTGTGTACTACAAGTGCTCCCTACGCAGCATCGACTTCTTGCACGAAGGCAAAGAGGAGTCTGCTGCTCCTTGGCAAAGCTTTGGCATAGTGTACATCGGCCATAGGTCTTAGTGAGACTATCGTCGTCACCGATCGAGCTTTGCGGAGCTCCAAAACAACGCTAGCTTGCGTCTGCCTCGACAAATCTCTAGCTACGCTGCTCCCAGCTTCCTCGTTACCCTCACCATACAAACCTCCACCAACAGCCCCCTCGGCCGCGATCAGGTATGTACTCACTCTCAGCCGCACCATTCAGCACTTCTTTCAAGACCTCTATCCCTATTCCTCGCGACGCACGAGCGGCTTCAAGCAGGTCGTTCACCGTCCGCGTGGCCGTCTCCTGCCCCTCCCACCACCCCCTCCGCTCAAGGCGTGATCCTCAGCGCTACCTTCCAGCTGTTGCTCTGGCATTTTACTTACCACAGAGCAGGTATTCTGAGAGTGCCTCCATCCAGTACCTGTGTGCCGCCATCGCGCTGCGCAAGCTCACCCTACGTGGACGTAAGTTTCACCTACCCCGCTCGACACACACTCGAAAGGCTTCACACCCTGACCTGTTCCACCTCTGGTAAGTTGGCTCGAAACATCTCAGCTGCGTCGTGCTCTGCGATCGCGCAGACTTGCTTCTCAGACATTTGCTAATGCATACAGGCAACATGACGCCGTTTTACGATGACCAGCTGGACTTGACTAATCCTTTCAGTATCAACAATTACTACGGTTATCCACTTGACATCATGTCAAATATGAATGCTCAAGGCGTTAATGGCGTTAACCCTCGTCACGTCGTCAACAATGTCGGTAATAATGCTGCCGTTGCTGCGAACAACACCAGCGACGGTTCGCTCACCTTCATGGATGCTCTCGAGATGCAGGGCCATTCCACTGGCGATCTCAATACCTCGTACGCGCACGACCTTTATGGTGACACCGCCTTTACTAATATGTTCAGCGAGCCCCCCGAGCTTCAGGACTGCGGCGCCTTGCAGGGACCTGACAATTTCAATGTCAACGTCAACGATGAAATCGTTCCTGCCGCCATCATTGATGCTCAGGACGTTCACGGAGGCAGTGAGTTGGTCGAAGATGAGTCCTATGTCAAGGTCGAGGCCGAAGACCTTGGCAATAGCGCTGTAAGTCTCACCCCTTCCTACGGTGGCGAGCACGATGAGTACGATGAATACGATGAAAGCGATGAAAGCGGCCGAGGTTCA
Organism: Plenodomus tracheiphilus IPT5; assembly: GCA_010093695.1. Lineage (NCBI taxonomy): Eukaryota > Fungi > Ascomycota > Dothideomycetes > Pleosporales > Leptosphaeriaceae > Plenodomus > Plenodomus tracheiphilus. Next base: position 659,408 of record MU006293.1, on the reverse strand, counting down.
ATTGTCAGGTCCAGGGCCATAATTATCCCTAAGACCAACAAAGATGGCGTGAGGCGCAAGTCCCGTCAGCCTCGTGCAAAACTCTTGAAATGGACTGACAACGATTGGAAGAATGTTGTCCTCGGCATTATCTGGGCTTGTGGGGAGACTGGAACGCAAATTCCTTTCGACCAGGCTGCGCAGATAGTGGGTGAAAGCTGCACTGCTGGCGCTCTTCAGCAAGCCGTACTGAAGCTGCGCCAAAAGCAGTTGGCCGAGGGCAACTGGATTCCGTCGTTGAGGATGGCATGGACTCGCAAATCCAAGAACTCTGAAACTTCGGTGTTCAATGCTAACGACACTAAGGAATCCGAGGACAACATCAAGTCCAAAACCATGCTCGTCAAGAGGAAGCAGTCGATCTTCAAAGGTACCCAATCCCTTATGGTAACACTCAAACGTGCCTACAGGGAGGCTGATAGGGAACACATAGATCACCCCCACAAGTTCTCCAAGAAGATCAAAGAGGTCGCCAAGTTCTTTGGTTTCCGCAAGGACATCGAGGAGGAGGCTACCAAATCTCTGATGTTCGATCAAGGTATGGAGGATACCCAGACTCCTATTCAGAAGCGCCGGACCAATCTTCATGTGTCAGCCACCGGCAGCCCCCACCGTGTACATGATTTTCCCGCTCTGCTCATCGACACGAAGAAGACCCGCGGCATGAATAGGAAGGCGCTTGTCCACAATGGCACCCTGTATCAGCAGTTTGCCTACAGCAACAACACCTATTCGCCAAGCATGTCGACTCCTGGGCTGACCAATAGCTCGGGCTTCCACTCTGCACTTGGTACACCGCTGACAGTTGCCTCAGCAGATCAGGATTACCTCACGGTCTCTGCAGGTCCAATCTTTTTCGGGACTCCATCCAACACGGAGGCAGGCGATATGGCAGCAGCTCAGCATTTGCAGTCCGCCGGCTTGAACCCTCAGGGCTTGCAGCAGTACGACACGTACGCTACAACTGTCCCCCCCACTTCAGTTGGCAACGACACGTACAAGAGCATGTTCAGCTTTGCGGAGGGCCAAGCTCGGCAGAACGCTGCCAGCAAGTCCGCCCGGGGCGACGACGTGTTCAACTAATCTGGATGTGGCTCCGAACGTAAGATTGCATCGAGCCCTTTACTGTCACATGTACTAACGCAGCTCCTAGCTGTGTCCTGGCTCATTACTTGTTAGTCTCTACGATTGATTTGTCCGATTCCCCGTCAACACTTCACGACACGCGGCTCACGATACACTTGATTGAATTCCCCAAACTCTACGATTACCACAACCACGAATTTTCCTGGACGATTGTATAACTGAAGAGAACGATTGGTATCTCGTTACCTGACGGACTGGATGTAGTACATGACTCAATGGAGATTTGCGCGACTGGATATCAACACGAGGGGATTACGGGAGTGTTCCACGATTTCCTTACTTATGCGATGGCAATGCCGAGTGTCTCACCACCAATGGCTTGTCTATCATGCTGGTTTTTCTATGATCGGCATGTCCTCACTGGACATGTGCTCGTGTGGCATCATCGGAGCGCTTGAGCTTTCGATCTCCATCATACGAAAAACTGGTACTCGAATACAAATTTCGAACCTCACATTGTGCCTTCAAACGTGCTTGCGTGAAGGTGAGATCCAAAGTGACCATCTTCCCTTGACAGTAACGTTTGCCAGCTCATTTGCTGACTATACGCTTTACCGATTCCTCATTCACATCACTTTATCACTTCCTTTGCACAGCAATTTTACATGCAGGCCATGCCCAGACCCGCACAGCTTCCAAAGACCAAGACATAGCACCCACCCTTTTACCACAGCCCAAAGCATCACACCCACTAACAAACTAACAACAACAACAACACCACCTCCACCACGAACATGGGCCTCTTCTCCCGCAACAAAAAAGGCCCCTACTACAAATACAAATCCCCCGCCGACGCAACCCGCGCATCGCAACGCCTCCTCTCTAACTTTAACGCCGGCACCAGCGCCTCCACCGCCGCCGCCGCCAACGCCAGCCACCCAGGCGCGCAATCCATGGTGCCCGACGAAAACGGCGTCCCGGTTATCGTTGAATACATCGGGCTTGTGGACGGCAAGCCCCGGTGGAAATGCCCAGATTGGGTTGCGGAGCTGGATGAGGATGTTAGGCGCAGGAAGAAGGCGTATAAAGAGGAGAAGGAGAGGGATAAGAGGAGGAGGAAAGGGGTTGGGGAGAATTATGGGGGATTTGGAGGGTTTGTGCCGCTTGGGGGGATGAGTACGGGTATGGAGGGACTCGGTGGTGGGGTGTTCGGTGGGTTGGGGGCGACGGGGGCAGGTGGAGCGACTGTGAGGGATGTGCCTGAGCCTGGACCAGTGTTTGGTGGTGGCATGGGTATACCAGGTATGGGTGGTGCGTTTAGACACGGGTCTGGAGGCGGTTTTGGTGGAAGTGGAGGTATGACGAGTGAGCAAGATCTTGGAGCCACACACTTCAGTCAACCTAGGCCAACGGGCATGGGAGTCCAGACACCCATTGGCTCTGGTCCGAATCACTTCAATGCCTATTCACAAGGCCAACATCAAACCACACCCCGCTTCAGCGGTCCCAATGTCTCATCCTTCCCATTCCACCATAGTTATAGACCCGACTTTCGCGGTAACATCTCATCCCCACGACACTCTCAAAGCTACAACTCTCCGTTCACATCATCCCACCATTCAAGTAGACCAGACTATCCCCAAGGCTTCTCCCCCCCCACGAGCCCAAGCAGCATTCCAATCCCCATTCCAGCATTTTCAGCAACAACAGGTTGACTCCGCCGCCTCCCTCCCACCGGGTGTCGTGGATCCACTGGCCACACAACAGAGTCCTTTGGGTATACACGGTAGACGGGCATATGTGCCTGGACAGACTGAGCTTCAGAAACGATTCCCTGGTAGTCAGACTGATCCTGAGCAGCGGTATGAGTATCTTGCTGCACTGGAGAAGTTGAGGGAGGAGAATGAGAGGAGGGGGGTGCGGTGATGAAGGTGATCGCACGTGTCGACAAGGTACTTGTAGCCTGGGTGTTATTCGTATAATATGTACTATCGTATTCATCATATTGCAAAGCGCAGGGTATATACTCTTCCTTGTCTAAACATTATCCATTCCCCATTACCCTCCAATCCAGAATTCAAACAGCCCTCATCTATGGCCTCTCCATATCCGCACTCCCCCTCATCCTAAACCCAGTGCTAATCCTCTCAATCGGTGTCTGCCTCTCCACACTCAACCGTCCCGCAACAGTAACCTTCCCATTCGTATTCGTAACAAGCGTCGCACCCTTCTCCCCCGCCCTCGCCGTACTACGACTCGCAACCGGAAGAACCGAACCACCATCTGTCCAGCGTGCGCTCCCGAGATAGCTTTCAATGCTACTTCGACCATCTGGGCGCACCATTGTGCTTCTCCCTGCGCTGAGGGCTTGTTCGAGCGCACGCATATCGACCGTGTACTCAATGTTTGTTGTGTCGTCGCCGAGGACGGTTTTGCGTGGCTGGGCGGCGTCTCTCTTTGCGCTATGGTCACGGAAACGGCGACGTACTTCGCGGAAGAAATCGCCGATTGCGTCGAAGGAGAGGGCGATTACGATGAAGGGGATGCTGATTGCGAAGCCGATACCGAACATCCACTTGCTGACGAAGGATAGTGGGAGCGAGGGCTCGTCGCTGCCTTCTTTGTGAGGGAATTCCTGGATGTTGATTGTCATCATGGCTGCGATGAAGGATAGAGGTAGGAATATAATGGTCACAATGGTGAAGACCTGAATGGTCTGACCCTGTCTAGCAGTTGCAGCGGCTTGATCGCGTGCGAAGCGAGCCTCGAATGCGTTAGCGTGCTTTTGTTTGAGGTCGAGGAGATCAGTAATGGACTTGTAGATGCGTTCTGCTTGCTTGTCCATGCGCTCCAGATCTTTAATGTGTGTCTCAACTGTCTTGACCATGTCTTTGAATTTCCTCCTCAGGTCGTGCTGGCTTTGTTGACTTTTGTGCTCTTCGCGGTATATGTCCAGGATACTTGTCTCCATGTCTGGAAGTACGTTGCGCTGGTCATCCAGAACCTTGGAGATCATATTCAGTTCATCGCGGATATCCTTCGTCTCTCGCAGCAAGTCAGTCTCAGCGCCTATGTCAAGCAGATTGTCGACAAAGAGAGGAGCTTGGGCCGCTGTGCCGCTGGTCTCGTCGTAGCTGAATAGTTCTTCTCCAATTGGGGGATCCAACAGAGCGTGTTCGTGTGAGTGGTGTGGTGCATGACGACGATTCATGTGCTCGCGTTGTCTACCCTCCGCTTCTAGATGGCGCGAAAACCGGTTCGGGCGCCTGTGATGTTGTAACCACGCTGAGGCTTGCCGGCTTGCCGTATTAAACTTGTCGAATAGCATTGTTTCCATCTCGGTGGCATCGCCTATTGTCGACTCAAACATGTCTAGGAACTGGTAGTCCTCGTCCCCAATCCGATGCCTGTCAAACATCCCGCTACATCGACTTGTGATGATCATGGCGAGATCGTGTACGCTTCGAACAGGGTCTCTAGTCTTGCTGTTGATATCTTCGATAACACCGTCGAGAACGTTGAGCGGATCATTGCGAGGCTGTTGCCATCGTTGAGGGAACGCAGTCACGATCAGATCTTTTCCAAGTATCCATAGCCATAACGTGTCGACCATGAATATCTTCTGGTCTCCACTCTGCTGATCAGAGGACTTATTTTGATATCGGTACACAACCTGATCGCGATCACGAGATTGTGTATCAATGTTGTGATAGAAGAACTGATCGAGCGTACGCCGCACGTGTAGTGAGACTTGTGAAGAGGTCAGATGAGCTCGCAATAACATCTCATCATACGTCGAAGCACGCTGAATGACTGGTTTCACGATGCGTTCTTCGTTTTTTTCACGCTCCTTGAGGAGCTGCGCTCGCAGGATTGCATTTTGCATCTCTTGTCGTTGGCGATCCGTTTCAAAATGGAGGTAGGGCATGAAGGAGAAGATATTGCCCTTGGCGGACGCAGTCGGATCCTTTCGTCCAGGGCTGCCAGGTGATCGAAGATTCCCATTATTATTTTTCAACGAAGAACTCGTAGCCGTTCGGTGCGTGTGGTGATCAGGACGGCGCGGTGGCGGTGTGTCGGTACCACCTGCCTTCTTCCCAGCGGGTCTGGATCCACTCCAATGCGACATCTTTTTCGCTTTGTTCTTAGCTTTTCCCTTCCCCTCTTTGCCGGCCAAAGTGCCAGAACCTGATCCAGTAGTCCAATCAGTCTGTTCTGTGCTCATGGTCCCTGTACGTACAGGGGTTCGCGGTATATGCGGTACGGTCCCTTCAGACGCCCCAGCTACGGCATCAATTCCCAGCCCTGTGCCACTACTCACCACGATTGTCGGTGGACCTTTCTCAGCACTATCAGACAGATCGAAGTCGTCTTGCTGTTTTGGAGCACGCGGTACGCTTTGACACATTGGCCTCATAAAATGCGAATGTATTTGTTGACCGCGATGCTGATGACTAAACGACCGCTCAAGTGCCTTGAAGCCATCAACATCGTTTGCGCCCTCTTCAATGAAAGCTTTCGTCAAAAGTGCTTCTACCCAGGCCATGTTGTTAGCTGGCAGATGTATCCATCTAAAATTTGTCGCTTTCGAATCGGTTGGTAGGATTGACACTGCTGGCTTCCTTGGGTTGATAGTGTCTCGAGCGTAGAGTAATTCGAACACTGTTCTACGAGTGACTTTGTTCTCATTGTGGAAATTACCAAAGTCAACCATTGTAGCATGGAAGCCGTTGGTCGCACCAAGCGCATCTTCGCTCAATGCATCGACCTGATTATGCGGTGCCAAGATGTTGATGATGTCTTTCCGGGCAGGCTTCTTGCTCTGTGCAGCGCGTAGAAAGGGTGTAATACCAAAAGTATCCTTTGCTGCGCGCTTGACGTCTTTCCTTTCGAGCAACCACTTGACTATGTCGAGGTGCCCAGCTTGCGCCGCGACATGCAGCGGCGTCATCCCATTTAAAAGCTTCGCATTGATATCCGCGCCTGCGAGAAGAAGTATTTTGAGGACCTTGACACTACCCTGTTCGCAAGCATTATGCAGCGCTGTCCATTTGCCATCGCTCTTTGCCATCACGTTTGCGCCGTAAAGAAGTAGTAACTCCACAATGTCGTCCCTTCCATGCGCAACCGCAAGATGCAAGGGTGTCTTCTGCCTGATCTCTATCGCGTGTATGTTGGCTCGGGGTAGTCTCGTTCTTCTTAAGAGCATCTCGCAAAGTTCTTTCTTGCCTGTACTTGCTGCCCAATGCAGGGGACTTCTCTTTTGTTCATCCTGACCGTCTGTTCCATCAATCGCGATATTCTGCTTCAGCAACTCCGCAATAACGTCGCGACCCCAATTACAGTGCTTGTCAGCCGCCAGGTTGTGTAGAACATTCCGTCCCGTGTTGTCTTTCTTGTTGACATCCGCATTGCGCCTCAAAAGCTCGTTCATGATATGGAAGTGGTTCTTCCAGGCTGCCGTCATGAGCGCTGTCCTTCCTTGCTTGTCTTGCGCGTCTACATTGCCGCCAAACTTGAGCAGCAACTGCACAATCCCAACATGGTTCTTCTCGATCGCCTTGAACAAGGGTGAAACCCTTCCTCCAGGCGCTCCATCCGGCTTCGCACCACTTTTCAGTAGGTACTCGGTGATCTCGATGTTTCCGCGCTCGGCTGCACGCATTAAGCCTATGCGCAAGAGGTGGTCGGTCGGTTGCGACTGTGCTTTCGCATTCTCGATGATTGCGATCGCATCTTCATGTCTCTTGTCCTCGATTGCTTTGAGTAGGCGTGGTTCGACGCGCGCATTTGCGACGTCTGCGCCGTCGCTGGATCGTGAAGGGGAGCGTCCCATGGTGGTTGCATGCTCTGAATTCTCGAATCGTGGGTTGCTTGCGGAAGAGCAGCGGAGGTGCGCAACTGGAGTATCCGACTCGAGAAGGGATGAAACCGCCCCTTACCACTCCGAAAAGACGGCATCGCATGGATATTCGGGCGCCATGTTCGTTGTCGCAGTCCCTTCTCTTCAATATTTGCTCGATGTTGCCTTCATAGCGGTGGGTGGTTGCATGTGTACAACCACTCAGCTGCCGCGGAAGAGCCAAGGATTCATGCCTTGCGCATCGTGCATCGTCACGTGGGATCTGCACCAGTGGTGGCCTAATGCACTAACCTGGGGATTGCGGCAGATGGGTTCGGTGTGAAAGTGATTCGTCACATGTCGTTCATCCTGTTTGGGGGCTATGACGGCCGGCTCTTGTTTGGTATTGGAGAGAATCCGGGGTCCGGAACGGAAGGCTCGCCAGCACTTGAAGGCGGGGACGGTGTCAGAGCGCCCATGTTTCCCATTCGACCACCAATCACCGGTCCAACGTCACTCCAACGAATCTCATGGCAGCATTATAACAAGGCTCTAGCGTGTATGTTTCGTGTGCGCCAGCGGATACTGCAGGTAGGCTCCGCACCTATAAACAACTATGAAGACCGAGCCCTCCAAGCAGTCACTGCCAGACAGCGCGCTGTCAACAAAAGCGTCTGCTCCCACAAACACACGTAAGGTCGCAAGAATTTCGACATCTTCATGGCGCTTTGGAGCTCTTCTTCTCGTTCTGATCATCTATTGCTCCGCCGACAGGTTCAGCACAATGTCATCTACACACGTCGATCTTTCATCGTACAACAAAACGATCTTCGTACCCTTCATCCACAATATCAGCATCAAACACGATCCTCAGATCATGTGCACTATTGAAGGAGTCAAGATCAAGATGCCTGTCGATACCGGATCGACTGGCTTGCTCATTGGCTCCCCGATTCTACCCAACATCTCCTCCTCCATTGGTACACCAGCCCATCATTATTTTACAAGTAGCAAGATCCTATACGTAGGTCGGCTTGTCGAGCTACCCATTAGCTTCCAAGGGGAAACCGGTTCGCACGCGTCTGCTACAGTGCCAGTCTTCATCGTAGACAAGAGCTGGAGGTGCCCAGCATATGATCCGAGCAAAGACAAGTTTGAGTGTCCACTTGGCCCGAATGGCGAGAAACCTGAGGAACGAAACACTTCGCACATCACCTACATGGGCGTAGGCTTTGGACGCAATCAGCCCCGAGATGGTATGCCTTATGGTGCTCCAAAACTCAACCCTTTCTTGAACATCAAGACGCTGGATGGGGTGCCACTTTCATCGGGATCCATACGAGCTGGGTATGCCATCTCGACAGCGGGTGTACAGATAGGCTTGACGGCAGACAACACGCGTAACTTCGCTTTCGTAGAACTTGAGCCTGGCGTCTCGCATGATCAGGACCCAAGGGACTGGGCTATGACACGCATGTGCTTTAGCACTGATAATGGAGAGCCCAGTTGCGGCGCGGCACTGGTGGACACTGGGCTCGCCCAGATGTACTTGAGAGCGGAGAAAGGCGTGTCGATACCCACCGTGCAAATACGGAACCCGAACAAGCACAGCCATACGAAAATGGTCAAGCGTGTGAGACCAGGAACCAGTGTTGTAGTTGGGTTTCCAAGCTTGGATGGGCCAGTGATGTCGCATTCCTTCGTGGTGGGAACTGGATCGGTGACTGAAGCCAGCGCAGTAATCCCATTGAATCAGACTGCACCGCCCTATGTCAACACGGGTCGCAGCTTCTTGTTCGACTATTCGATATCATTCGATGCGATTGGAGGGCGATTCGGATTTCGTCCGGCCAGCAGTTCAAGCTCTGTCTTATAGCGGCCAAACAATCAACTCTCCCTGGCTGTCCCTGGCCGTGCCTCCTCTTCACGCCCAAGATCGATACCCAGCCCTTTGCCTTTTCCAAGACCATCTAGTCATTTGACAGTCATGCTCCTCATCGGGCTCTTGAATCCATCCCTCAAGTCTTTATACTCCTCTATTGCCTTGACGACTACTCCATGAGCCTGTTCACTATCCACACCCACCACCACAATCGCCCCAACACAGCCCTCAACCCCCTTGACAAACACCGGAAACCCACCTCCTTCAATCGTATACTTTGCCCACTCATCCCCACTCATAGCATGATATTCAGCAAACCTCTTATAATCCCCGTCAAACATACAACTCATGTACCACGTACTATGCCCCCACCTCAACACGGTATTCCGCTTCCTCTGCATCCACGCCTCGGAATCCGGCATCAGGCCCGGCATACTCGGCGCATGGAACAACGTCTGCGAGGCCAGCGAAATGTGAATTAAACACGCGCACTCTGCCGTTCGCAGCGCATTGCGCAGTATATTCCCAATTACCCATGCGTGTTCGCAGGTGAAGTGCGCAAATGTAAAGTGTCGTTCTTGGCGCGCGAGGAGTTTGAGATCGTGGGGTGGGGCGGGGAGCGTACTGAGCATGGCGTTGGTGGTGGGGGAGGTGGAGGATGCCGTCGAGGTGGGTTGGGATGAGGATGTGGAGTGCGACATGTGAGATCTTATTGACAGCGGTGGGGGGACATATAGATCGAGAGGGACGGGGATTAGGGGAGGGGGGAGGAGGTGGTCGACGATTACCGCAGTGTATGTATGTTTGCTAGGGCTCTGTACAGTACGAAGCTTGCGAATTGCGAAATTAAAAAAGGACCATTTCGCCAGGGGGCGAGGACAGGGTAAGGGGAAATCTTTGCTCCAGAAGGCAGCGTGGCCCGCGTTTTGGGTGCACGCAAGTTTGCACGAGTATGCGGCAAGTCGTGGGATGCGCGAGTCAAGATGCGATGGGTAACGAAATGGAGGCATGATGCCGATGAAGTTGTGGCGGGCCGGTCCCGCTTGTTTGGGGATCCGCTAGGTAGCGTGGGCGTAGTTTGTATCAGGGGCCGCGGCCGCGTTCTTCCTGGTGGTTTTTCCTGAAACATGTTTAACGGAGGCTGAAACGTGCGTGTTTTTGATGAAACGCGTATAGTGGTTTGAGACCTGAGTTTTGTTGATCCTGGCATTTGGTAGAGTATACTATACTAGGCCGGAGAGTAGAAAATCAAGTCCATCTGCCGCGTGCAATCAAACTTTACAATCATATTAGACCATTGTGCTCCGCAGTTTATGATTTTGAAAACAAACTTTTGAGAAAAGGTGTAGTCTATGTGAAATTGGGAAGATTCGCCTTTTGCGACCTGCAGCTCAGGTGTATGCATCTTCTCGTTATCTGGCTGATGTTGGACGACATTGTTCGTATATAACAAAACTTCGCTAGACTCATACTCACCAGAACAGAAGGCAAACCTAAAGCGCAGTCGACTCTCAATGCCTGGCCATGAAGTCGCTACTCACGTGTTTCTTCAACGCTATCCACATGGTATGGTCTGAACGAGCTGAGGCGGGACTGGCCATGTATTGGTCGGGAGTCCCATCTTGTTCCTGAATGATTTCCTATGGTCACGTGATCCATAATGGGGTTGCCATACTTACTTACATTGGCTAACGGGGTATGAGCCGACACTGTCAAGAACAGACCTCAATGACTGGGAGTTACAGTGAAATCTAGCAACTCATTTGAGTGAATACCATGGGAATCGTTGGGTCACGGTCGCCTGCCAGACTGCACCTACTTCTCCAGTGGTCGAACTTTCATTCTGTGAGACACCCTTGAGAATAAAAGACCATGTCAAGTTCGAGATAATCGCCCACACTCACCCTCTTAAGATCAGCAACAATAACACTCAATCAACCGGGGTTGTTGCCCACAATGATCAACTCCGCCTCTAGCCTGAAGGTCACGGGTGGTTCAGATACCACTCTGCATGCATTACCATCCTTGACCCTCATAGAACAAGACGACTTCGATACGATCACGCGAGCTTTCTTTCGCTCCAAGCTTGGTGACCTCTGGTATGCAGAGACGCAGCTCCCTCTAAGCCTTGAGGAACAGCGTGACCCTTGTTGCTGGGCCGTCGCACCTCGTAAAGTCTGCAAGCACATCTACCCACAGTACCCTGCCTCCAAGATGACGCTAGCACCATCGACGACTGGCTTGTATGAGAAGCACACCATCATGCGTGAGCGTGCTGGACGTGGGGTGGATGAAGCGTGGTAGAGTGCAATGTGAAGTGATTATTGTCCTGTGGTTGTACACGGTAGACGAGCTTGTCGACGGCGGCGATGGTGATGGAGACGGAGATGGAGATGGCCGCTTCCTGTTTGGCTAGACTGACTCGTGGGCATGGCTGTTTGTAGAAGTTCCACTCGCACTCCACTCTTGCATGTCGTCCTGTTGTGGCATTGTGTGGACTCGGCTGCGGCCGCCAAGATGACGTTGTGATGGTGCTAGGGTGCAATCGGCGATGATGTTCAGGTCGACCCGTCGCATCAGCCCTGGACTCGTCCCCTCGCCCCCCATGGCCGGCCTAGACCACGGCTTCTGTTCGTGCTACCTGCTGCCCTCGCCTTGTGCGCCCGCACCAGAACATGGCTTGGCTGCTGGGTGACAGGCTCACCGGGGCAGGCTCACGCCCGTGGCGCCCTCTGCCATGTGACGTCACCCGCCTACCTTAGCACTCCTCCTCTCGCTGCCTCTGCCAGCCCGCGGGGCGCACGCCTGCTTCTGCGCGCCAACACCACCTGCATCCCGCTGCCCGCCCGCCATGGAGAACCTGGATCGGCTCAGTGCCACTGGGCTTCCGGTCTACGACCTGAACCGCGAGAATCTGAGCCACGGCGACTGGTGAGACAGACGTGCCCGCAGCTCGTGGCGACGCACCCGAAGACTGACAAAGCGGCAGGTCTCAGACGCCCCTGGGGCCGCGCGAGTCGTGGCCGGCAACGCTGGCATGCCTCGTCAACACCTGCGTGCTGCCCATGCCCCACTGTGCCGCCATCTTCTGGGGCAACGACCTCACTGTGATACACAACCTTGCCTGGGAAAGGGCGCGGGGGGGCCTTGACGGGCAGGCTACTTGCGCCCGCGACAGCTACCAGCACGAGGCGTTGGGGTCACTGCAGACAGTACTGCGTGGCCGTACAGTCAAGGTAGGTAAGCATCACATCACCTCGCTGATGGACATGGCGCGGGGCGCTGACATGCACAGCCGCCAGATTCTTCCTTAGCCAGTTCTCAGCCGAGCGCGACACCCAGCTGCTGCTGAGCACCATCATCGACAACGAAGGTACCCGCCAGGGCGTTCTGGCCCAGATTTTAGAAAACCCAAATGTCGACAGATACATGCCCTTCGAGGGCTTGGACAAGATGGCGCAAAACCATCCTGGAAGACAAGTCAAGGCCCAAGCGAGCGAGGACATGGGCGAATACTCTGAAGGCCGCCAGGCCAACTCCCAACAGACGTCGTTATTCCAACGGTTCGCCGAACTGCTCCCGAATGGGCTTGCCTTGATCGACAAGGACCTTGAAGCTGTCTACGTGAACGATCGGTTTTTCAAGCTAACCACTAACAAGGGTCAGAGTGAGTTCCGTGCTTGGCCTGAGAGCATCCATCGGGATGACTATGAACACGTTATGACTGCATATCGCAAGGCGTTTGAAAGTCGTCAAGCACTGCAGATTGAGTTCCGATGTGACCTTGCAGAGGCGTCAACCAATTCGGCCGAGGAACAATGGAGACTCTTTTTATTGAAACCTTTGAGTGATGACTCGCAGGCCGGCTTCATCAGTGCCATCATCGACATCACAGACATCAAACAAGCCCAGTTGACCCAGGAGAAGGCCGCAATCGAGGCCCAAGAGCGCAAGGAGCAACAGGAACGGTTCATTGACATGGTCTCCCACGAAATCCGCAATCCGCTCTCCGCAGTACTGCACCTAGCTGAAGAAGTCAAAGAGGTAACCCGGGAGATTGCATCTAGCCATGCAGACATCAAGGACCAGGTTGCTGATATACTAGATGCCGCCGACACTATCCTTCTTTGTGTATCTCATCAGAATACCTTGGTCGACGATATCCTGTCCTTTTCTAAACTTGATTCGATGATGCTGTCCTTGGTGCCTCGGGGTATGTAAATGCTGAGGAATCGTGTCCATAGGGCTAACCATGTGCAGAAACTCGGCCCAAGTGGGAATTCTCACAAGCTCTCCGCGTATTCCACTCTGAATTCAAAGCCAAGAACATAAAATTTCATTACGCCATGGATATCTCCTATGAAGACCAGAATGTGGAGTACGTTGTTGCTGACTTGAATCGCATGAAACAAGGTAATAATGTTCAGTATCAGCCGTTGTGACGTGCTAACAAACTTAGTGTTGGTCAATTTGATCACCAATTCAATCAAGTTTACTGCTCGCAAGAACGGGGAAAGAAGAATCACCGTTTCTGTCGGTGCATCTGTTGAGCGACCAACTTCATACCCTCCTAATGTCATCTTCTTCAGCGAAGAGAAGGAAACTTTCCATATCGACTCTACCATGACGTCGGAGTGGGGCTCTGGAGATGCTTTGTACCTCATGGTTGCTGTAAAGGACACTGGCATAGGTATCAGCAAAGAGGGACAGGCGAAGCTGTTCGAAAGATTCCGGTATGTTGTCACTTGGATTTCCCTGAATCATCTAATACTGATAAACTGTATAGACAGGCGACCCCCAAAACTCAGGAGAAATATGGTGGATCAGGCCTTGGCCTCTTCATATCGCGAAAGCGTAAGTGTACCGTGCGATTACATAAACTGTAGCTAACACCAGTTTAGTCTGCACGCTTCATGGTGGCGACATAGGTGTGAGTGCTAAAGAAGGTGAAGGTTCAACATTCGGCTTCTTCTTCAAGGTCCGTCGATCTGATGGCACAAGTGATGATGGGCGACCCCCCTTCCAATCTCGGAGTAACTCTGAAACCTCAAATCCACCAAATCGTGCAGAAACCCCTTCCCGCCAGCAAAGACCTGGCTATAGTCGCGCGAACTCGAATCTCCAAAGCATCAAGGAACGCCAGGCCGAACAAAACCACCATGAGGAACGGAAGGGTGAGCGGACAGAGGCTAGAATTGCAACCAAGCAGCAAGTTGTCGATGGAATCGACATGGAACCTTCGCTAATCAATCCTCCAACCGAATACATCGCAGAGTCACATCCCGAATCTAGCAAAGACGGTCGATACGAAGAGACCCGCGACATCGCAAAGAAGTATACCAGTCATGTTCCAGATTTAGAGAAGAAGCTGCCGGACTTGAAGAGGGGCGAGACGCATCGGCAAGAGACTGAAGCAAAGTCAGTGTCTAGATCGCAGAGTGATCAGCGCTCCGAGACCAAGCAGACTCTACTTCTCGTCGAGGACAACATTATCAACCAGAAGGTCCTCCGACGACAGCTTCAATCGCGGGGCTTCGAGGTCTTTACTGCGAGTAACGGCCAAGAAGCCATCGATGCTGTAGCAGAGCGAGGAAAGATTACCAGTGACAACGCCAACGACAGAAACTACTTCGATTGCATTTTGATGGACCAGGAAATGCCGATCAAGGACGGTAACACTGCAACACAAGAAATTCGACAATTACAAGAAATGGGAAGGGCAGGCTATAGCCGTATCTTGGGTGTATCTGCCAATGTTCGGGAAGTGCAAACCAACAGTATGCGCGACGCAGGCATGGATGATGTGATTAGCAAGCCGTTCAAAGTCGACGATTTGGTGAAGAAAGTCAAGAGTCTTGTGCTGGAAAGTGGTGATGGCAGCCATAATAACAAGCCAAATGACTCTGGACTGAAGCATGACCATGATGAGCAGCTGAAGGAGGATGCCACGACACGAGAAGATCGTCGTGATCGACTACACCCGGACATGGGTGCTGAAGAGCGGGACATCCGTCTGGAGAGGAACGGCCGAGAAGGAGATTCGCGGGGAGGCGAGCGGTCAAGATCGAGACAGATTCGCAAATAGAGGCGTTTCAGTAGTTGGATCTCTCCTTCACTGCATTTCAAGGTTTTTTTGGTCACGGTTTCGTTGTTTGCATGTGCATTTGCATGGCTTGGTTAGAAAAGCGTTATACCTTAGGGATTTTGGAGAATTCAAGAGTGCTTGTGTCTGCGGTTGAAATGGTAGTGCAGTAATTGCTTGGCTAAATTGATGATTGCGGTGGTGATAAGAGTTGTGCGCGAGTCATGCTTCAACATCCCACTCCACCCCACTTTCTCCGCACCTATACCCCATGACATCTGCATCACGATGTCATACCGTTCTGATCTCAAAGCAGAACGCGCTGCGTTACGATATCACTTACCTAACTGAAGTTCCCCCAATCGGCTGCATCATACTCAATCTAAGATGTCTAAGTCATTCCAAGGCAAGGTCGTCCTCGTTACTGGCGGTGGAAGTGGAATCGGGTAAAAAGAAACACCAAAAGCCATGGTCCATGTCCTAACAATCGCCTGATATAGACGTGCAACAGCCCTCAAGATGGCCTCCTTAGGCGCCTCCATAGCTCTCTGCGACATCAACCTCACTAACCTCGAGGCCGTCGCCGCACCATGTCCTACACCCACACTCGCCCAGAAAGTCGACGTCGGCTCCACTCCAGACGTCCAATCCTTTGTTGACGCAACGCTCGCCAGATTCAGTAAAATCGATTACGTCTTTAATTGTGCAGGCGTAAACCCAACCAGCATACCACTCGAAGACACCACAGACGCATACTGGGACAAGCTCGTCAACACCAATCTCAAAGGCGTATTCCTCGTGACTCGCACCGTGCTACCGCATCTCCAGCGCGGCGCCGCCATTGTGAACGTCTCCAGCATCTCTGGGATCCGCGGTTCAGCTATGCAATCTGTTTACTGCACCACCAAGTTTGGACTCATTGGCATGACGAAATCTCTCGCGCTGGAGCTGGGACCTAGAGGCATCAGAGTCAATTGTGTGGCGCCGGGGTATATTGATACGCCGAGTAATGCGGGGATTGTCAAGGGTGGGGAGTTTGTGGAGAGGATGAGGGTAGGGAATGCGTTGGAGAGGTTGGGCACGCCGGAGGAGGTGGCAGATGTAGTGGCATTTTTGTTTGGGGAGGAGAGTCGGTATATGAATGGGGCGGTGTTAGAGATTGATGGGGGGTTGAAGATGAGTAGTACAACGAGTAAATAGATGTGTTGATAGGGCTATTGTGGACGCGAAAAGGACGTGTATGGCATTTTTAGCAGCGCAGCATTTTGACTGATGATTCACAGGAGTATAGAGAAGTGGGAACAGTTTGCATTACGATGGCAAGAGTGAATGTTCTTCATCTGATGTTAGGTGGGTCCTGAATGCGCAATCACGTGTAATCGGCGCGACTGCCTCAAGTTAGCGTCAAGCCTCAACTCCAAAAGTTCCCATGCGACCAGATCCTGTCAACCAACATCTCTCTCGACCACCCCCACACTCAGACAACATGGCCGAAGTACAATCACCACCTGCGCAGACAGCCCTCGCCACAGCAGATACTCCCTCACTTGCGCCAGACACGTCTCTCGAGGCCTCCACATCCACCGAGCTTGCGCCCATCACGACAGAACAAACCATCATAACCACCAATGCAGAAGGCAAGAAAGTCAAGAAGATCATCCGCCGCAAGCGAAGACCGGCGCGGCCACAAGCCGACCCCGCGACCTTCAAGACTGACGCGCCACCCCCAACCGGCACGATCTTCAACATCTGGTACAATAAATGGAGTGGCGGCGATCGCGAGGACAAGTACTTGAGCAAGACAGCCGCACAAGGGCGCTGCAACGTTGCCAAAGACAGCGGCTACACCAAAGCCGACAAGACACCTGGCTCCTACTTCTGTCTCTTCTTCGCTCGCGGCATCTGTCCCAAGGGCGTCGACTGCGAATACCTGCACCGCCTACCCACCGTCACCGACATCTTCCCCTCAAACATCGACTGTTTTGGCCGCGACAAGCACTCCGACTATCGCGACGACATGGGCGGCGTCGGCTCCTTTCAACGGCAAAACCGCACCCTCTACATCGGCCGCATCCACGTCACCGACGACATTGAAGAAATTGTCTCCCGCCACTTCCAAGAATGGGGCCAGATTGAACGCACACGTGTACTCACCGCGCGCGGCGTAGCTTTCGTAACATATATGAACGAAGCAAACAGCCAATTCGCAAAAGAAGCAATGGCACATCAAAGTCTAGACCACAACGAGATCCTCAACGTGCGCTGGGCAACCGTCGATCCGAACCCACAGGCTGCGAAACGCGAGGCCCATCGCATCGAAGAGCAGGCCGCCGAAGCAATCCGAAAAGCACTTCCAGCAGCATACGTAGCCGAGCTCGAAGGCCGCGATCCAGACAGCAAGAAGAGGCGGAAAATAGAGGGCAGCTTCGGATTACAGGGATACGAGGCGCCAGACGATGTATGGTATGCCAAGGAGAAGGCGGACTGGGAAGCAGCCAAAGAAATAGATGTTGGTGGTGGTATGCAAAACCAACACATGATTGAGGGCGGTGATGCGCAAGGAGATGAATATGCGGCGTTGGCTGTTGCTCCGGCCGCGCAGAACAGTCAGGCGAATGGTATACTTTCTAGTTCGACACTGGCGGCGTTACGGGGATACACGGCTGCGCCATCGAGTAAGAGGTCTGCGCCTGTGGCGGGGCCGCTTGTGGGGTATGGGAGTGATGATGATAGCGATTGAAACTGGCTTGTCGTGTATTGGGAAAATTGGATTAGGGGGTTTAGCATTGTAAATAGCATACCTGGTCTTGTGTATGAGGCTTGGGCCGGCGCAGGAGAATTGATACCCTTTCACAAACATGTCATGCATACTGGACTAATGTACTGCCTGAGCCAACAATGTGCCATCAGAATAGGTATACAGTCATTGATATCGTTACAAAGCGAGGGAGTCTATCAAAATCAAAAAGAAACAACAATACTCCATGTCCACAACGCCATGGTACCCAAGAATAACACCTCATCCCATCCTTCGCCAAAATTCGACATGGACTCATAGAGACATGTGCTGTCTTCCCATCGCAGAGACTGATTCCTGTCTCCGCAGGCAATACAGATCCACCATACCTCAAACCCTCGCAACACCCTCCCTCTCACAACCACTCAAAAAGGAGTTCCAATCCTTCACCATGCGTCTCCCCGCCCAAGAACTCGCACCACATCCCCTCCCCAATTGCATCACAGATTCCACTTTTCCATAACCTCCCGCCAACGTAGCACCCTCATTCACCCCGTCATACCCAAACTTTCCACTGTCCACCCGGACAAGCTCCTTCGACGGAGAAGCAACAACATCAACATCCTCAACCCCCTTAAACAACCTCTTCGCAGCAGCCCACTCCCCCTCATGCGCGCCCCCACAACCAAACGCACAAACCCTCTTTCCACACGGACGCCAAAATCTATATTCCGCGACTTGCGTCTCAGACAAAGGTCGTACGCCCAGTAGTCCAGACTCAACGCTACGATTCGAAGTATACAGTAGCATTGTACCCGAGGGATCAATGGGCGATGATGTATTCGTTTCCGTACCGTTGGCAATTTGGATACTCGGGGCGAGGGGGCTCGTGTGCTGAAATTTTGAGTCGGGGAAAAGTGAGGAGTTGTGTGGAATGTTTTGGAAGGCTTGTTTGTTCATCATGCTTTTCAGCATGGCTGTGCGGGGGGAGATGCAGCGGGAGGGGCTGATGGGACTGGTGGGACTGGTGGGTGATGCGATACTTAGAGATGAAGAGGAAGAGGAAGCGCGTGGTGGGGAGCGCATTTTCCATCTATTGGGGCTGAATTGGGGGCTGTTATTGCTTTTGACGAGGATGTTGTCGATCAGGCCGATCTGTGAGGCATATGGGTCATGTTTATGAGACTCGCAGTTGCTTGACGGCTCATATGATGTGTATCCGTCGACGCTCATTGTGCTTGTGGTACGCCTTGCTGGTGTGGAGGCCCGTGGTGTCGAAGGTCCGCTTCCAGCTTCAGAAGCGGGAGAAGGGAACAGTACTTTTGCACTAAAGGTTGGGGATAGTGGGGTTGGGAAACCCGGGTACTTTCTTCCAACGTCCGTTAAAAGAGACAATGTGGGTCTGATAGCTTCGGGTTGAGGTAACGTCTTCTGGTAACTGCCCATACCGAACACTGGGACACTGCCAAGGGATTGTACTGCACCGACGAAACTATTCATTGACTCATCGAGACAGGCTGCGAACGAAGGTAGGCGGTGGTGGACGTTGCTACGCATGTGCGCATCGGTCCTAGATGAGTGCTGGAAAGACATATTGGTGAATGGACTGGTTGGACTAGTGATGTTGCTGCTCTTAGTCGACGACCCATCGCTGGTGATGCGACGAAGGGCCTGTGCAATGAGAGCACTGACTGGCTCTGCGCGTGCGAAGCGTGCTTCGTCGCAAACCCAAAGGCCGCCGTATTGGTGCCAAGGGAAGTTTCGTAGGAAGTAGTCCTCAGGGTAAACATCATATCCAAGTGTGCGGGAGCGAAAGAATGCGTATACGTATCGGCAGTCTGGGAACTGGCGGAGTACCTGCAAGACACAACTTTAGCAAACGGTCATGAATGCAAGTGGGCATTGATGTGTGGGAGATGATGATTCTGGTGCTTGTATTTGAGCTATATGCGAGTAGATGGCATGAAGGTGCCGGGTATCTATGTAAATGCATGATTTAGGAACAGGCAGATGCAGATGAGGTTGAGCATACATCCCAAGCGGGGAACAAGGGTGGCGTCGCTGTAAGTCTACACAAAGTCAGTGCAAATCTAGTAAATTTCGAAATTAGTGCTTACATGAGGATCTCGAAGGCCGCGTGCTTCTTCAGCTGCCCCGTACCGCGTCTGTACGCATACAAGACTTCTGGTCGAGCAGTCCTGATATTTTTGCGGCCGACTAATTTATGCATAGCAGGGCTGGTGGAGTACATGGGATCAAAGACGACGAGGTTGCTGGTACCGTCACGACGGCGTTCGAAGCCAACTATAGTGATGGAGTGACCAGGCTGTTGGAGGTATATGGGTGGCAGAAGCGTCTTGAACACATTAGAACTGTCACTGACAGCAGCCCGCGCGAAGTATCGCTCGATGGCTGGAAGGAGTTTCTGATGGGCGCTAATGTCGCGCTCTTTGTTATCACTGAATTGCTCTACAGCACAGTTGATTTCTGAACTGAGAAAGAAAGCTTGTGCCTGTTGAGCTGTCAGCCACTGAAAGCACCTAATGGTTATATGCCTACTTCGGGCGTGCCGATGTACTTCCTGGTGTCTCGGATACCACCAGTCTGGACACGGCCTGTCTCATTGATGCCTCTGTCCCAAGCAGTCTCTATACAGTCTTGCAGCTTCAATATACCTGGTGTTCGACCTGGAAATTCTTCGTGTCCTTGAGCCTTGGCGCCTTGAATGTATGATAGAAGCATCTGTATGTTGCGATATCCGCAGAAGCCCCCTTCTTTCGGAGTCTTGCCAACATGTAGAGTGGAAGGGTGACAGTAGTATGCCTCCGTCACGGTGCGGTCCAGTGCGGACAGCTGAGCTAGGATGGGTATGATGCCGGGGGTCTCGTTTTGTACTTGTTCTTGCTTTATGAGGCGACCATCTCGACCGATACGGTTGATAACGCTGATCTTTGGCCCTGCGTCTAGTTGATCATGCAGCCATCCAGGCATGCGTTCTTCCCAGGCATATGGGCCGAGCTCGGATTTCTGTCCCTGATTAGCATGCATAGTAGTTGCACGATACTTGATTCAACTCACCCCGAGACGCGCACTTTTGTTGGGGAGCTTAACAGTTTTGTCTAGCTTTGTGAATGGGTTGAAGGTGAGGATGCTTCTGGAGATGGTGCTCTTCTCGCTGCTGTTCGTGTTGCTTCGTTCGCGATGAGTGTGTCTCTTGGACTTGCGTCCGTTGCCAGAACTTTCCTGAGGGCTACGTGCTTCATCGACGCCAGAGGATCCTGACGGGCCAAGATGATGGCGACGACCAGCGGCTAAGTTGTGCATAGTAGCGGATGAATAATGAGAATGATACTTTCCTGCTGTCTCGTCAAAAGATAAAGATTCAGCGTTGTGATAATCAAGATGATCGTTGAGTTCGGAGAGAGAAACAGCTTCGCCGCAGCCGGGTTCAGGGCACTCTACAATGCCTTCTTCTTCGTCAGAGGAAGGCGTGTCTGCCACGTGCTTGCGTTTAGAAGGACTCAGTGACAACGCCGCGGGTAGTTGCGGTTCAGGGTCATCTTGGACCACGAAGGGAGAGTCGGTGGTATGTGCCTGCTCGAAATGCAGTTGAAGGACATAGTCGTCGCTTGGTAGTACTGTGAAGTCGCACATGGGACACTCTAACAACCCCGTACGGCTTGCCATGTTCGCAGACGTGATATTTTGCATGCAGTCACTGTGGCTGCCAAAGCCTGGTTCGGCAAGAGTCGAGTATGCACAGCCTGAGGTTGCTATGCTCTCTCCTCCACGGATACGGTCACCTCAGTCATACACAACTGACTGTGTCGGCGTGTGTACTGCTTGCTGTAGCTCAGCATGATGGCCACAGCTTAGCGGCTTCACGACAGGAACAACTTACTACCGTAGATGCAGGGATCCATACTGGTCTTATAATGCACTTCTTCGTGGATCGTATCGACGTTTGCCAGCAGTGATGGTGCTGGCAAGAATGTCGGTGAAGATTGGCGTGAAGAGGGGATAGCACACATGGACCAGGTCGTCACACAGAACTGCCAAGGCCTATGGATAAGCAGAGTACTGGTATATGTGGTCACATAGTAATTGAAGATCCCATCGCAAAAAGTGGAAGCATACGGAGCCTCGGCCGAAGATGTGTGAGGGCAGTGTGTCGGTAGACTGCCTGGGTAGCATCGGTGACTAGCCCACGGACATCACGGGTTTAGCCGCGACGCGGGCGTGAAGCCTGGTGTTGTTTCTTTCGCCGACCAATGTGAGCCGAATCCCAGTACAATTCATGGACATGAGGCCTCTCAAAGGCGCTCCACAGCACGTTGCAGCCAAATCATACAGACATGCTGCTGTATTAAAGTCCAACTACCTACTTTGTTACTTCGTAAAGGTCGGAGAGTCGACGACGACGACGTCATTGGCTCGGAGCGCCAAGATCAAAAAAACAACGACTGCGGACGCCAGAAGGCGCATCGGAGCACCACATGTCGACAACCTCAATGTTGGCCCGGACGTCAGGCGTCACGTCAGGCGTGTGCAACATCACGCGGTCATCAGCAGCGCGGCAGCTATGGCGACAAGCCCCGAGACGTCGCTATGCTGTCGACAGCACCAACGAGCCCGAATGGTTTCAACCCCTACGGGCCGAGATGCTCAGTCGCGACATCACCTATCTTCACGAGGACATTGTCGCTGAGCCCGAGAACCGGCTCGCCCACACGCTCTCTGGATTCCTGCCCTCCAAATGGTGCACGCCGCCCACAACCAATCATCCCAACGTCACCCCCGGCCACCATCTCATCTGGTTCAATCCCGCGCTCCCAGCAGACCAGATGCTCCCCGATGGAACAGACGCATCGCAGAGTCCGGGCGGCCCTTGGGTACGGCGCATGTGGGCTGGTGGCTCCATCACTCTGAGGCCTGACCAGTACTACCACTCCAGTGGCGGCTTCAACATAGGCTCAGCAGTAGCCGGTGTAGAGCGCATAAAGGATGTGCGGCTGCGCGGACAAGGCGACGCTGCCAAACTGTTTGTGACTATCGAGCGTCGATTTACGCGCGTGGATCAAGCATACAGATCCTACAGAATGAATCGCAGCAGAGCAGCAAGCCGTCGATTGGTGGCAGAATACTTAAAGCAACAGCTTCGCGATAACGAGGAATGGGACGATGCCTTACTCAAAGAGGAGCGGGAACTGGTGTTCTTCAAGGAGCGCCCTGCCGCAGAGCTCGAGGCAATCAAGGCTGGACAGATGGCTCCGGTCAAGTATTTAGACCGTAAGCAAGCCTCGATCATTTTGCAGTAAACGCTAACAACCGAAAGGGCCCAGCGAACCCGAGCTCTCAATTGCACTCACCCCTACACGTTCGCTTCTCTTCCGGTTCTCTGCCCTCACGTTCAACGCCCATCTCATCCACCTTGATCCAGAGTATGCTCGTAACGTCGAAGGTCATCGTAATCTTCTCGTCCATGGTCCACTGTCCCTGACACTTATGATGCACGCCATCTCCAAGCATGTGAGCACTGCATATCCAAGTCGGGTCGTCGTGGAGCGTATCGATTATCGGAATCTTGCGCCCTTGTATTGCGATGAAGAAATGCGCATTTGCGCTACCAAGAAGAACACAACGGATACGGGAAGTACATATGATGTATGGATTGAGGGTCCAACGGGCGGCGTTGCTGTCAGAGGCACAGTACAGACAGTAGCCCGGATGAGCGAGTATCGAGACAGTCAGAGGAAGAAAGCTATGCGGTCGGAGAAACGCTCAAAATCACAAACAGGAAAGAGTAGGGAGGGGAAAGCAATTACACCTGTAAGGAGTACGCCCCCTGGAGAAGTGATTACTACCTCTGAAACTCAATCTAGTAATTTGCTTCCCACATCCGGGGATGCTGCACCAGCGAAACTGCATAGGCTTACGGTCCAGGAGGACACGACCACACACAATTCGATTATGGAATCGACAACGCCAACATTGCTACCAGTCCCCGGATCCATCGTGACTGCCGATACATGCTTGTTTAGTGTCCACTTAGATGCCCAAGATGGACAGGCTGACGTACAAGACCCAAAGTCGTTCGACGGACCGCATCCATACAACAAACGTACACGCACCCGTTCATATCGATTTTTAGATCCTGTACTACCCTTGCGGCAAGTTAGAAGTCATCGTCCCTTCAGGCCGAGCATCTCGCCTTCATCACGTTATTTCATACGTCGCTTGACCAAGAGAAAAACAGAGAAGACTTCTGTAGCGCCCATCCCGATCATACGAACCTATGGCGCTTCACCATACGAAGCCGCAAGTTATGCTCGGTTTCGAAAGGATGGCGTACGGAAAGTTGGGGCAGCAAGCATCAGGATGCTGGTGTCACCATCCGACCCAGGATATTGATACCGTCGATACCGAGCGTGTAGGGACGCAGCGTGGAAGCTTTCCCTCGCATGTGGTGACCAACTGTTATCCAATCTGAGACATAAGTGGTCAAATAATATTGTATTAGAAGAGCAACACCTGTCGCGTTGAGCATATCTTTGCGTTTCATTGTGAATTGTGTGGGAAATCGGTCAGGGAGTCAGAGCTTCTAGCAATGTGATGGGCGCTGAACACGCAGAACCCTTCACATTCGGCCATGAAGATGTCGCTCATTACGGCAGTAGTGAGCAATATTCCAGCGACTGTGAATGACAAGTTTCTGAGTTGGGAGGGGATTTGTAAGAGGTAAATAACTGCCTCCACCTTTACAGTTTCCGCAGGTTACTGCAACTCGACCATTTCAACTTCCTTTGAGACCGCTGTCTAGATGCCGTACAGTGGCAGTCCAAATACACCGCGAGGCGATCCACTGGCTGGGTGGAAGCAACAAAACCTAGCAGCACCCAAGTCAGCAGCCCAGCAAGATTATCACTATCAAACAACTGTCTACGATGACCGCCCGCCTGTCCCAATAGAGGCTCCCGATCCGACACCATCACCGCCAACATTGCCGCATGCTCTAGCCTCTCCATCTCCACCATCAGTATCAACGGCCCCACCCACAGGTGGTGCTGTGAGACGAGGGATCACGACGCAGAAGAAGGCGCCTGTCCTGACGGCGACACACGCTGGCCACCCCCAAAAACATCGCACTCCAAACCCCTCCAACTCCTTCTCGACGTCAAAGGCTCACAGCGAATCTACTACCACCTCATCCACAAGAACACGGCTCCCGAATCCAAATTCTGGAAGAAAGAGATCCAGTTGAAATCCCAGTCCTTCTTCACACAGAAGTTTCCATCTGCAGAAGAACAACTCACTACAAGCGGAGAGTCGCCACAGAAAATCCAGGAAGCCAAAGAACAAGCGGAATTTGAAGAAAAGGGACGGATGCGCAGTGCGATTATCACTGCAAAGCTGCAGAAGAAAATGAGAGAGCTGAGCACCGGGGTGCGGGGGACGATTCGGCTGCTTGAAGAGGAAAGTGTAGAGGTGTGGAAGTGCATTGAGCTTTTGCAGAAGGGAGATTCTAACAAGGCGGTCAGGATTGGGGCGGTTGTGGAAAAGTTTGAGATTTTTGGGGTGGGGCTGAAGGGGGAGAAGGATCATGTTTTGTTGGTTAGCCAGAGGATGGGGTGATTGTACTCAAAGTCTGGTACACACACACACACACAATTTATTTACGCCCGGCGGCCGAGCCGAAAGGGCTACTAACGCTAATCTAACTTTACACTTCTTATGCTACGTCTCGGCCTCCTTAGCCCATATATCTTCTTTGGCTCGCTTCTTCTTGTAGCTTATCATCCAAGTCAGAACCCTTTCTCTATATCTAGAACGCTTCTTCTCTATTTAATGCACCTCGTCAGACGCTCGTGGGTTAGTATTGCCGGCGGCAGGCTGGCTTAGAGTCGGCTTCTCCAAGAGATTCTCCAAGTGTTCAGCGTCCTATCTTCGGCGGCTGAAGCGTTGTCTGCTGTCTATTGCACGAGGCTGTAGACAAGTTTATGTTAGTATTTGAGGTTTACCTAGTTACTCGTTAGATATCAGTTTGCCTCGAGTCTTCGTGTTGCTATTGCAAATCGTATCGTCGCTCGCACTGCGTCCATATCTGGCGCCCATTTGGCGTCGTCTGTTGCTGCTTTGCCGCCCAGGTAGAACGGCAAGTTTCCTCTGCTTGACTGCGTACACTGCAGCATTTCTGTTCGCTGTGTGGTCCACTTTCTGCAACGGAAGAGAAAGTGCTCCACCGTCTCTGCCGCCTGTCCGCATTCGCATTGGTCTGTCGTCGACGCTTTGATTCGGTGTCGGTACGTGTTTAGTTGCGCCATGCCTGTTCTGAGCTGGGCAAAGTCTGGTACACAGTGTAGCATGAAATACGTTGGTGATATTTCGAACGATGAATTTCCGGCTATATGCTTCTATACAGGTGCACAAGAAACTGCAAATCACTGACGAGGTGCAGCTCCTCCTCGATACGCGTAGTAGAATTTGCAGCAGCCAACCTGTGCATGCTCTATTCAAAGGCTAACCACACAAGGCCGACAATTGCACAAGATCACCGCAGATGTGATTGGTAAGAATCATGATGATACGGAGGTCCGATTGTGGAGCACCCGGTCCAAAAACCGAGGTAGAGTAGCCGTCGTGGTCGTAGCGCCAAGAGGCTTCTAGGCGTTTCCGCGACCCAGAAATTTTGAGAACATCGTCCACCTCTCAAGCATCATCTCCGCAATTCCCCTACACCACCACCTTTCCTCGTCATCTTGCATTGAGCTGGAGTCTGGAAGCACCGTTTGACCCTGAAAACTCTACCACACACCTCAATCTCTCCACACATCCTCGCACACCATGCAGAGAGCATTTGCATCGCGGGCGCGGACTTCCGCCCTCAACTCTAGCTCCAAGCTTCGGTCCACCACCTTCAACCTTCAGCAGCAGAGGTTTGCACACAAGGTAAGACATGTTTGACAAGCCGAAATGCACAATTGGTTAGATTGCGGTGCTGACGTATTCTGTAGGAGCTCAAATTCGGCGTCGAGGCGCGAGCTTCGCTGTTGAAGGGTGTCGACACACTTGCAAAGGCCGTATCAACAACACTGGGACCCAAGGGTCGCAATGTTTTGATCGAGTCCAGCTACGGCTCTCCCAAGATCACCAAGGGTATGTGCTAACCACTCCGTTATGGCCCAAGCATTCCGCTGACATCAACAGATGGTGTGACAGTCGCAAAGGCCATCACCCTCCAAGATAAGTTCGAGAACTTGGGTGCTCGTCTGCTCCAGGATGTCGCCTCCAAGACCAACGAGGCTGCTGGTGACGGTACCACCACCGCCACTGTTCTTGCCCGCGCCATCTTCTCCGAGACTGTCAAGAACGTTGCTGCTGGATGTAACCCCATGGACCTGAGGCGCGGAACACAAGCTGCTGTTGAGGCAGTTGTTGAATACCTAAGGGCGAACAAGAGGGATATCACCACCAGCGAGGAGATTGCACAGGTCGCTACTATTTCCGCCAACGGTGACACACACATTGGCAAGCTTCTCTCCAATGCCATGGAGAAGGTCGGCAAGGAGGGTGTCATCACAGTAAAGGAGGGCAAGACCACTGAGGATGAACTCGAGGTCACCGAAGGCATGAAGTTTGACCGTGGCTACATCTCGCCCTACTTCATCACCGATACCAAGACCGCCAAGGTTGAGTTCGAGAAGCCTCTGATCCTCCTCTCCGAGAAGAAGATCTCTGCCGTCCAAGACATCGTACCCGCTCTTGAGGCCTCGCAGCAACTCCGCCGCCCCCTTGTCATCATCGCCGAGGACATTGATGGTGAGGCTCTTGCTGTGTGTATTCTCAACAAGCTCCGTGGCCAGCTCCAGGTTGCCGCTGTCAAGGCCCCCGGCTTCGGTGACAACAGGAAGTCTATCCTTGGCGATCTTGCAGTCCTAACCAACGGCACCGTCTTCAGCGATGACCTTGACATTAAGCTCGAGAAGGCCACCCCCGATATGCTTGGTTCGACTGGATCAATCACCATCACCAAGGAGGACACCGTCATCCTCAACGGTGAGGGAAGCAAGGACCAGGTGTCTCAGCGCTGCGAGCAGATCCGTGGAGTCATCAACGACCCCACCACATCTGAGTACGAGAAGGAGAAGCTCCAGGAGCGTCTCGCTAAGCTCTCTGGTGGTGTTGCCGTCATCAAGGTTGGTGGTTCCTCCGAGGTGGAGGTTGGTGAGAAGAAGGATCGCATTGTCGATGCGTTGAACGCTACTCGCGCTGCCGTTGAAGAGGGTATCCTGCCTGGTGGTGGAACTGGTCTCCTGAAGGCCTCTGCCAATGCCCTGGGCTCCGTCAAGGCTGCCAACTTCGACCAGCAGCTCGGCATCACCATTGTCAAGAACGCCATCACCCACCCTGCTCGCAAGATTGTCGAGAACGCTGGTGCTGAGGGCTCCGTCATCGTTGGCAAGCTCATCGACGAGTACAAGGGCGACTTCAACAAGGGTTTCAACAGCGCCAAGGGCGAGTACGTTGACATGATCGCCGCCGGTATCCTTGACCCCTTCAAGGTTGTCCGTACTGCGCTTGTTGATGCCAGCGGTGTTGCGTCGCTTCTCGGAACTACCGAGGTTGCGATTGTCGAGGCTCCCGAGGAGAAGTCTGGTCCCCCAGGCGGTATGGGCGGTATGCCAGGAGGTATGGGAGGAATGGGTGGCATGGGTTTCTAAACGCCTAACGCCCAACTGCCTTTCCTTCTCTCTTCTAATACCCCCTTTACGTTATACTCACTTTTAGTGTTCGAGTCTTTCCCAGCGACGAATTTATGTATACGTTATCCGGATGGTTCTCCGCTCATCTCCCTGTCTACTTTACCACCCTCCGAAAAGCGTAGCATTCTGTTGGATGTTTGATTTATTGTACAATACTTTGTGTATCTAGAAGGACACCTGGGAAGGACAGGATGTAAAAGCAACGAAGCAATGTAAATAAATCCAAACAAATGAACCTTATGAGCATTTCACATTCAGCTATGGTCCAAGAAAACTGCAGGGTAGGAAGAAGGCGAACCCTGGCTAGCAGGCCTCGTTGCTGTGGCGCCGCGGCGGTCAAGTAAACCTGTACGGCAACCCCACCAAGCGTCGTTAAAAATACCCCACTACCGTTCCGCCTCAGCCTCAGCAACATCACTCCTCCACCTCAGCCCACCTCCTCCGCATCCACATCCATAACACACGACGATCAGTTTTCGGAAACGATGTAAGCTAAGCCGTTTGCTGGCAGGCAACCACTATTGCGACAAGGCCTCGTGCTGTTGTGATCGCAACTGATGACGACGACGCTGACAGGCAGCACAGTACTGATAAAGCTCCTGGTGCCTCGCTCCTCCCTTAGCATCCTCTACACACACAACACATCATGGTGAGTGCGCCTGCAGACATGACTGCGTCCTGCGAACATTACTGACAGTTTGGCATAGGCTCAATCCGGGTACGTAACACACCATAAACACCACCACAGCGCTTGAGTGGCGCGCCTCGATCCCTCCCAACCCCTGGTCGATGTCTTGACGATGGCCGTTCCTACGGCATACTTATCCATATCACCTGTCCATCCACTAATACAACACAGTGTCTCTGTAGCGCCCGAGTGCATCCAGGCCTTCAACGAACTGAAGCTCGGAAAGGACATCAAGTGGATCATCTACAAGATCAGCGATGACTGGAAAGAGATTGTCGTCGAGGAGACTTCCAAGGAAGCCAACTTCGAAGTTTTCCGTGAGAAGCTCCTGAACGCAAAGAGCAAGGATCGCCGCGGCAAGGAGGGCATTGGCGGCCGTTACGCTGTCTTTGACGTCGAGTACGAGCTTGAGAGCGGCGAGGGAAGCAGGAGCAAGATTACGTTCATCAGCTGGACGCCAGACGATGCATCGCAATACGTGAGTGCAGAGAATGCGCCATGGAATGGCGGTGAGGGATGGGGAAAGTGTTTGCTAATCCATGTGACAGCCCCGTATGATGTACTCGTCCTCCAAGGAGGCCATCAAGCGCGCTCTCAACGGTCTTGCCGCCGATATTCAAGCCAACGACGCCGACGACATCGAGTTTGAGAACATCAAGAGCCGTGTCTCCAAGGGTCGCTAAGCGCCTTACCCCACTCCGTCGATTTCGCGATAGCAAGCATGCATGCAGATGTGATTGATTTGGCGACGAACGACATAATGATACGAGACCGAATGAAAGCAGGGAGCTTGGACGCACTTTGGTGGTCAGGGGGCAAGTATCGCGTATCCCGGCGTGGCAATGCCCGTTTGTTCTTGCGCTGTCAGGCAGCGCGTTTCTAAGGGTCTATATAGATCTGGAGAAAATGTCACTGATGAAACATTCATCCTATTCCATGACTATCGTGCGGTGTGTGATGTAAGATGTCCATTTATCTTATAAATGTATTCCAATCATTTGTCCTGTTCCCAAGCTTTCTTGAAGATCCCAAGCAGGCGCTCACTCTCGACCTCGTCTTTAGTCCGTTGCAGCACAAAGTTGTTCAGATCCGACCAGAACTCTTCCGTCGCAACAACTTCCTTCCCACTCGGTCCGGCCGCCGCAGGTCCACTGCTCGTCGAGCCTGTCGCGGCACCAGCCAACCCCTTATCTGCCTCGCTCGGCGCCACAGCAGGCGGACTCTGCGCCGGCGTGCCTCCAACCGCCGGCGACGCAACTCCACCGCCCATTACCATGACCCCAAACTCAACCTCACCCCCCGCATCAGCCCCTAAAACCTCCGCAACCGTCTTCGAGTCCGTAATCGGCTTCTTCTTATACAGAATCTTGATTTTGGCCGCGGGAACGGAGGCCTGTGTCGCGTACTGCTGCTTCAGGTCGAAGACGGAGGTTTTGCTGGGTTCAACGTTGGAGAGGGAGATGGTTGGTGTACTGGGCTTCATGGGCTTGAGGGTAATGGAGAGGGTGGCTGAGGTGTCGTTCGAGAGGTCTGCGGCTTTGCGCTTGGGTCGTTGGGGATGCGGGGGGTGGGGGAGGCGGGGGAGTGTGTACTGTGGTTTTATTAGTGGCTGTGGATGTAGAGGGGGGAACAGCGATAAATTAACTGCGTGTTGTGAGAGGGAGGAGAAGCTTACAGCGCCCTGAGCAGGGTATTGTCGCGCATCTGCTATGTGATCTGAAGATAGCTTCGATGGGCGGGCGTCGAGTGCGCTGAGGAACGATTTGCAGAACATTATCTCCGACATGGTGGCGGATGTGAGCTTCGCGATGGTGTGTAGATCTGTAGATGGCCAGTTGTGATCTTGGTCTTAGCAGTCTGGCGAAGATACTGTGCAGGCCAATAACAAGAATGTCCGGCAATGACGATGTTCGAGATGCGGCGGGGACGCGGCGCCCAATTCTGCCGCGGAAGAGGCTAGGCCTGATTGGTGCTACTACCCGCTAAAAAATATGCTTGCCAAAAGTTCGAAAGTTGGAGGTCTGCGCAGACATCGAGAGCGCAACTTCCTACACTAATACTTTCCCCTCAAACTACCCATTAAACACCATCGCCATGGGTGTCGGACGTCGCATGAAGAAGCAGGGCATGCCCGAGCCATTGGACGAGTCGCTTGTTACCAGGAAACGCAAAGACGCGCCCGCTGCACAGGAAATAGAGCGCAAGAAGAGGAGCAGGACGGCTGCGAGGGAGGCAAAGGCCAGCGCCCCAGCTGTGAAGCCAGCCAAGAAGGTTGTGACTACCAAGGTCACGAAGACCAGGGTCAACGGAAAGCCTGCGAAGAAATCTGCGCCCCAACCGCCCTCAGACGATGAGGACGACCTCATAGACAGTGATGACGATGAAGTCATGGGGGATGACCTCGCTGACGTGAACGTCACTGGATTGGATGCGCTGGGTAGTGCATCTGAGGACGATGACGACGAGATTGACGATGATGAGTTCGACTCTGACATCGTAGACTCGGATAACGAAGTCCGGAAAACAGCGATGTGGTCTGACGACGAGGACGAAGACGAGGCTGAGGAGAAACTCACAGCCGCAAATATCGCTGGTCTGTCGCGGAAACTCGACATGCAGAAGGCCGTTGAAGAGGCAGAAGCCCAGGCTGAATTGGAGGAAGCAAACATGCAGACGAACATTGCAGGAGAGAGGCCGAAAATCCTCGACGATGAGGACGAGGAAGGACGACCTCTGACCAATCTCGTCACACAAGACATCCAGCTCCTCCGTACACGCTTGAACGACACTGTCCGCGTTCTCGATGACTTCAAGAATCTCGCTGAAGAGGGTCGCTCAAGAACAGAGTACCGCGCTCAGATGTTGAAGGATATCTGCGCATACTATGGTTACTCCGAGTTCCTTGCCGACAAGCTCATGAACCTGTTCCCAGCCCGCGAAGCCCAAGCCTTCTTCGAAGCTAACGAAACACCCCGTCCCATCGTCATCCGCACAAACACTCTCCGTACACATCGCCGAGAACTCGCCCAATCGCTCATCAACCGTGGCGTACAACTTGAACCTGTTGGAAAATGGTCAAAAGTTGGTCTGCAGATCTTCGAGTCACAAGTACCCCTCGGTGCTACACCTGAATATCTCGCTGGTCACTACATTCTTCAGGCTGCTTCTTCGTTCCTTCCCGTCATGGCACTTGCGCCTCAGGAACATGAGAGGGTACTCGATATGACTGCTGCCCCCGGTGGTAAGACGACGCATATCGCAGCTTTGATGAAGAACACTGGATGCATATTTGCCAACGATGCGAACAAGGATCGTGCCAAGGGTTTGATTGGTAACATTCATCGTCTTGGTGTAAGAAATAGTATCGTTTGCCACTACTCTGCGCTCGAGTTCCCTAGAGTCATGGGTGGCTTTGATCGTGTGTTACTCGATGCGCCTTGCTCTGGTACTGGTGTTATCGCAAAGGATGCCAGTGTCAAGACAGTGAGTATCTCCATTTCGGTATGGGGGGTCAAGGTTAACATTTAAGTAGAACAAAACCGAAGCAGATTTCCTGAAATTGCCGCATCTTCAAAAGCAGCTGATTCTGGCGGCTATTGACTCTGTGGATCACCACAGCAAGACTGGTGGTTACATTGTGTACTCTACTTGTTCGGTCACTGTAGAGGAGAACGAGCAAGTGGTACAATATGCGCTGAACAAACGTCCGAATGTCAAGCTTGTTGAAACTGGCCTTACATTCGGTAAGGAGGGTTTCACAAAGATTGGTGGCAAAATTTTCCATCCATCGATGAAGGTAAGCTACATTCAGGAAACTGGTCTACATGTCCCCCACTAACAGCGACCATAGATGGTACGAAGATACTACCCTCACACGTACAACGTCGACGGTTTCTTCGTTGCCAAGTTCAAGAAGACTGGTCCCACACCAGCCAACGCAGTTGGCGTTAACGAAGCCACCAAGCCAAATGGTAACAGCAATAACATCACGAACAAGATGGACCAGCTCGAGGTTGTCGATAAGACCCCTCTCCGTCTGGAGGGTGAAGAGTCTGATTCAGACTTTGGCGGCTTTGATGAAGAGGAGGATCAAAAGTACATTGAGCGTGCACAAGCCAGCAAGCTACGCCGAAAGGGCAAGGACCCCAGGGCTATCGTACCCAAGGGCGAGAAGGCTACAAATGGTGCTGCCAAGAAGACCTCTGAGGAAGAGACCGAGCCTGTCGTCGCTGAGAAGAAGGCTAGCAAGAAGGTCGACGTTGAGCCCGTTGTCGAGAAGAAGTCTAGCAAGAAGGAGAAGAAGGCTGGGGGGACGGAAGTTGCCAAGGATGTAAAGTCCAATGGCGATAAGACAAAGGATAGCGCGGTACAGTCCAAGAAGGAGCGGAGGAAGAGCGGGGAGAAGAAGTCAAAGGCGTAGGATAGAATAGGTGTGCATGATTAGCATCGGAAAAGGAATACCATGTCGTATCCGACCTTGGACTTTGCAACATGTCACATGCATAGCACATTACCCTATAGCACACTACTGTGCCAGAATCTGTACGGTATGACTAGGGATGCTTCGTGAGGGCATGTAAGGGCTACCTGTGTCTCCCTCGTGTCGTCCTTCTAGAAGGCGCATGGTTGTCTTACGAGACGATTGTTGAGAGGCGGGTCCTGGGTCCTTGGGGAACCAATCTGCATCCCCCCTCACCCTCCAAGACCTTCTCGAAGACCAGCATGTACCGTAATGAGCATATAACCGCGCATTCTGACATGCAGCGTGCTGAAGGATGCTGACAAACTTGACCCTGCTCACCCACATCCCGCTTTGATCAACCGATCAGGCCAAGATGCCAAGCTCAAATGCAGTTGAGAAGGTGATCGGCAAGGTCGGGGGTGAGCCTCTGAGGACGGTTCTCACTGTCCATTCATCTCCCTCCCCTGGGCCCCCTCCATCGTCAACCCCTGTAGTCCTGTAGTGGGGTGCTCCAAAATTTTCGCCCAGCTAGCAACTCTGATTGATCACATGTCGGACCTCCACTTTCCCAATAGCTTGTTCGTGTCGAAGTGTCGAAGCAGCCCGTGGGGAGCGGTCATATTGCGGGCCCCTTCTCCAGGAGGAGAGAATCGAGTGCCGCCACTTGTGCCAGGCCTTCTGCGGTCCTTTCTAGCGACGCACCAGTGCCCTTGGACCAGCACGCATTTCGCTAGACGCCGCGGCTACGCGACAGAGCCTCAACTTGATTGAACGACATTCCATGCAAGCGCTGCCGGACGACGCAATCTTGGACGGCAGATGCGGGTCGCTGTCGCATCCCAATCGCCTGCTTTGCGTCGGAATCGGAGCAAGTCGACAGGGCATGCACCGACTCGTGTCGAAGAACAAGCTCGCCGAGGCCTGACACGGCGAGCTTGCGGTATTGGAGCCATGGCTCGGTGGTGACCATTGCGCAAAAACAACACAATCGATACACCGCAGCTGCCAGGCGTCACGAGGGCGGCGCGCCGTTGGAGCGGCGTTTCTTAGAGGCCCTTCTGCACGCCCGTGGCGCTGGTTGCGGCGTCCGGGGCCGCATGTCGACATGTCCCATGCGCATCGTCGGTCGCTCTGCAATGCATCGCTTTCGGCCCCTGCAGCCGTCAGCACTGTATCGACCGAGAAACCTTCCGCTGCCATGCTTCTCCAGTCTGGAGGGCATTTGCTCCAGCGGGGTCTCCGACATTGGGAAGGGGAAAAATGTCCAATCGGACCGATGTCTCTTGTTTCAAGGCTGCACGATTCAGGCACGAGTTTTTTCCTCCCCTCCTGGCTGCTACTCTAACCATCGCAGCGGCACCTCGGCAGTGGGCAGGCTTTCACGCCATTGTCTATCTTTAAATTGCCAGCTGCGTGCAACGTCCGACACGGGCGTTGCTTGGCTGACGTCTCCACTCTGCTCGAGCATTCCTCAGGCTTGACATGCTTCTGGAGCGCCGAGATTCGCTTAGCTTGGACGAACCCGTCCTTGGGATCGTCTAACGGGAACCGTCCTTCTTTGTTAACTGTGCCGAGACGAGCTACGACTGGCTGGCTGAACACATCATTGCCCTATAGGCCAACACACCACGGGCAGATGGCGCCGTATTGGTGCCGTCCACATCGGTGGTGCAATGAACACCAGCATCCTGGATCTGGGGTGAGATTTGGGTGTGCGCCGCGCGAGCTGGGGACATCATTGGAGGCGGAGGTGGGTACTGAACCAAACTTGGGGCAAAACGCCGGGGAATTGGGGGGTTGAGTCGCAGTGGAGCATCACGCTCGCTGGGTAGAATTCGTACACCAGACAGGGTACAAGGGTGTAGGTTCGCATGCGGGGACCGAGCTTGCATGCATGGAGAGGGCGCTGTGCTGCACCAGGTAGAGGGCACCGCTGGGAGGGCTAGCTGCTCAGATAAAGAGCTCATGCGCGCTCGCTGTTTTGGGAGGACTATTCCACGCGCGTCTTTCACTTTGTGACTGCGACTCTGCAACCTCAATCCATCGACCCGTAGATTCTCTCCCTCAGATTTACAGACAACATGGGTGTTATGCTGAGGCCTCCGCCAGACACGCCTGGTAAGGCGTGGCCTGCTATCTGCATCGGTCTCTTCGTCGCCTTTGGTGGTGTCCTTTTCGGGTACGCATGCAGTATATGACATGGTGACGGAACATAGACTGACTGAATCTAACAGATATGATACGGGTACCATCTCGGGTATCCTAGCTATGCCCTTCTGGAAGCAGGAGTTCTCTACACAAGCTGATGGAAGTCTCACTGCGAGTGAAGACTCCCTCATCGTCTCGATTCTGTCTGCTGGTACTTTCTTCGGTGCTCTCACTGCTGCGCCTGTTGGTGATATCTTGGGACGCCGCCTTGGTCTTATGTTCTCTGCTGGTCTCGTCTTCAACGCTGGTGTCATCATGCAAACTGCCTCCACTAGACAGCCACTGTTCATTGCTGGTCGTTTCTTTGCTGGTTACGGAGTTGGTCTCATCTCCGCTCTGAGTAAGTCGCACCTTCGGGTTGCATGTCTCTTCACCTCTGTACTAACTCGAATACAGTTCCCATGTATCAGTCCGAGACTGCTCCCAAGTGGATTCGAGGAACGATCGTAGGAGCTTACCAATTGGCTATCACCATTGGTCTCTTCCTTGCAGCCATTGTGAACAACTCTACCAAGGACCGCAACGACTCTGGATCCTACCGCATCCCGATCGCCATCCAGTTCTTGTGGTCCATCATCATCGTCGTTGGGTAAGTTGCGTCGAGTATGAGGTTTTACTCTGGAGACCTAGCTAACATTCGCATAGATTGTTCTTCCTTCCTGAGACCCCACGTTATCTTATCAAGATGGACAAGTACGAAGCTGCCGCAAAGAGCTTGGGTCAGCTGCGCCGCCTGCCAGTCGATCATCCCGCCGTCGTTGAGGAGCTCAACGAGGTGCAGGCCAACCACATGTACGAGATGTCGCTCGGCAAGTCCACATACGCCGATTGCTTCAAGGGAACCCTGGGCAAGCGTCTTCTCACCGGTTGCCTCCTGCAATCACTCCAGCAGCTTACCGGTGTCAACTTCATCTTTTGTACGTTCTGCTCTGCCTTGCACACCTGATATCTAGACAAACAAGCTAATGACTGTTTAGACTACGGAACACAGTACTTCCAAAACGCCGGTTTCAGGAATCCATTCATCATCTCCGTTATCACCAACTCTGTCAACGTTGGCTCCACCTTCCCCGGTCTCTACATGGTCGAACGCCTTGGTCGTCGTAACCTCCTCCTTCTTGGAGCCGTGGGCATGTGCGTGTGCCAGTACATTGTCGCCATCACCGGTACCGTCGCTGGAACCTCTAACCTGCCCGCGCAGCAAGCTGCCATCGCCGTAAGTCTATCGTTCCAAACATCCACAACCCTTCAAATGCTAACAGAACAAAAGTTCGTGTGTATCTACATTTTCTTCTTCGCTTCTTCGTGGGGTCCCGTTGCGTGGGTTGTCACGGGCGAGCTGTTCCCCTTGAAGGCTCGTGCAAAGTGTCTCTCCATGACCACTGCTTCGTAAGTTCCACCCACCCGCTCCGTCTCAGCACCTCCCACTAACGCAATCCCAACAGTAACTGGCTCCTCAACTGGGCAATTGCCTACTCAACCCCCTACATGGTCGATGAGGACCACGCCAACCTCGGCTCCAAGGTCTTCTTCGTCTGGGGCAGCTTCTGCTTCGTCTGCATTGCCTTTGTCTACTTTATGATTTACGAGACAAAGGGACTGTCGCTCGAGCAGGTCGATGAGTTGTACGGTGTTGTGAGCCAGGCGTGGAAGAGCAAGTCTTTTGTGCCGCAGGTGTCCTTTGCGGATGTGGATCATGAGAAGAACAAGGGTATGAGTCTTACCGATATTGCGCAGAACCAGGAGAGGAAGAGGAGTGTGCAGCATGATGAGGTTGTTGCGCCCAAGATTGTTTAAGTGAGGGAAGGTTCGGTTGTGTGTATGTGGTAATGATGTGGGATGGGGATGGAGATCGGGGAGAGGTGCGAGGTATGAGCGAGTTCGGCTTTGTCATGAATGTGCATGGTGTCATGGTATGAGGGTATGGATGAATGAGTCGAAGATATGATTAATAGGTTGATGAGTCCGAGATGTAGTATACCCCAAATGTCAAGTTTACGCACCTTTACTTCATGTTACCCTCCTCATCCATAATTGCATTCGAACGAATTTCTCGTCTTGATTAGTTCTCCTGGAGCCAACCACCTTCAGCATTGCTATCACGCAAGCTTCCACCTCTCTACACGCTGATTTTTTTTCTCCGTCAACACATTTCGAATATCAAGAAATGTACAATCCGTCCGTAGCTATCGCTGAAGTAACGTGTTTGATAGATAAAATCGGTCACGAATTAGGTGGCTGACGCTCTGATGTTTCCCCAGTCCTGGACGGATCTCCCCATCGGTTCATGCCAGGTCTGTTCCCACACGAGATCTTCAATTGGAACAACCTTGTCAGCGTTTGTAGATCTGACTCTACAAAGCACTTCTAACCGCCAACTTGCATGCATCTACTTCCCTCCAACAATATTACACGTGATAACGCGTCTCCTGACGTCATGACTATACCTGTATACACAAACCATAAGCTCCCATCTACGAATGAAAACAACCCCAAGACTCATTCCATCCCATACTCCTCTCAACCCCCTCCATCACCAGGTAGAAAGAAAAAGGGGGCGAGCCAAAAGAGAGTGAATAGAAAATGTCACGACACACATACACCGCCTTCCAACGACATCTCCTCTTCTTCTCCACGCCCACGCAACCCCCACGCCTAACCATCCTCTCTGCCCTCCGCGCCTCCTGCACCCTCGGTCTAGACCTACCCATCGCACTCCTCCTCTCCGTTTCCCTACGCATCCTCTACACACCCTTTCCTTACTTCTGGCACCCCATCGTCATCGACGACATTCCCCGCTCCTCACACAGAACACAACTTTCTTCCGCTGTATTGCCGCCGTCTAAATCTTCGTTTACGTGTGCTGAGTTGTTGGCGTTGTTGGGGGATGGGAAGCGCAAGGGCTGGGTACAACATAAGATTGATCAGGGGCATGTGATTGGGTTTTGGAGTATGGCGGCGGGCGCGGGGACGAATGTTGTGAGGAGGAGGGATTTGGAGGCTTTTAGGGAGGGGGAGTGGGAGGGGGGTATTGCGGAGAGGAGGAGGGGGAGGGGGGATGTGGTGCCGCTTTGGAGAGGGGGGCCGGTTTGGGTGGCAGGGCATAGTTGGGCTGTTGGGAGGTTGTTGGGGGTTAGGGTTTATGAGGGAAAGGCGGAGTAAGGGGAGAGAGGGCTGATGTGGAGGTGATGGGTAGTGGTTGGAGTAAGCGATCAAGGATCCTTGCAAGACTTAATGCCAGATGTTGATTGATATGGTAAAATATAACGCTGCATACCTCCCCTATATTCACTATCCGGGAATATCAAATATGACGCTTCAAGGACACACAATCAGTGAGCATGACCCTTAACACACCCACAGTCGCCTCCAAAATCCCTCCTCGCCTGCCTCGCCTCCTGCATCCAAGGCTCCAACTCAAACGCCGCCCTCTCAGCACGCTTCTCATCCTTGTTCTTGTACCCACCCTTTTCCGCCTGTTCAACCACCGCATCCAACCAAGCCGCCAACCTATATCCCGCCTTGGCAATCTGCTTCTTGACCACTGGAATAGCAGTCTCGTAGTACGCACCCGATAGCTCCTTTCCAAACACTGCGTCTGGGCCGTCAGGCAGAACAGTCGTGCAGACGAACTTGTTTGCATCACTGGCCCAGATCATGGCGCTGTCGACGGGCTTTTTTACCTTGAGACCCTTGAGCCAGGTCTTGGCCTCCTTTTTGTACTGGCCGTGTTTAATTTCAGTGGTGAGGTTTTGCGCCCATGCGGAGGCTGTGGCTTGTGAGAAGTTGCCAATGGCTTTTTGTGGGATGGCGGTGTCCCAGATGGAGTGGAGGTTTGTCCTTGCTCCGTTGAAGGTAACGTTGATTTGGTTGCCACCGATAGCTAGGTTTTGGTTAGCTTTGTGGGGGAAAAAACATCAGTGGATGTTTGCTGACCCAGGTTTTCAACGTGCAAGGGCTGGTGGATGTCTCCAATGAAGTGGATGATGAATTTCAGAGCTCTCTGTTGCTCGACACGGCCGACGGATTTCGTTACCGCGCGACTGGAGTAGTTTGCAATGGCTGAAACGATGCAGCCTTCTTCGGGACAGTCGCGCTCATAGTTGACGTTGCAGCTTTGAGGTGGGGTGTCCAGCGCGTCAATGTAGTGATATACCTATCCGACTGATTAGGACGGATTCCTTTGTGTTTCCAAGGCACCAAAGACTTACCGAGGAAAATTCGCCGCCCTTTTCGTAACGGTAGCTGTCAGCCCATGTCGCAACGCTAGCGAGATATGCTGGTGAAGTGTCGTTGAGGAGCTGCTGAGCAAACTTGGCAGTCTTGTGAGACACAAAGTTCTGTGCGAGATAGGCTACGGTGGTATGGCCTAGGGAGCCCCATGCAGAAGCCAGCGGCAAAGCTGCTAGCAAAGGCAGGAGAGTCGTCTTGTGAGGCGCCATGGTAAGAGTATGTTGATTTAGAGTATTCCCAATGATCTAAACACAGCCAACTGGAGGGAACTGGTTGATGCTTAAGTATGGAATCTGGACCGGACCGGCAGTTATCAGCAATATTAGTGCAACCACTTATCAACGACATCGGCCATGTCCGTCCCATCGCCACAAGACTTGGTCGAAAGCTTGAGGTGGTGATATGCAGGTCCGGCGGTACTAGCCGGAAGAGGAAGGAGCTGTTCCACATTCTGGGATGTGAGCCTCAAACCAAACGCACGTGCTGAACAACGATTGGATGACTGGTACGCTGGGGACGAGGAATGGGAACGCGGGACGGGAAATGACAACTCCATGGTTCAATCGATCGATTGAGGTATGTACATGTCTAGTCCAGGCCTCGATGCCAATGTATACAAATGTCCATGTTGCCCATATAGACTGGGGTATCTTTCGCCATGTATCTATTCAATCGCCAGAACGCCAATCAATTGCAATGTTTCGTGTTTACTGTGCCGGTACAGCTTCTGCTTCCGTCTCAGTCGGTGCATCCACCCCGGTCTCTTCTACAGGCGCGGGACGTCCCTCCACTAGCCGAATCCACCAGGACGGCGGGTGGAGAGGACTGTGGTTGTTGTGTAGCGGTGGGTAAATGTCGTTGAAGTAGTACCAGACTGGGGTTGGTTAGCTTTTGACAAGGAACTTGGGCAACGAGACGTACTGTGACCAACGACGATGCCACACATTTCATCCTTGGGCACCGTCCCATGCATGATGAGCGAGAATGCCAGTAGTACCCAGGGTAGGTACGGTGCCTTGAAGACCAGCAGGCCCAGGAAGCTGAGCATGGTATCAGGGTTCTTCCTGCTCCAGATGTAAATGAGGGTGCTCGACAAGGCGGAGCCGAGGAAGGCCATGGAGAACATGGGCGCGATGCAGAGAAGCAGCGTGGCGGAAAAGGTGAGGAGCCATGAGAAGTGGGCAGGCGACCGTCCAGAAGCCTCTTCGAGAAGGCGTGAATAGCGCTGGAGGAAGAATATGTGGTAGAGCAGGTCGAGGCTGAGGGGCCCAAAGTAGAAGAATGTGGTGAGTAAGCGCCAGTACTGGCTCCTGAAGAAGACGGTGCGGACGCTGTAGAAGAGCTGGAAGGGCGACAGGATGTGGCATTGCACCAGCACGCTGGCACTGAGGGCTGCCGTCATCCACCAGCGGGTGCAGACGGGCATCTCGTAGAACCACTGTTCGAGCGGGAATCCGCCCACGCCGCCCATCATGCCATCGCCGCCAGCGAGTGCGTTTGCCATGGTGTCGAGGCAGGTCGAGTGTGCAGTCGAGGCGAGTCCAGCCGAATGCCGACTTGATCAAGTGCAAGACGGTGTGGGGGGAGGACAGGTGGAGGGGTGCGCCAGTCCCGCGCAGGGCAAGCAGTTCATGGAGCAGAGCGGGAGAGCGGTAGAGCGGTCGTGGTGCCCGGGCGGGTGGTGGGTTGTCACTTGTGGCTACGTAACCTCTAGTGGGCAGTGGGCGGCGTTCCCTGTCAGGCAGTGTCAGCCCGCCAAACCGCCCGTCCATCGGCGGCTGCAGGGCCCAAGCGCCGTTCCTGCGTGCGCCATGCGCCAGCCACATTCCCCGACCCCAGCCCCTCGAATACCCAGAACAGGCCGAACAAGAGAACAATAACGGCCTCTGCACTCCACACCGGCCTATGCGCCCGGCCTGCGTGTCCCACTGCCATTTGCTTGCTCTGCCCCATCCCTATTCCTGAGCCACGTCCATTGCCGAAAAGCCCGCCGTCGCCCCACCGAGCACTGCATCCGCGCGCGCTGCTGCTCCATTGTTTACGCGTTCTGCACGCAAACACCGTCGCATCCCTCCCACGATAATGGCGAACAAAACACCCGCCCGGCGCAACAAGGCGCGGCCATCGCGTGGCGGAAGACCCAGCACAGGCGGGAGGTCGGAGGCAAGCGCACGCAAAGATTCTGGGAAAAGACGTACGTGCGCATACAGGATACAGGAGCCATCATGGCAGCGGCGACTTGCGCGCACCACCAAGACTCGATGCTGACTGACGGGCGCAGTTGGACAGACGGGTCCCCCTCCCGATCGCCAGAAGAAGCGCTACAAGCCCGGCACTGTCGCCTTGCGCGAGATCAAACGATACCAGAAGTCGACCGATTTGCTGCTTCTGAAGACGCCCTTTCAGCGACTGGTACGCCCGAGCACCCTCGAGCTGCGAACACCCTAATGTCCCATCACTGACGCCTGTCCAGGTACGCGAGATTGCACAGAATGTCTCAGGCGAGAACGGACCTAGCCAATGGCAGTCACAAGCCATCATGGCCTTGCAGGAAGCGACCGAGGCGTTCCTCGTCAACCTATTCCACGATGCAAACCTGTGCGCCATCCACGCCAAGCGCGTCACAATCCAGCAAAAGGATATACAGCTCGCTCGCCGACTGCGCGCAGCCTGGGGCGCGCCTGTTTGAGCGCTGTTGATGGGAGGCTCGTTTCCCAATATCTTGTCTTTGTTCTCTTGAAATCTTTCTTGCAAAAGGGAGACGCTGCATGTACCGCATCATGTGCCACTCGCCTCTTCGGCTGTACCAAGTCTTTCTTAGGGTGGACGGCGGCGATTGGCGTTTTCAGGCGTACGAGGTTGGTGAGTACCTAGGTACCGGGGCCTGCATTGGGGCCGGGCCATTGTTTCGATACCTCCTGATATCCGCGTTGTTCAAATTGCACGCGACTGGTCTCTCGCATTCGAGAGCATTGCAATTCATATCCAGTACCAAAGTGAAAAAAAGAAGTTTTTTCTGATTGACCTGGTTTGATATCAATACTAACTCAGAGAGTGGCAACAGCGCCAGTCGAGCCGGTTACCAGCTCGTGGTCGAACAAAGGCTACTTGAGGCTTGAATCGGCTAGTGAGTGTTCCCGCCCCGCCATTGGAGTTTAACATCAACCACCATGCTTCCTCCGCAGCGGATACAGGTTTGCAGCCTACTCGAATACAGCCTGATAAGCACCAATCGCGTCGTGCTTCGCAAACATGATTCAGAGTACCGTGCAAGCCATTGTGAGCATCTCAAAAGAAGACGCTCACTACACTAGCATGTCCGAGGAGCAACCAATAATCTTATCGCTTGTCTACTTAACGACCTTCCCCATCCGCCCGCCTGTCGCGACTTCCAACCCCACAAGCACGTAACCAAAGCTTGCCGGCTATGTCAAGATTCCGAGAAGCCTCCTTGGCAGTCTTGGCTATGTAAGATCCCCCGCAGGTCCCAACGTCATTCACTGGCTGCCTCAAGTGACCGTACTGTCTGTGCAAATGCACTATGGCCCAAGCAGGAAGCTCGATAGCGCTTATGTACCGTGATGGGGAACTCTGTTCAGCAGGAACCGGGTACAAAAGGTACCTCAGGAAGCTGTCTTGTCTCTCAAGGTGTCTCAGGTCACTCTGAGATATCAAACGACTCTCGACTGCAGCGATGATTAATCCATTGTCCACCGTGCTCGGTGCTATTGCGGCTCTGAGCGGGGTCACTATTGCTCAGTTCCCTCCAACTCCTGTTGGAGTCACTGTACTAGAGTCACAACTTGAAGACGGTGTTAGGATATCGTACAAGGAAGCAGGTTAAACCCGGCGAGTGACCTCAAGGATGTACTAACATCAAGTCAGAATGACCTTTGCGAAACTACTGAAGGCGTTAGAAGCTTCTCTGGCTATGTCCACCTTCCCGCCGAAGCTCTGGCCGATCTTGGTGTACGGAATCAGACCTACGAGATAAACACGTTCTTTTGGTTCTTCGAGTCACGGAAGGACCCTGCAAATGCGCCTTTATCGATATGGATGAATGGTGAGCCACCTGTTGTCCACAAATGGTGCAAGACGAATGCTGATCCAGTGAACAGGTGGCCCTGGCTCTAGTTCGATGCTGGGTTTGCTGCGTGAAAACGGACCTTGTTTCATCAACTCTGACTCCAATTCGACATACCTCAACGAATGGTCTTGGAACAACGAAGTCAATATGCTTTATCTCGACCAGCCTGTGCAGGTTGGTCTGAGTTATGACAAGTTGACCAACATCACTACCAACATGGACACTGGTGAGCTCGAAGTTGCCGACTTCTCCAATGGTGTCCCAGCACAGA
Source organism: Plenodomus tracheiphilus IPT5 (assembly GCA_010093695.1). Taxonomy (NCBI): domain Eukaryota; kingdom Fungi; phylum Ascomycota; class Dothideomycetes; order Pleosporales; family Leptosphaeriaceae; genus Plenodomus; species Plenodomus tracheiphilus. Next base: position 615,031 of record MU006293.1, on the reverse strand, counting down.
ACGCTTCCTTCTACGTCGGCACATACCCCAGCCAAGACTCCAACCTCACTACCCGCGGCTCCGAGAACTCTGCACGAGCCCTTTGGCACTTTGCGCAGACTTGGTTCCAAGAGTTTCCAGAGCACAAGCCAAACGACGATCGCATTTCCATCGCGACTGAATCGTACGGAGGGCGATATGGCCCATCGTTTGCGGCCTACTTCCAAGAGCAAAACGAGAGGATCGAGAATGGTACCTGGACTGAAGCTGGCCAGACGCACCTCCTGCACCTCGACACTCTCTTCATCATCAATGGCTGCATTGACCGCTATGTCCAATGGCCTGCTTACCCAAAGATGGCTTTCAATAACTCCTACGGTATTCAGGCTATCAACGAGTCTCGACATGAAGAAGTTCTCGACAACCTGTACCGTGAAGGAGGCTGTCTCGACCAAATCGAAGACTGTCGCAACCAGAGTCTTGCATTTGATCCCACAAACCAAGGCTTCAACGAGTCCGTCAACAAAGTCTGCGCTGCCGCAGAGACCTTCTGTTCAGAGACCATCCGTGACCCATACTTCGACACAGACCTGAACTACTACGACATTTCCGTCCCTGGAGCGGCATCGTACCCTCCCCCCTGGTACGCAGGATGGCTGAACCAACCCCACGTCCAAGAAGGCCTCGGTGTACCCCTCAACTGGACACAATCAAACTCCGCCTCATCCCGAGCCTTCCGCAGCATCGGCGACTACCCGCGCCCAGGCTGGAAAGAAGACCTCGCCTACCTCCTCGAGGAAGGCATCAAAGTCACCTTAGTCTACGGCGACCGCGACTACGCCTGTAACTGGTACGGCGGCGAACTACTCTCCCTCGCCATCCCCTACGCAAACGCATCGTCCTTTGCCGACGCAGGCTATGCCCCCGTCGTCGTAAACGATACCTATATCGGCGGGCAAGTGCGTCAATACGGTAATTTATCTTTTACTCGCGTCTACGAAGCTGGGCATGAAGTCCCCGCCTATCAACCCGAGACTGCATACCGTATTTTCCAACGCGCGCTGTTTAATCTCGATATCGCAACGGGTAATACGTCGACGGTTGAAAACGCAGAGTACAGCACCACGGGACCGAGCGACGTATTCAATATTACGAATGAACCTGTTGTCGATCCTGGATCGCAGTGCTATGTTCTGGATAGGGGACAGTGTACGAATGAGCAGTGGGAAACGGTCATGGATGGGAGTGCGTTGATTAGGAACTGGATTGTCGTGGATGCGAATACGAGTAGTCTGTTTCCAGACCTAGTGGGGAATGCGACAAATGGGAGTGCGCCGTCTGGGACGGGAAGTCCGGGACCTGTGTATACTGGTGGTGCGGTTGGGAAGGGTCTGAGGAGTGTGGGAGGGGCTGTGGGGTTGGCTTTGTTGGTTGGCTTGGTGGGGTTGTCGTAGAGGTTTTGTATGTGAGGTGTGAGAATGACTTTGTCATGTTGATAAAGTTGAATTGGAGGTTGTTTCTTGCTAAGGCGCCTCTGCAGAGTCAGATACCATAGCTACGTACTGCTGATGCAAGTCGCATCCCTCACCCAGTCCAAAATTCACCCAAAACGCCAGTCCGACTTCCACGCTTAGGTCGTACCCAGGACAGGCAGACCTAAACCTACACCACGCCTTGTCGACATCAAGACCCACGTCGAGATTGAGACCATGTCCCCATCTCAAATAAACTCATTGATATCCCCCTCAACGCCATCAACAGCCTCCTCATATTCAACACTCTCCTCCACCTCCTCCACCTTGACCTCCTTCCTCGGTGTAGTCGGTGCCTTCTTCTCTACCCGTCCTGTCTTGACACCTGCGTTTTGATAACACCGTTAGTATTCTTCCCTCAAACACAACAACAGAGTAGATTATAATAACTTACCACCACCACTCTTCTTAGTCGGACTAGCCCTCTTCGCCGGACTAGCAACAGTACCCTTTTCGGCATTGGCTTCGGCCTTGAGCTGGGTGGCTACTCTTTTGGGTTTGCGGAGGAAGTTTTCGATGGCGTTATAGGTTGCGTCTTTGCCGTAGAGACGGGCGACTTCTGTGCAGTTGATCTTGTGGGGATCGTTAGTGGGAATAGTTTGTTAGGAAGGGGGGTGTGGTGTGTGGTGTGGTGTGGTAGGGTAGGGTATTGTAGTAGGAGGTAGGGTCATGTGAATGAGTGCGAGAGAAAAGCGACGTACCTTGTTGTCGAATGAACCGATGATGGCAGCGAGGAGGCGGTCTGCTACTTCTTTATCTTGCCAGTTGATCGGCATGGTGGCGGCGGCTTGGAGTGGTGAGCAGAGGGACTGGGGTTGTAAGCTGGGATTGGGGAGAGTTGTGTGCGCAGGATATTTTGGGAGTGAGGAGGATGTAGAAGAGTAAGGCTGCTAAAGATGCACAGGTGGGCGGATGTGTGCAGCTGTGCGGTGAGAGTGTAAACTTCTCGCGTCTCTGCGGATGCGAGCGTAATGAGGGAGAGAGTAGTAGAGTTGCTTGACTTACGAGTTGTAGTTGTTGTCGTTGTAGAAAGGTGGCTTTTGAAGTGCAAGCACGTTTGCGTGCAGTATGCGATCGGTGTGTTGTAGTGGTAAGAAGGAGAGTTAGTGTGTGGGGGAAACAGCTTTTGTATCTTCTGTGTGGAAGCTCTTGTGAGCTGTTGCAAGGACGTTGAAGGTGAGAATGATCTAGATGGCGGCCACAGCCTGACGCATGCTAGGGCCAGGGATCTTTGGGCTCCTTCACCTGCAAACATAGTTGACACTGGCGAGAGCATGCTAGTGCACGGGATCAAAGCGGACAAGCCTGATAAGCTATAATGTTGTTCGCGTAGGTCGGTGAACAGAGCATCTGTCGACGACAGTGACCTAAGAGGGTATTGCCGAATGAAGACAAGTCAGCAAACCAAACCAAAGAGCAGCATACTCCATAATGTGTCACAGACAAACAACCAGCTCGATTGTCGCATATTCAAGTTTGTATCTTCTTCTTCCCCTTCGCATCGTCCCACTCTCTCTTCCCTTTCACCTCGGCCTTGTGCCGCTTCGCCTCCTCCCGTGGGTCAATAACTAACAAGTCCTCTTCATTCTTCCGCTTCCATTCCAGATCTTTGCCAAGTCTGTCTTTTGCAAAGCTCAGGGAGTGCGCCATCCACCCTGCGTCGTCGTCTGACTCTTCTTCATCCTGCTTGTCCCAAGCTTTACATGATTGACATCCTACTATGAAATGTAAATCACAGGCAGCTTCCTCTTCATCATCTGCTTTGCTACTGTCTAATGCGTCATTATGATCGACAGGGAGGCTCTCAATCGTAGGCGACTTTGGTTTGACCGGCGCTACTGGCTCAGCCGATTCTAGCTTAGACTTGAATTTGGACAGAATATCAAGTGTAGCTTGTTCTTGTGTTGTGTTGGTGCCTGCGCCTCGCTTGCGACCACGTGTGGTGGACACTGGGACCATGGATTCTAGTAGTGACTTCTTCTTGGCTGGTTCCGCCCTATCGGCCCCTGTATTGCGTTTCATGGAAGCTTTCAGTTCTGCAATCTGAGCATTTACACGGTCAAGCTTGGCTCGTTTCTCAGACTCGGGAGACAGATCTCGTGGCGGAGGTGACCGGGCCTTTTCCTTCAAGGGCGGCGGTAGTGGCGCAGCTTTTGGTATTGGTTTGGGTGACATGGATCTTGAAGGTGATTTTCGCGTTGGTTTGCGAATAGGAATTTCTCTTGTCTGTTCAGATGCTTTTGATACCGGCTTCTGCCCATCATCAGTTACAAGCTTCGTGTTGAACTTTGCCTTTTTTGCAACAGGGACCGACGTGGCATCGTCTGCTTCGTCCCCAAAACTGAGCACGTTCTTGCCAGCCTTCCTCTTGGGCTTCTTCGCCTTGGGTGCTTCAGGCGCGGTTCGCTCTGCCACGCGCGCTCGCTTGACCATGTCTTCAAAGGGGTTTATGATGATGTCTGCGCCCGTGATCTTGGTGGGGTACATTGGCTGGTCCTCACTGCCTTCGCGGATCTCTGCCTCGGCCATCTTCATGAGGTTGTATATGGTGTCGCCTGCGATGCGTCCAAACAGGGTATTGCGATCCTGCAGCTCAGGGGTGGGCGCCAGCGTGAAGAAGAACTGGCTGCCGTTGTCGTCCTTGGTGCCCGTGTTGGCCATGCCCAGCAGACCTCTGCGCGTGTACTTGAGGCGGCTGTGGAACTCGTCGGCGAACGGCGTGCCATCGTAGCTGCTCTCGCCGCCGTGGCCGGTGCCCGTGGGGTCGCCACCCTGCAGGATGAAGCCACGCACGAGGCGGTGGAAGACGGTGTTGTCGTAGTAGCCGTCGAGACACAGCTGGAGGAAGTTGCGCGACGTGACGGGTGTCTGTTTGGCGAAGAGCTCGAGCTCGAGGTCGCCCAGGGTGGTGTGCAGGACCACCTTGGCCGTGGGGTTGGGCTCGAGGTTGTACGTCGAACTCATCGTGGCCTCGGGGTCGTCTCCTCGTGGGCAGTCGGCGTGGGCAGTCGGCGTGGGCAGTCGGCCTGCGCAATGCGTGCGGTGATAGTGTATCAACCGACCTGTGCTTGGGGTACCCGTCGCGAATCGTCAGCCAGTAGGAGCGCGGTCGCAACGCACGGTCTGCGGCGAAACGCACATTCCACTGCCATGTGGGCCGACGTCATGGGGACAAGCCACCTGGGCACTCTGGCCTAACCTTTGCCTTGATATTCACCCTCAGGAAGACTGTCCTTCCCTGACCATGCCCGAGTGTCCAACTTATCATTGATAAGGTACTCCTGCATCATGTTGCCCTACATCAACGTTCGTACGTCGACACTATGTCGCTGATAGCTTCTCTCCCCACTGACACCCTGGCCAGCATTCGAATATGCTGCTGCAGCACTCGGAAACTCTGCAGACGAGCGTAAGGCCCAACTGTACCTCTATCAACTCACTTGTTGACGCGGTCTAGTCAAGCTCGTCTTTACTTTCTACTTGTCCTACCCCTTAGCAGCTGTCCTCAAAAGGATACCAGACAAGAAACCATGGCAGAAGAATGCATTCGTAATAACGTAAGCTGCCCGGTTCCAGTCACATTTGAATAGAGCTCAACATCGTAGGGTTTCCATGTTCTACCTGGTCGGCCTTTTCAACCTATGGAGCGGCCTTCGTACCATCCTCATTAGTGCTGGCGGAGCATACCTCATATCATCTCAGGTCAACTCCCCCTTTATGCCATGGATTGGCTTCGTCTTCTTGATGGGCCACATGTCTGTCAACCACATCTACCGGCAGGCTGTGAATGATCCTTCCCGATTCGACATCACTGGAGCACAGATGGTTCTGGTCATGAAGCTTACCGCTTTCTGCTGGAACGTTCAAGATGGTCGGCTGCCCGAATCCGATCTCTCTGAATTCCAAAAAGACCATGCCATTCGAACTATGCCCAGTGTTCTGGACTACCTGGGCTATGTCTTCTTCTTCCCAGCAATGATGGCAGGCCCTGCCTTCGATTACGCCGACTACAGCGAGTACATCACAACCACCATGTTCACTCTACCGCCCGGCGTTGATCCTGCCAAAGCTCCAGCGACGCGCAAGAAGCGTAAGATTCCTCGCAGTGGTTTACCAGCTACCATCAAAGGTGTTTATGGCACACTATGGCTATTTGCTTTCCTCAAGTTCTCTGCGTGGTACCAGCCTAGCTTCTACCTCGGCGACGAGTACATGAAGTACAACTTCTTCCGCAGAGTTTGGCAGCTATACATGCTTGGTCTTACTACGCGTATGAAGTATTACGCCGTGTGGAGCTTGTCAGAGGGCTCATGCATTCTTTCTGGCATCGGCTACAACGGCATTGATCCTGAAACGAATCGTGCCAAGTGGGATCGTCTCACAAACATCAAACCATGGGAGATTGAGACCGCGCAGAATGCTCGCGCTTATCTTGGCTTCTGGAACATCAATACCAACCACTGGCTTAGGAATTACATGTACCTTCGTGTTACTCCTAAAGGTCAAAAGCCGGGCTTCAGAGCAACTTTGGCGACTTTCGTAACCAGCGCATTCTGGCACGGCTTTTATCCAGGCTATTACCTTGCGTTCGTGCTGGCATCATTTGTCCAGACTGCTGCGAAGAGTAAGTCACGCCTTCACCACTCCCTGAACTAAGGCCCTAACAACCTGCTAGATGGCCGCCGCATGATACGTCCTCTCTTTATGACGCCCGACGGCAAGGAGCCCCTGCGAACGAAGAAGTTTTACGACTGGTTCACAACTTTGCTTACCCAAGTTGTCTTCGCTTTTGTCGTCACTCCATTCATCCTCCTTGGTTTCTCTGATACACTCACAGTCTGGGCGCGTGTCTATTTCTACACGTTGATTGGAGTTGGAGCCTCGTTTGCCTTATTTTCGCGATCACTTCCCTTCCGCGGTAAGCTCACGCAACTCCAAGCCGCGCGTGTGCCAGCGCCTGCTCCGAATACCATCGACAAGCCACTTGTCGAGAAGGCCGCACGAGAAGCAGTCATAGGAGAGAGACTGCAAAAGACAACTTCTCAAGAAAGTCTGGCCAACCAGCGGAAAGTACCAATCTTGGGTATTCCGGACGATACAGAGGCGGAGATTGATGAAATTGTGCAAGAAGTAATGACGGAATTCAATGAGAGGAGGAGAAGAGGAAGTATTATGCAGGGCTTTGATGTGAAGAAGGCTGTTCAGGAGAAGCTGAAGCAATTCAAGAAGGCTTGAATGGTGACAGAATGAAACGGCGCACATATCTGCTCCTGGGAAAGAGTCAGAGAGGCGACTGACGGGAGTTCGCGCTATCCGAACGGAGGCTACAACTGGCGAAGTCTTGCTCGCCAAGAGCCCGAGTAAAACATGCATGATGGAGTTCGCAAGCGTTGTAGACATTGGGCGCAATGGTCTTTGAAGAGCTAACTTTGGTCAATCAGGCAGCTTGCGTCACTTACGTTCGATTGGACATCATATTGATCAGCATATTTGTTAGTTCACACATAGTCGATCTTGCAGATGTCGGTAGTCGAAGCCGCTCTGAGTATGCACATTTCCGACGCACCCAGTGCGCAAACACACCGCGATTCAGTCTCGGCTTCGCGAGCAATCAGAGTGACTGTTTACCCACCCAGACAGATTTGGTCGGATATTGCCGCTGCACAGTGCCCAACTGATTGCTCGGGCCGCTGTGCTAATCCTTCGTTCGTCTCTGTTCTTATGAACCATTCGCTTGCGGTGAGCGACTCTAACATGTTGCCACTGGAGTAGTGTACGCCCAACTGTTTGTGGGTCGCCCTGCATGCATAAGCGTGGTGTGGACGGCCGTTGTAGCACAGCACATGCAAAAGGCTATTCGAACTTCCCGACAAACCTCCGGTACGCATCGGAGCCACGAGGCAATGAGCAGCGCTCGGCCTGCGTGCTCAAACTCTGTTGCCATGCTGGAGGTAGGTAGCGCGGACTTAGCCACACCTAAGGCGTGTCATTTCGACAAGATACGCTTGCGGCCATGAGCGGGGCGAGAAGCCTCATTTTCACACTTCAGCCACCCATCCATCATCATGGCTAGAACCACACACAGCTAGAGAACAACAGCCAGAAGGCTTTTGTGGTCGAATGCGGACATGTCGTGAGTCGGACAATTTGATCAGGACGGCGCCCAGATCGGAAGTCGAGAGCTCACCCTTTCGGACCGACTCGAGATCGGGAATTCCGCGTGGCCAAAGTGGCGATCTCGCAGGGGTCCCTCGCAGCACTGCCGCAGGATGCCGCTGCACACCCATGTGCACATCATACCCAACTACCACGAGTCGCTGTGAGTTTAACCTTACGACCGGCAGTCCTGGCCGCCGGAACGCGAGGTTGTGACGAATGACGGCACGCCATGGCAACCCAACCACCACGTCTCGAGAAAGCCACTCTATTTCCAAGGCAGGTGGTGTAACGCAGCGCAGCTAGGCCGTCTGAACGCCCAGCTCAACGGTCTCGCCATGGCCTTCCGTGAACGGCTTTTGCCTTCTCGAAGGCCTCAGTGCAGCCACGCCAATCTAGGCCGGCGACCAACCAACTCAATCCCTTGCTCCTGACATGCACATTCTGCCCAATCTCCTCTCGCAGGGGACCGCAAACATCATTTCCCCTAGCCCTTCGACTCCAGCTCAAACATGCCATTGTTGGATAGCAACCCTGTCTGTGGCTGGCCTCGCAAACCGCAGGTGCGATCTGGCTACTGGTTGTATCAGATGCAGGTCCGCCATGTCGGAACGATCGGTCCTCACCGGGGTCGCAATGCTATAATGATCCTGGGATCCACACGTCCTGCCCGTTCCTGCGGAGACCAATGCTCCAACCTACTTACTACTGACTGGCTTTTGGATCCCCGCAAAGTACCTCTACTGACTCTTTCCTGACGCGTTTTTGTGGTTTTTGCAAACGCTCTGCGCGTATACACATGAAGAGTTGATCTCTTGGGGTGGATTGACATCGTCCTCGTCATGGGTGTACCTGATAATGGCCTTGTGAGTTTCTGTCTCCTTGTATGCTCTGAGAAATGCAGTTACTGACGTCTAATCCACAGGTCATCGTCGGCATAACATGGTGGCTAACATTCCTCTGCGGTGCCTTCCTTGGCCTGCGCATCTACGCCAAACTAAGTCGCAAGCAAAAACTCTGGTGGGACGACCACATCCTCATAGTATCCTGGGTACGTTGTCGATTCGCCTCCAATTTCCACCACCAAATTCTACAGCGCCAACCTAACAAATAATTCGCACACAGTTCCTCCTCCTCATCGAAGCCATCCTCACCCAAGTCGGTCGAAACATCGGCTTCGGAAAACGCACCGCCGACATTTCAGTTGAACACATCGGCAGCATCATCATTTACACGTCAATCGGCGCCTCAGTCTCATGTTTCGCATCCACACTTTCCAAAATCTCCTTCGGCGTTACGCTACTCCGTCTAACCATGGGTCCACTGCGCTGGTTCATATGGTTCTGCATCGTAACGCTGTTCCTGATTATGCTGCCGTCGGCACTGAATCCATGGATCCAGTGTCGCCCTTTTGCCAAAGTGTGGGATGATAGTATCAAAGGGACATGCTTCCCTTCCAGCGTCACGGTCAACTATGGCATTTTCAATGCTGCGTGGTGCGCGGCTGCGGACTTTGCGCTAGCGCTCATTCCATGGAAATTAATTTGGGGATTGCAGTTGCAGACCAGGGACAAGATTGGCGTGGGTATTGCTATGAGCATGGGTGTTCTGTGAGTATCTCCACTGTTTCAGACAACACATCATGTTTTGGTCCTGGGGTGTGGAACAGTACACTGACTAATGCATCTATAGCGCCGGTATCTGCGCCATAGTAAAAGGCGTATACATAGTGCAACTTCGCCAGCAAGATTTCTTCTACAACGGCAAAGATGTAACCATCTGGACCGTCGTCGAGACCGCAACAGCCATCATCGGCGCTTCGATACCCGTCCTACGCGTCTTTTTCATAGAAACAATGTCCTCGTACTCGGGTTCGCGCGGGCGTTCGGGTTCGCATTCGAATAAGACTAGTATTCCGGTGCCATGGCAGCTACAGCGTAGTCCGCATTCTGGTAGTCATACCGCTACGGTGCAGGCTATGGGTAGAGATAAGGACCGCGGGTGGGTGTCAATGTCAATGGAACAAATCGAGGATAGGAGTGATGATGCGAGTCAACGGAGTATTCTGAGGCATGAGGAGGATGGCTTGGGGAGGGGAGATTCGGGGGCAGTGGTGCATGAGGATGATGGGATTTTGCAGACGAATACTGTTACGGTTACTGTGGAGGATGACGGGGAGATGCGGTATCAGGATGCGCAGTGGCTTGGAGATACATAACCCGGAATACATAATGTCTTTGTTTGTTTGAAGCCTTGACACCGAAATTTCATTCATCAGTGACGAGTACCATATGCGTGTTATTGTTCTGTCAGTCCCATTTGTTGCTTTGAGATTAGCAAAGTAACATTGCACAAGATCTATCATGGCCTTTCGTTTTAGGGTCAAGAGATGATTGTGACATATTCAACTTCTTCTATTGAAATCCCGCGTCGATTTGAGCCAGCAGCTGAGAATGTTTCAAGTTTAGGCTTTGCCATCAGAGAACTGGACAACAGCCCACTTGCCGCTCCACGCCCATTTCCTCGCACCACTGTCTCCGCCGCCTCCCTCAGTCGCTCTAATCTTCTCATCCTCGCCATCTGCCAGTCCCACAACGACATCGGCTTTGCAGGTTCGCAGTGCAAGCACGCGAACACCTGAGCCAGGACCTAGAGGTCCAATCGCTTCAGTAAAGGGCGTCGTAGCCGGCCATGCCGCCTTGATGATGTCAGCATACACGATTCGATGGGAATGGCTTCTACTTACATCAGCAGTAAGTTTTCTGTAGTTCAAGTCGCCCTTGAAGATCACCAATTCGCTTCCCTTCAGATCTTCGTATAGTTCCGGTTCAGTTTTGGGAAGACGCCAATAGCTGCCAGCAGCGGTCCAGAAGTCGTTGGGTCGAAGCACGAACTGGCCTTCGGCATAGATGCTACTCCAGCTCTGGAACAAGAACTGCAGATTCGCGTGTTCAGAGTCGGAGAGCGATGTTGGCTCTTTCCCAGCCTGCTTCTCATCCTCTGAAGGTGTGCTGTAGAAGCCTTGTGGGTTGGCCAGAGCAGACAAGAGCGCAGCAAAATCGGCCGGTAGAACATCCGAGACAAACCAGGGTATTGACTTCGGGTGGAAGACGACGGTGGTGGCGAGGCCGGCGGAGATCAGGTAACCAGCTAGAATAAGATCAACGAAGAGCTCAAAGCCTGCATTGTCCAAGACAATATCGACGCGGCGATCCTTCGATCCAGACTTCCTGGCAGCGCTCAACACCCTGAAGGCCTTGTCCAGATCGTTGACTAGAATATTCTTCTCTGCCTTCTTCCGTGCCTCTGAGCCCTGCAACTTCTGAATATCCTCATACGAAAGATTGGTGAGGAGCGAGAGATCTGTGGCATTGCCCCACAGACAAATCTCACACATTTCAGTGAACAAGATCTTCTCTGCTTCTTCCACTTGCTCTGGTGTCTGCGCACTGCTTGATGTACGCTTCTCCTGCATATCGGTGACGATGTCCTTGTAGCGAGCAGCGAGTTCTAAGACGGCTGGGCGCGAAGACTTGAATGTTGCCATCTTTTGACGAGCGAAGAGATCATACGATCTCCATTGCTTGGTTTGCTTGAAGATGCTCGAGATGCGTCTTGCTATGGCTATTAGCACTTGCCCCAAAGTCGATAGCACTGGCATACCGCATACCGGTAGAGATAACACTCGGCATAGAGCCAAGGAACGTCATGCCATTTTGAGCTACCTCTGGCAGTCAATTCCTCGTTATATGCCGCAACATCGGATTCTCCATCGTCAGGAATTGGTGTGAGCTCGCGATCGTGTTGCACTTCGTACTTGAGTTTGGCGAGCTCTGCAACAATCCATTTGCCTTCACTCAGCGCCTCGTCATTTGTGGTGCCGTATGTGGCGCGGTGCACATCGTCAATGCCTTGAGTGATGATGATGGGCCATCGCTCGCGCGCCGATGTGTGGGCGAAAGAAGTCGCATCACTAGTCTTGTACTGCGCTGTTTGAATCAGGTATTGACATAACACAAGAATGGTACATCACCTCTTACCTGCTGTGAATGTATCGTTCTCCATTTTGCAATGGGCTGTCTAGCACAAGTCTTCGGAGCTGACTTCACGTCAATGTTCGCAATGACGATCTACTTGGTGGGGCATTGGGAAACTTATTTCGCGGTCTTCGGCATTTCCGTTTGAAGCCTAGCGGTTATAGCTCCCTGCCCACAAGTGTCTTACACTCTCGCCCTGTGTACAGTTCCCTGTGTCTTCACTCTCGTAATCTATTACGTACAACCTTGGGAATCAGGTCCTGGCCAGCTATGGAGGACCTGCTGCTCTTACTGCTAGCGCTCGAACTGGTCCTTCATGTAATCACGTCTTCTCTTCCTGCGCCAGGCTGCATACTTGTCCCGTCGCACATCGTCACCAGAACTTTGCTATCCTTTACTCTCGTGTGCCATGAGACCAGACGACTGGCTGATGGCTATCTGCACCAATACTGTGTCTATCTAGATTCGAGTACACGTCTTCACACATTTCTCTCAGCTTCCTCCGCTCGAAGAACTGCTCCACACGTCACTCGCTTGAGTTTGGCACCCTTTGAAGGTGACATTCTTGCTGAAGGAATATGTCATGGTATTCATCAGTTATTGAACATATCAGCTCACTCGCTGACGAAACTGGTTATCGACATGCCCTTGTGGAGCGTCCGGCGTGGCCGTGATCACAACAACCTTCTGTCCGTTCTCAGGGACGGTTTCGAGAAGCTTACCAACCTTGAGGAATTCGTCAGCGTTCAGGATGAACTAGACCTTGGCCATGAACGACGTGAAAGCTTCTTTGTTTGGAGTCTATGGCAAAAACTCAAGCGACTAGCACTGCACTGTCAACTCGCAACCGATAACTTCTGGCGTCATGTTGCCATGCTCACTGAATTGGAGACCATTGTGCTGACCATTCCTCATGATATTTTCCAAATCAATTCTAAAGCGGAGTACTTCAAACCTACGCGGCGCCCGCTTCGAGTTGTTGTCTGCTTTCCCGAAAAGTGTCTTGGCCAAATTCCGTCCTACATGCATGATGACTGGAGGGAGCTCAACCCGGAGAATAGTATGTCAATATTGGTACATCCTTCGAGAACATCCGGGCCCGTGGAAAGAGGAGCTATGTGGGACGGACCTAGTAGGCGACTGATCAAGCCCGCCGCTGAGAACAATTGCCTATGGAACTGAGGAGTTCACGCAATCATAACTCCAACGCGCTTTGTCATCATACATTTCTAAACAACGTCCAGCCATTCGTAATGAAAGTCTCCTAAGGTGGCCTCTCAGACAGGTTTGGAGGCTTAACAGATCTATGATCGGGCACATGGTCAAATTGTGCTTCATAATCCGTAGCACACAGAACTATGCTCTTCAACGTTCATACCCTCTTTTATTCGACATGTTTTTGTAAAAGATGATTTTTACAAAGATTGTTGGCACTAAATTGTCAGGTTCAAATTAGAGGAAACACTACAACAGATCTTTACTCCAACATAAGAGATATACACCAATCTAAAGGGACGCTCAAACAATGCATACATTAATCTCTTTCACAATTGCCTATCATGGAAGTGACGTAATGTAACTTACAGGAGGCTGAAGAGGCCTAGCGACGGCCGCTTGTCATGCAGGGACTTCCAATCTTCACAGCCAATCAAATATAAGCAGTGACATCTTTACGTTTTGCCCGGCACGTCTCCAGTTAATCTTTATCACATCCCATATCTTCTGTTCCTATTATGCTTTGATATACATACTTACCAAACTTAATTCAGTTTTCTTCACTCATGAACAGTTTGCGACCTCTCAAACGCATCAGCATACCCGCGGTTTCGAGACCACGGTACATGATTCAGCCGCTACGAAATATGGTGTCAACTACCAATGGCGATCTTAACAATACCTCTGCGGAACGTGCCAGGATAGGAATTACAATTGATCCAGCATATCGAAACACTTCTCTGGCTATCCCGGCTGCTGAAGATGATGCATCGATTCGAACATCATATCGACCGTTCCTGCTCGAAGACACTGCCGCAGAGGACGACTGGATCACTCAACTCGAACTAAGCACAGTTTTGAAAATGGTCGATTTAAAAGTGTTAAAAAGTGGGGAGGAGCGAATAAAAGTCCTAGTCTTGTACGGGAGTCTAAGGGAAAGGTAACCAACCATATATTTCGTCTCATCCAACAACAACCATACGCATTCCAATCAACCAAGTTTGCAAAAGAAGACTAACCTCAAAAAACACCAGATCATACTCCCGCCTCCTAGCCTTCGAAGCAAGTCGCATCCTCCACCGCCTAGGCTGCGACGTTCGCATCTACAACCCCACCACCCTCCCCGTCAAAGACGACACCCAACACGCACACCCCAAAGTCCTCGAACTCCGCGACCTAAGCAAATGGTCCGACGGCCACATCTGGGTGTCCCCCGAACAACACGGCAATCTAACCGCAGTCTTCAAAAACCAAATCGACTGGATCCCCCTTTCCACTGGCTCCGTGCGTCCAACGCAGGGTCGCACACTTGCAATCGCCCAGGTCTCGGGCGGTTCGCAGAGTTTCAATACAGTGAATTCGTTGAGGATTTTGGGGCGCTGGATGCGCATGTTTGCGATCCCGAATCAGAGTAGTGTGCCTATGGCTTATACGCAGTTTACGGATGCGGAGGAGGGCGTGAGGGGGAGCAGGATGAAGCCGAGTGGGAATCGGGATCGGTTGGTGGATTGTATGGAGGAGTTTGTCAAGTATACGGTTGTGATGAGGGAGCATTTTGAGGTTTTTGGGGATCGGTTTAGTGAGAGGGTGGGGAAGTGAGAGGGGTGCGCGTGCGAGATAGAGACAGCATCGTGTGGTGCATCATGACAGAAATACCTCTATTCTGAGTAGTATAAGTACCAAGGATGGAAGGCCTTCTAGGGCAATTGCGAACCTAAAAAAAGTCACGCAAGTACACTTGGGACAAGAAAAAGGGATGAGCATGTTTACGTGTCTATATTGTTGTCGTTTCCCTCCCCAAGGCGACCGAACATGTCATTACATCCACATAGCTCCGAACCTTTCCTAAAGCCGCCCACCGTCCGAGAAGGGAAATGAGAACTTTCTGGTAAAACAAGCCAGAGTTTCAATGGCTGTAACATATGCAATTGCATCTTCACATCGTACACTAGTCTTGTGCCCTAAACCTTGCACGTACTGAATGCCGCTGGTCAATTGACACAGATCGGTCTGGACAAAATGAAAAGCAGAACTCTCTTGAGGCAAACCTCTAAACTTGAGAGCATAGCTGGCTTGCCGCTGACATTGAAGTCCGGCAATGAAGGAGGAAATTGGTATTGTACAAGTCGAAGGTTGTTGGTTGGCAGTGGGTGAGGTCTAAAGATGAATCTTCATAATGTCGTTGGCCCCAAAAGCTTTGCCGCAATTCGGACACTTCCTCGCCCGGTTGTTGAGGCGATCCTGTACGCATATGGAACAGAAAACGTGACCGCATGTCTTGATCAGAGTATCCTTAATCTTAGTTTTGCATATCTGACATTGGATCATGGCTTCCATCATGGCGGTCTCGGAGCTTTGGTTGCCGGAGCTTTTCTTCTTCCATGTTTGCACTTGCTTTTCGAGACCAGCAACCTGTGCGCTCATTTCGTCTCGCTTGACTTCGGCTTCGCGTTGGGCGTGTTTCGCGGCGAGACACGTGGTATCCTTGGCTTCGACAATCTTCTTCAGTTCCGCGATTTGACTGACGTGGCCTTCTGAGATGATTGTATTCTCGCTGACTTTCTGTTGCAATTGACGGTGTTGGATCGAAAGCTCATCCATTTGCGAGCGCATCTCAGCAGTCTGCTTCTCCAGCTTGTCGACAAGAGATCTGCTCAGTGAGTCTGCGTCTTTGAGTTGAGCGATCACTTCAGTGGACTTCGTCGCTTGAGTACGGAAGATCCGGACCTGCTGTTCCAGCTCTCCCTTGGCCTTCATAGCAGCGAAAAACTTCTGATCCGCCTTTGTCTTGTCGGCGTGTGCTTTTGCGATACTCTCTTCTCCTGCTGCGATATCTGCGATCTTCTTGCTGGCTATTGTTTGTGCTTTCTTCCAAGCAGCTTCCATTGAGGGGAGTTCATTACTGAGCAGCTTCAACTGACTTTCGAGGTTATTTACCTTCGCACGTAATTGCTCTGGTGTCATGTCGTCAACCTGGGATGGTGGTGGACCGTCAGGAGTTACTTGCTCTGAGATTTGCAAGCGCAGTCGTTCGCATTCGGACTCGAGAGCAGCAATTCGGCTTTCGCACGCGCTTACAAGCTCTTTTGACTGTTGAACAGATGCCTTAGTGTCCTTGTGGCTGCTTTCGAGGATAGCATTCTTAGCTACCAGCTCGTCTCGGGCACTTCGAATCCGCGCGAGATTCGCCTCGGCCTGAGAAACGTTGCTTTCCGATTCAGCCAGGGCTCCACGAACTTCGTCGTCCACCTTGATACGGTATGCTGTTCGTTCCGCTTGATACTTTTGCGCCTCTTCACGCAACTGGATGTTTGTGGCTTCTAGGTTGTTAATACGCTTGATGACGTCCTCATGCTGATTTTTCAAAGCTTTGAAAAGATCGGTTTTGGCATAATCGTCATCAGAGAGTCCGGTAAGCTTAACTTTCAGAGACGAGAGCTCTTCAGTAAGCTTCTTGTTGACTAGCTCAATCTCTTCCAATTGCTCTTTTCGTTTCGCTGCCTCCGCCACAGCCTGACTCCGGGCAGCTTCCACCTCTTCACTCACTGGACCAGGAGAAGTGCCATTGACAGCGTCAGTGCCATTACTGGCTGATGGTGTCTCCTCTTTGACATGGGATGTGGCGACAGCCTGTTGCTCGAGCTTTTGAACCTGTTGACTCTTTATACGGTCTATCTTCTTTTCAGCAACAAGATAACGGTGGGTGGCAGTATCCAGGCGGTCTGATAGCTGCTCTTTCTCTGTGATAACACGTTGAAGCTGGACAACATGATCTTTTTCGTGCGCCAGTAGTTGGGACAGCTTTTGTTGTAAGGCTGCAACCTCAGGACTGCTGGGCGGGTATGCTGCGAATATGCTTGACAGCGATGACACAATCTTCTCCTTGCGGTTGGACAGATGCATCTTGAATGTGGTGCTATCCTCGAAGAAGAGCGCGGCAGGCAGAGATTCTCTCGAGGCCAGATCGCTGGAGGATGCAGGCAGTGTCTCTGCGCCCAGGAGTTTGATGTCATCGACTAGCTAAGAAGCCATTAGCATCACCTCAATCAAACTCCATGTGGGTACTGACCTGATCAAACCAAGCGTCTATTGTGCGGAGGTGGTCGTCGTGGAATTTGGAGCGCGATTCCAGTTCGTTGAGCTGAGACTCGACGGTTGTTTTCTCGCGTTTGAACTCGCGCATCTGTCGCAGGATGGCGTCCTTTTGGAAAGCCTGTAGATCACGACGAGATTAGCGCATGTGTGGGCAGCGCGCAAGGCGCTGGGGGCGAGACGAACCTCGATGTCATCTTTCCACGGCAGGTCAGCATCTGGGTGGGAGCGGGCGCCGTTGACAGCCACGGCTTGCCTCTTGGCCGGAGGCGCCGAGTCGTCGGCAATGGGCCGCTTGCGATCCTCCATCTTGACAGCGTCAAGCGATGGGGGTGCGACGGTCCTCGCTTCGAGCCTCATCGAGCAGAAGACGCCGGGCGAGGGGGAGGCACGTGAGGGACGCGCGCCGCCAGAGTCGCCTACGAGGGAGCAGAGCGCGGAGTGTCGGACAGCGCGTGTAATGAGCGAGGGCGCGACGGCGGGACACGGCGGACTGGCGGGTGAGGCTAGCAATGAGGGAGGTGGCAGGTGGTGAGGAGAACGACGGCTCCTCGAGCGAAGTGCAAGATTCCACGCCAAGGCCGGGCGTGGCGCTACAGCTGTAAGAGTGCTAGCGCAGGGCCCCTGCGCTGAGCACCGTTGAAACGCGACGTGCAGGCGTGCGAGGCCCAATCACCCGCGCCGCCCATTCACTCGTCGCCAACTGGCCCGCCATCCTCTGCACATGGACGCCCCCCTCACCAGAGCAACACCCGCCTGACCAGGCACACGGCCCCATGTCTGCAGAGGACACTGCTGCCGCGCCGCCGCCGGCGTCGGACAAAGCCCAGGCGCCCAAGGCGGCCGCGACGTTCAGTTCTTTCATCAACAGTGAGTCTTGCCCGCCCCGCAGCCCATGCGCCCGCTACTAAGTCATGGCCAGAAAACACCACGGGCAAGAAGTTTGCGCCCAAGGCTGCCCGCCGACGGCCCGGTGCAGCACCGCCCGCTGCGACGCCTGCTCCCTCCGCGCCAGAGCCCGCGCCTGCTGCTTCAGAACCTGTCCCTGCTGCACCAGAACCGACACCTGAGGCCCCGGCCCAAGACTTCCAACCACACACCGCCCGCCCAGTGCCAGCACCGGCTTCAGAGCCCGATGTGTCCCATGCGCCTGCCCAAATCTCTGCTGTCACCCAATTGCCCACACCTGCTGCAACCCAGGAACCCATACCACCAAGCGCTCCTGTTCCCACACCAAATGTACCTGCGCTGAACCGTGCAATCGATGAGCCAGCCGCACCCCCAGAGCCACCTTCTAGCGCCGCCGCACCCCTCCCTCCCCCACTCCCTACATCTGCGCCTACCGCGAGGGGCAAGAGACAAAGGCCTGTACCAACGGCGGCTCAAGATGTTCCACCCACTCCACCTGCTACGCGACCCGAGCCAGATCCTTCACAGCCAGCTGAGGAAGCACAGGTGGCAGCAGCAGAGACGCCTTCCATTGCTCCGGATACCGCGGCCCAGGTAGCAGTGGCACCTGCTGCGCAAGATGATGGCGACACGTCGAATCAACCACCGTCACGTAAACGGCGACGACTGCCGTGGGTAGCGGTCAACCACCCACGCGATGACGAGCCGGACGAAGATGTTGCAGCTCCTCCTAAGAAGACACGCAGGAAGGCTAAAGCTCCTGCTATTGCAGATGGGGACGCGGACGCTGAACACATGGACGATCAGGATGGCAATGAAGATGGAGCTCCGCCCTCACGCAAGCGTTCCAGCGCAAAAGCTCGCGGGAAGAAAAAGACAGCAGTGGCTCCCACAGAAGGCGAACTACAAGATGAAGCTGTGCCTAAGAGAGTACGAAAGCCTAGCAAAACCAAGCCTGTCGCTGCTGAAAATGCAGATGGGGTGGAAGTGACAGGTACACGTCGAAAGCCGCGCCAGCCAAAGAGACGGAAGAGGGACACCACCGAAGCTGATGGTGAGGAAGGAGAGGATAATGCGCAACCGAAGCGCAAAGGCCGTCCACCACGAGAACCCACTCCCTCCGATGCTGAAGACCACATGATTGATCCCGACGAAACCTACATGGATGCCTTGGCATCTCGTAATATTCGCGTGGGCAAGCTTTCGAGACGTGAAAGAGAAATGCGCAAAGTGGACTGGGCAGCAGTCCGACAACGACGAAGAGAGGAAGATACCCGACATATCGAATCCAAAGCGGAGCAAGAGGCTGCCGACAGGGCTCTGGCCGAAGCTGGTGCAAACCTTCAAAGCCAACAAGTTGAACCGGGCGCACGCTACAGCTTGGTTGATGGAGTCATTACAGTGGTACACGACTCGGGAACCATTGACCGCGCAGCTGATGCGGACCGAGAGATTGCAGAGTATGAGATCATCGAGGACCAGGATATTACCGCTCGCATCACATCGCGCAGTTTCCTCAAGAACAACAAACGATTTCCAAACGATTTCATCCTCCCAGGTCAAGGTCGACGCTGGAACACGGACAGTACAGAGCTCTTCTACCAAGGTCTCAAATCCTTCGGCACAGACTTTCAGATGATATCGCAAATGTTCCCGGGCTCAACGCGGCGCTCCATCAAAACCAAATTCACGCGCGAAGAGCGTGAAAACCCCGATCGCGTCCGCGAAGCTCTCCACGGCCAAAGTGAAATCGTTTCCCATTGGGATGTCTTTCTCGAAGCCTCCCAACTCAAAGAAGAGTCCTTTGTCGATGCCGATGAGATTAAGCGCCAACTCGCCGCAGAAGAAGCCGACATGCGTAAGAGGATCGAAGTAGCCAAGGCAGAAACTGAGGAGAGGAATCGCCAGAAAGCTGCTGCTGGAGTGTTGGATGATGAGAATGGCGAGGCGGGGAACAAGGAGAATGGAAAGGGTAAGAGGAAGAAGAGGGATAAGGGGAAACAGGTTGCCTTTCAAGACGAGCCGGGCGTGGAGATTATGGGCACGATTGATGATGATGATACGTGGGGTCAGGAGTAAACGTGATTCTGGTTGTGGTATGGGGGGTATTCATTGGGCGTCAGGATGATTCAATCACGATATATGATACCCAGAAGTTTCTCTTTCTCTTGACGAAGGGCTGACTTTTCAGGGATAAAAGGAATGTGGAATGCATCTGCCACTGAAGAAGTCAAAATAATATATTACAATAAATCTGTTTTGCAGGCAGCGTTTCTATCAACATGATGTCAACATGATGTAGCTACCTAAACAAGTAGTCAATCATGCAGACTTAACCGGCCGTCAAGCATAAATGCCCACCCACTCACAAAGCCTTCAAATCTCCGTACTACAACAAAGAGAAATACAAACCCCATCAGCTTAACTCATTTCAAATAATAGAGAAAAAAAAAGAAGAGGAAATTTGTCCCAAAATAATGCCCATTCCAAAGTCGATCTCGGGGGTATCGTGATGATGCTTTCTTCAAACTCCATGCAATGCGAAAACAAATCTCCCATAATATAGCAGTTCAGTTCAATTGTTTTCAAAGTGCGGAACCAACCCCCCTCCCCTCCTCCCTTTCCATCTCTCTTTTTCCTTTCCTCTCAACGCGCCCAACAATTCCTGCCGCAAACGTCACTAACGTCTACGCTTGACCTCCCCATGCGGTTGCCCCTGGTCTGTAGATTCTCTCCCCCTCTTCCTCACATCTTCTGGCCCGCTTGCTCCTGCGGTGCCACTACTACTCCCACCACTAGGCCTACTCCTCCTATCCCTCTCTTCGCGTCCAGATGTGCGTCCATCATCTCTTGAGCCCCTCTCCCGTCGACTAGGGTCCCGTGGTTCACGTGCTGTTCGCTCAGGATCACGAGATGTACGTTCTCCACCTTCTCGTTCGCGATCGCGTCGGCTAGGTTCACGATCACTGCCTCGCTTCTCGCGACGGTCGCGATCAGAGCCGCGGTCTTCTTCTGGGGGCCCCAGGCGGTCCACAGGAGCGTTGCGGGTGCTTCTATCGTCGGGACGGCGATCGCTGGAGCGTTCGTGGCCGGAGCGCTCGCTGCGTCGGCTCTCGCGATGGCCGCGCGAGTCGGAGCGAGTCTCCTCTTGGTAACCGGGTTCCAGATGGGAGGGGCCGGCGTCCAATCGGGTGTTTCTTGACTGTTGGCCATCCGGTCGTGATATCTGTGTCGTGTTATATGACGGTGGTGGCATGGGGCTTGATATGCCACCAGGCGTGTCCATAGATCCGTTTGCGCGAGTTGATCCACGGCCCCGTACGGCGGGATTGGAAGGCGGTGGTGCACCACGTTCAGACATCCTGTCTGAGGGTGTGTTCTGCGTGAGAACGCTGTTGATCGCTCGTAGTGGGTTCCCAACATTCCTGGGTCCGCGATCGTTGACGGCTGGGCCAGTAGGAGGACCTGGTACTCGTCCGACAGGCGACGAGGGCATATGTCCCTGAGGCATCCGACCTGAGCCTCGTGGTCCACTTGGAGGATTCGACATGTTCGTCTGAAGAGGTGGACCATTAGGTCCTTGGCTCTGAATGTTTTCAAGCCTGCTGGGGTGAATTCCAACAGGCGCTGAAGGGCCGGTGGGCGCGGTGGGGGTTGAAGGCTGAGACTGTCCATGTGAACGATCACCTGGCGAAATTAGCGTTTGTAAGATAGACTACTTGTGGACGCGACTTACTCCGTGGCCCGGAAGGCGGTATCGGTTCAGACGGCTGGTTTAGTCTTCCATAATTGGGATCTTGGACTTGGTGGCCCGACGGCCGTGAACCTTGCGTTGGCTGGAACATCTCGCGAGAGGCACGGGATGAGGCCGAAGGCTCTATTCGATCTATACGTGGCCCTGTTGGAGTACTCGCAGTAGTTTCATTTCGACGATCCCGATTGTTTGATAGCGGGCCTTGCGTAGGCCCACGTTCCTCTCGATGGTCACGGGGAGCTTCGTGGCGACCATGGTAGCCTGGGGGTGGTCGGTCTTCGATCTGACGCTCGTTACCGCGCCTCTCTTCGCCACGTCGATCATCTCCACGACGAGGGGACTGTGGACGAGAACCGCGGTCGCGTCGACTGTCTCGATCCTGTCTCGATGACTCAGGCAGGCCATGTTGTTCAGTCTGATTGATCAGAGCCGCACGTGCAGGATCTACAGTAGGACCTTCGCCTGCCGCGGCAGCCGCAACTGGGGTTGACGATCTTGGCGTCTGTTGTAGCCCATCTCCTCGTTCTCCACCTTGACGATAAGGGGGCGGTCCGTCTCGACGGGGCGTTGCATGATCATGAGCCATGGATACGGCCGGTTGCATACGTCGAGATTCCATAGAATTTTGTGCAATGTGACCGCGAGAGTCCGGTCTGTCACGCTGGTCTCGTGGGTCTCGGTTGTCCCTGGGGTCCCAGACTGGAGGGGGTCTAACTGGAGGAGCTCTTATATCCCTTGGGGGTGCACGCATCGCTCGATCGTCATACTCTCTCGGGTCTCGGCCCGGCCACTCACGATGCTCGACCCCAGGTGGCATCCTCTCGGGCGTCCGGCCCCCCGGAACAGGCCTTGGACGGCGTCCAGGAGAGGACTCCCGTTGTCGTACAGGTTCGCCAGGTCGGTCTAGACGTCCGTACTCATTCGTAGGTGCCCGATTATCGTAACGGTGATGCGTACCGTGCTCAAGTGGGCGGTCGATGTTGGGTCGCTCTGGCTGTCGGTTCCTTGGTGGCTGTGAATCTGGTCTGCTCGGCAAAGCATGCGATGCTCTGGTGTTTGAATTTGAATGGGTTGGAGTGCTTCTCCCATCAGGTCGAGGGGGAACGGACGAAGGATGCATGGGTGGACCAGGCTTTGTGGACAGTCGAGCGGGCGCCCATGTTTCTAGCTGAGATGGGGTAGATGCCCTATCGTCGAGGTTTTTCGAGACCTCTCTGTCTCGTGAAGGAAGCGCGGGTGTGGCTGGCGTAGACACTACTCGCTTGGAGGCACTTTCATCTCTCGAGACCGGTAGGGTTTCGTGAACTCCATTGCTGTATATCGGTGATTAGCGCTGTATCGGGCATCCTGGTGGGAGATTGATTTGCTTACGTTTCGTTCCTGGGCTTGAAAGCAGGCGCAGTTGGCTTCAACTTTGGCGTAGATGCTTCTGACGATAGTTTGGCGTTCTCTGTGACAGCTTTGTCATGTCCGTTCACCGGTGCGGCAGGAGCGGGTATCTGTTGCGCATCAATACGTGTCTGCTGTTTGAGAATATCCATAGTACTCACCTGACGGAAGTCATAATCCGTCTGCCAGTACTTTTTGCTCTTGTTGAGGTCACCAAGAATGGACAGAAGAGATGTTTTCAGGTCCTGCCTTGCATCGGCTTCTGCTAGCTGGGTGACTGTGTGTTGCAAGTCCGTTGCCATAACGTCCACCCTGGGGAAGACAGGGTGCAATGCCTTCAGGACATTCACTGAGTTGCGGATTTGCATCCAATTACCACTGTCTATGCAAGTCTTTAATGCAGTATATAGAGCTTTGTGCCATTTGTACAAGAGCGAGCAGAACTCTGTATACGACAAGAAGTCTGTCGCTGTCCGATCGGCGTCAAAGCGCTTGCCGAACCCTGGTAGGTCCTTTTTGGCTCCATGTGCGCATCGGACAAAGGCATCGTTCTTGTTATCATGCCAGACTTGTAGTTCGCAGAGTACACCATTCAAAAAGCGTCCAAAAGCTCTTGACTCGTCTTCAGTGTACATGCTGATGATGCAACTGAGTTTGTTGACGGTGAAAAGAAGATCGAGCAGCTTGATGGTCCGAAAGCCGGGTGTTCCGGTCTTGTGCATGAAATTGAGCATTGCAGCGGCGAATTGGGCATCTTGCAATGACATTCGACTTCGCGGGAGGAAGCAATCTTGAAGCAAAGCATTGTGAAGGGCATCAGAGCGCGAGTCCAGCATTGGTACACCATCAAACCAGTGTCGCATCTCATTCTGCAAGTGTGATTGCGTGGTAAGGCCGGCCTGAGAAACAGTGGCTTTTTCCAGCTTCAGTTTCTCGATCTCCAGCTTCACGCGTCGAGTTTCTTCAGAGTCCTTCCTAGGCGCATTAGGCTTGTAGCCGCGACGCTCAGGAATGGGTGCCGGGATCTGTCGCTCAAAGGCCGTAATCGTCTTTTGATACTGCTGTGCCATGCCGTTACTGTCCACATCGGCTAACGACAGCTGCCAGAATGTAACATAGAAGGGTACGCAAGGATGCTTAGCGAAGATCTCTGGAATTGAGGACCTGAGTTGTTCGGCCAACTTTTCGATTTCTCCATTCGGGGTATCAGGTAGGACAACCTCTGATGAGATCACGTCCTGGCTGGTTGATGGCGCAGCATCTTTCATTTCGACGTCAATACTTGGTGCAGCGGTGCTTTGCTCTGCTAAGTCGAGCGACTCTTCCATAGTCACGTCATCACTCGTCTTAGCCTTGGTCTGGAGCGAGCCTGTACGTTGTTCCGCTCTAAACGCATTCGCCTTTGCTGTAATGCTTGCACGAGCGACAGTGAAAGCAACGTCAGGCTCGACACCGAAATCCGCAACCATCTCGATAAGTGGTGGGAAGAGACTATCGAATTCGTTTGCGCTGAGATATGATCGGAGAAGTTCCAGATACTGGGCCAAGTTGGATCGAAGCTTGTCGATATTAAAGAGGACCACCTTGTCCGGGGTGTCTTGTTGGTCGCTGCGATGGGGGTAGGCCTCAACATGCTGTGCTAGAGCAATGAGTAGCTGTGGCGCCAGACCCGTATCCTTGAGGCACTTCACCAGCCGGCGTGCAGATGAGCCAGCTTGGTGACGATAGTCGGACAGGTGGTGTTGCAGTGTGTAGGTACGAAGAACCGGGCCAGCGCACAGCGCCAAAACCATGGATTCTGACACCGAGCTGCTCACCCCAATACCTCCCATTGACTTAATCATTTGCTCAAGCACATCCAACATGTACAACTCGCCTTCCGATTGTAGGAGCTGAGACGCGGTGTATTGTAGTACCGGAACAGGATCCATGAGATTATACTTCTGATAAGCTTTGCCAACGAAAGAGGCAATGTTCTTGAGCCAGGGTGCAGACAACATGCCGTCATCTTGCGTGGAACCCTTGTCCGGATTGAGGAAGAAGTTTACCAGTGTCCACGTTAGGCAGTCGTAACCCAGCAAAGTCAGATATCGACTGCATTCCACCAGCGCATCGATCATGTTTGGATAGGCAACAAGTTGCTTCACTGTCAACTTGAACACGATGCCAGGGCTGGAATAAGAGATCTTTGCGAGCTTCCTGCCGTACTCTTTGGTGTTGGTTGCAGAAACTCGGGATAGTTCGTGCTTAGTTTGGCTTTGCACTTCCGCGAACGCAGCACGTATCGCAGGCTTGTTTCCAGAAAACCACTGCTGATAGATCGTGTATCTGGTGGCCGTGTTGAACTGTTTGAGCAGATCCCAGACCTCGTTCACAATGCCAGGATTTCTCCCCGTAAACGACAAAGCTGGCGCTATGAAGGTTGCGGAAAAATCTGTCCAGCGCTTTCGATTCTCGTCGGATTGATCATCGGATAAGCTCTTCTTCCCAATGCGTACAATTTTGGTGAGCAGGACGACGTCTTTACCGCACTCTGGTCCTACGAGGCCAAGGAAGGTGTTGCACAGCTTGATGACATCCCCTACCTCCTGACAGACCGGCACATTGTCCATCCAGTCTTCCCAGTAGAATTTGTAGTCGATTCCATCACCGGCGTCGCGCTGATCGGGCTTAGCCCAGCGCAGGGTTCGACGGGGAATATAATCGCTTGGCCTCAGACTTGTGCGAAGACCAGCACCTTTTGTGATCGGCTCGCTGTTGTCGCTGGAGGCAGGTCTTGCATCCTCGTAGACCTTGTTGAGAGAATGGTGCGCAAGACGAAAGATGAGATCAAGCAACTCGGGGTATACCTCGAGCAACCAGGGGTGGCGCCCTAAGATAAAAAGTGCCTCTGGTAGCGCGCCGATGCAAAGTAGACTTTGAAGAAGCTGAAATTTCTGGTCCGTAGGTTCGGGCAAAGCGTCTTTGGGGTCTGCTCCCTCGTCGGTGCGTCCAGGTGTGCTCCGCTCGGACTCTGGCTTGGATTTGCTTTCAGCATCGCGAAGTCGTGAAATCGCAGGTGGTAATGTGTCGTCTGGTAGAGCACCAGCCATGGTTAGGGCGTTGGCTACACCGCCTTTCTCTTTCCGTTCCCGCTCCTTCTTGGCCTGTAGTAATCGCTCCTTGTGGGCGTTCATGTTCTCCTCCAGCGGATACAAATGTGGATAGAGATCTAGAATTGAAATAAAGCCAATCTTGATCAATAAGGCAGCAAGGTAGATGAGGTTGTCGGGGAGCGTGTCTGATTTGTCCCGAGCATCAGAAGCGTAGAATCGAAGCTTGAAGCCGAGCAGCTGAGCCGCAATCTCGTTGCCAGATGGGGGCAGAGTCTTGGTCTGCTCCATCCAGTCGTCGACCCACATGCGAGCTGCTTGCTGCTTGGTTAGGGGAGTGCCCTCGACGGGTGGCATTAGTTGCGATGGCCGATTGTTCGCGGTGATGCGGCGTCCACCGAGCTCGAAGAAGGCTTGTATTCCTGCACGGTCGCCCAACTCACCAATCCGCTTCCAGAACTTGCGATCGCGGTCTTCGCGCAAGTGCAAA
Source organism: Plenodomus tracheiphilus IPT5 (assembly GCA_010093695.1). Lineage (NCBI taxonomy): Eukaryota > Fungi > Ascomycota > Dothideomycetes > Pleosporales > Leptosphaeriaceae > Plenodomus > Plenodomus tracheiphilus. The sequence continues at coordinate 588,386 of MU006293.1, read as the reverse complement.
TGTGTCTCTTTTTCCTCATCCGTGTAGTACCACAGCGCCGAGTCGGGGAGTGCCCACTGGGGTAGCGTAGGTACGTCTGCTTCTTGCCACTCGATGCCGTCTAGACCACGTAGTTCTGGCCACCAAGCAGTCACGCGCAGGAATTTAACAAAAAACTTTCCATGCCTGACGAGCAGATTGGCAAAGACATCCAAGGTCACGTCGAGTACTCTTCCGATATCCAGATCAAATGCTCCTATCAATGCATTGACTCGTTGATATATCTCGCTGACGGCTTCGTGAGACGGCGGCTCGCTGTGTACGGTGGTGAAGTATTCGGTCATGAGCTTGGCGTAGCCCTCGGTTTCTTCGCGGAGGAGATTGTAGTTGGATTGTCGGTACAGCGCGTGGGTCGCTTTGCGGACAGCCATTTTACTGAAACTATCTCGAACAAGGCCCAGCGTCTTGAGTAAATCGTTCTCGAGCTCCGAGCGCATGCGAGCAACATCGATGTCAGTCGCAACAAGCATCTGTCGCACAAGCGCCTGCTTGCCGTCATCCTGTGTTAGTGAGCTCAGCGTGTCGAGAAATGTAGAGACAGTATCTATCGAGTCGTGAGCAGGCGCAGCAACAATGTCCCTCACGAGAGACCCCAGTTCGCCGGCACCCAGCAGCTGATCCATGGAAGCCTCGATGATTTCGTGAAATACCACGGCTAGCGTCAGCGCATCGCCATTACGTTGGGCGGTCACTGCGGCCTGCACCACGGCGTTGCGTGCGTCGGTGTTCCAGTGTGCGACTCGCTCGGGCGTCAGAAATTCGTTGCTCTCTGGGACGTCGCGCAGCGCAGAAGGTGTCGATGGCCGTTCTGCGGACGCGGGGGCAGAAGGAGCCGCCTGGGCTTGCCGACCTGGCTGGAAGGGGTTCGTAGGTGCACCCATGGCGTTCGGCGCTGGGTGGGAGACAACGGGGCTCTGAGGCACACTGGAGCCACCTCGCCCGCCGTTCCTACTCTGACGTCTGCCACCGCCACCACCAATACCTCCATTGCCTCCGCCGCGCGGGCTGTTGTTCTGCTGCCCATGTTGCGCAAGCGCCAGGTTTTGTGGGCGATGCGGCGATGGACGGGAATGGCGGTCGTCATCCCGCTTTCGCTTTGGAGGAGCCATCTCTTTACGACGCGTCGTGCAGCATGCGGCGACGTATCCAATGCGGCCGTCAAGGGGGAAGTCGTGAAATGGGGTCGCAGAGTTCCCGCAGTCAGGGGGAATGAATGGCCCAGATAGATAAGGAGAGGTCGCGTTGCGGCCGTCGCGGTTGTTCGTTGTAGTGGAGCCTGTCTCGAACTTCTGAGAGAGCTCACCCACTAGCGCTATTATCAAAGAGCGTCCGTGCTTTCACGTTCATCATCTGAATCACGTTCACCTTCCGAGACATGTCACAAGTTAAGTTTCAGTTTCTATACAACAATGGCAGAAGAAAACATTGTAATTTTGCCTATGTAGCTCCACCGGTCTCAAAACCTCAAATGAGTGACCAGACCAAGACTTGGTATATTCCACCTGCAACTACGAGCTTGCATGCTTAAGCAGCAGCAGCCACGGCTTGAGCCGTAGCCTTGCGCTCATTCTCGAGAACCGCCTCGAGCACGCCAGTGGCGCCTTGGCCGGCTTGCAGCTCTTTGAAGACGGCGTCGAGTCCGAGCTGCTCGTCTGTCCACAAAGGAGGTTCCTCGGCCTTGCCCGCCTCACCAACACCAATGAATCCGCCTTCAGCTGCCCATTCGCTTGTGCGTTTGATGCCAAGCTGCTTCCACACGGCATCCAAAGCCTCTACCAGGTGCTCACGGTACTCGCGTATATGACCTGGTGTAGGGGTGATGCGCAGACGTTCCTGGCCGACGGGTACAGTGGGGTAATTGATGGCCTGCACATATATACCCCAGTCTTCAAGGAGAAGGTCTGAAGCCTTTCGCGCAGTTTCTGCGTTGCCAACAAGGACCGGGATGATATGGCTGGGATTGGGTATCACTGGAATGTCCTTCGCATCCAGTGCGTCCTTCACTGCACGGGTGTGCAGTTGCTGGAGACGTCTATCCCCCTGGTAATTAGCTTGGTACTCAATGGCAGCCTTGGCGCCTGCCATGGTCGCTGGTGGGAGCGAGGTCGTGAAAATAAAACCAGGTGCGAGCGATCTGATGGTGTCTACAAGTTTTGACGAGCCGGCAATGTAGCCACCCACGCAGCCATACGCCTTTCCGAGAGTTCCAGTAATAATGTCCACGCGATCCTGAACAGTGCCTTGAGGCCTGCCCGCCTTATGTGCTTCATAGTCGAGATGCTCTGCAACTCCGGCACCATGTGGTCCGTACATACCAACGGCATGGACTTCGTCCAAAAAGGTGATTGCGCCGTATTTTTCGGCAAGGTCACAAATTTCTTCAATGGGCCCGATGGAGCCGCACATGCTGTACACGCTCTCAAACGCTATGATCTTAGGATACTCCGCGGGAATGGATTGCAGCTTCGCCTCTAGGTCGGCTACGTCATTATGCTTGAACACCATTTTCTTCGCACCAGAGTGGCGAATACCCTGGATCATCGAGGCGTGGTTCATACTGTCCGAAAGAATGACACAGTTCGGAAGCTTACTCCCAAGGGTCGCAAGAGTGGCGTCGTTGGCAACATAGCATGATGAGAATACCAGTGCAGCTTCTTTGGCGTGAAGCTTAGCAATGGTACTCTCCAATCCCATGGCATGCTGATTGTGGCCGGAGATGTTCCTGGTCCCTCCAGCGCCTGCGCCATACGTGTCGAGGGTCTCGTGCATGGACTTCAGCACTTGCGGGTTGCGCCCCATGCCGAGGTAGTCATTGGAGCACCACACAGTGACCTTGTCATCTTTCGACTCCTTGTGGGCACGGGGAAACTCTTTAGCCAGACGGTTGATGTTGTTGAAGTAGCGGTACGACTTGTCCTTGTGTTTCTTGTCCAGCTCATTGTGGTAGAACCCCTCGTAGTCGAACTGCGAGGCTGCCGCGGAGGGGGCAGTGGCAACGTGGCTTGGTTTGGCAGTCGCAGGCTTCTGGGTGATGGGGGGAAAGGGCACAGAGGCTACAAACTGGTTAGCAATTGCTGCGCATGCGAGTGCACATGGTTCTCGTGCCCGTGAGGGTGTCACGCGCGCGGAGACACACAGGCAGAACAGATGACGTACCCTGCTGGCCCCTCAGGTTTTCGAGATCGACTGCCTGAGCCTCCTTGACGGTCGACGTGTGCAACTTGGCTCGGTTGACACGGGAGTGGTAAGCACGCACGCCGCCAAAGGCGCCCGCGAGAGCGCTGTTGCCAATGCGAGCGCTCTGAACAGCGAGCGCCTTGCCCATGATGGGGCAGCGGCGACCGAGCACTTGGAGGTTCGACATGCTGCCCGCACCAGGCGAGACATCGTGGCCAGCGGCGGTCGTCGAGAGAGAGCGGAGGGTGGCGGGCGACGTCTTGGAGAGGAATGGGCACATGGTCCTCGACTGTCGCAAAAGGGCCTCCATGTTGGTCAATTGCGCTGCGAGAGGTGATGACTCGTGGTGTCGTTTCTGGTGCTGCACGGAGTCGATTTCGTGGAGGTGGAGAGGAGAATGTTGGAAGAGAAAGGTGGACTGCGGCGGACTAAGAGGCACATAAAATCACAACGTATTCGGAGTAAGGTCGCATCTAAGGAATAGAAGGCGGCCGGGCTCGGCGTCAAATGGGCGTGTGCTCATTGGCTGCACAGCCATAGTACACCACAGCTGAGTGATTTGACAGTCGCTGACGACGGCTCCGTCTGATCTGCGTGAGGGGTTCCGCCTTGGTGTGCTTCGGTCAAAGGCAAAATCGTCGGGCATGCATCATCAACAGGCACCACACACACGCACAGGACGACGTGAATACACCGCCATTGCCTACAGAGGTGTCACAAAAGTGGTACCCACAAGTGCAAGCATATGTAGGTCATCTTACTCCGAGCACGAGATTTCTTGTGAGCGTCCTGTTAATCTACAACATGTCCCCGCACTGTCGCAGTCCACCAGGGTCGCTTCCAGCGCCGATCATACGCTCTGCGAAATTGATTCATTCATACTATGTAATGTAGCTTTAATCTGGCTCTACCGAGGCACGCAAATGGTCGCAGTCAGCTCTACTGGCTGTGCTGATTTAGCAGCAGCGAGCGGCCATTTTTAGTCTTCCAGGTTTATTCCGCACTTCCAAGCCCCAGGCTCGGCAGTCGTAAAAGCCTACAACCCCAAGAGTACGCTGCCGAGGCACGCCGCATGTCGTACGACAACAATGGCCATCGGCATGTCCAGAGGTAGGCCACAGTTTGGCGAGTCGTGACACATTTGTAATGCACCAGACGTGTTGGAGTATCGAATGGGCCATTGCATGGTTGGCAAGGGCATAACGCAGCTACCATAGGTAGCTTTCTAGGTATCGTGCCCAGAACAATTCGATTGCGGTCTTAATCCAAGGTGGGGCTTGTTGCTGTGTAAGCCGTCAAACGGCCACTGGCCAGACCATCGACATGCGGCCATGACTTACTCATGTCTTGCGACCGATGAGTTCATGTAGCTCAGGCAAGGGCGAAGTCTCTGTAGTGAATGTTTCACGTAGTGAGTACGTATAACATCTGTCACGTCTCGCAGCGTATTGCAGATAGATAAATCAAAAAGCTAACGCACTCCTGCTATCAATCGAAGACAATAGCGCAAGCTTGCTGCGATCCTGACACCTCGTCATCATCCGATATCTCGATGATTTCCGCCTGCGATGGGCGCTCAGGATGTTGCAGCGCTTCGTTGCTGAATGTCGTCTTCATCACGGTACTGACGAGATCAAAAAAGATCCCAAAGTCTGATAAGCTCTCTTCCAAGTACTGTTTGAGCTCTTCAACCTGCTGCCGTGAAGGTGGTTTCAAGAACGAGTTGTCGCAGAGCCACCATGAGACGAAGAGATTGCTGATCATTCCAATCTTAAGTAAATCTCTAGCAAGCACACCATGTATCCGAGACTCTTTCCTGTGTAGCATGTCAATATAAGCTTTGACTTCTCGTCCCAACTTCGCTCTTCCAACAAGATTTAGCCGACTGCGGAGGTCTTCACGATCTCCAGCTCGCAATTCGTGTATAGCTTTCATTACTACACGCTTTCGATCTTGATTCTTTACCAAATCGCTCCACTTCCATCGTCGAACCGTGGTGATTGATGCATGCTCAGGATCATCGCCGTGATTTAGAGGAGACTCGAAACTTGAATCGTGTTGAAGCGGAAGAGCGGATGTTGATGGAGTGTGTGTCTCGATGGTGACAGCAATTCGAGTGTCTGAAGTCGTTTTGTGATATGATAGGGTTTTCTCGTTAGCTGCTGGGCATCTCTCATGTCCAACAGGTAAGGCTTCTTCTGCATCGCCTGGTGATGTACCTGGAGGTGAACCGGAATCTGCTATTTCGGTAGCATATTGAAGTACTTGCGTGACAGGAGTTGATTGTGGCTCCAGATTCCTGGTTTGACGCTGACCGCCATCTGCGTTGCAACCATCGTCATCGCTGTCACTGTCAGGCGGTAATTCATAGATCGACAGGAGCCACTTCGCCAGCTCTAAATTGTTGATTGTGACCTCCAGGTTCTTGCATTTTCGCCGTATAGTGCTTGTGGTGACTGAAGGATGTGACGTGATCTCTCTGCACAGTGAGTCCAGAACGTCGGTATAATGTTCGACTTCAGCCGTATGGTGAGCAATGAGCTGTTGTCTTCGTGACTTGGCCTCTGCATCCGCCCACATCTTCACTGTATCATACACCACTTTCTCCTCTTTTAGAAGACCTTTGTTGGGCTCCCACTCCTCTGTATAATGCGCTATACACTCGTTGATGATCCTGGTTATAATCTCCTGGCTGAGCTTGCAGCGCCCCTGTGTCTGGTTCGATGGCTCAGCCATGTCGTTTTCATTCTCCAGGGCATCAGATAGTTCGTCTTCTGCAGGATCACCACCGTTGGAATTTTCGTCGTCTAAATTGTCAAGCTCTGCCATATCGATATCTTCGTTATTATCGTTGACCTGTTCCCATCGTTGGAGATGATCCCAATTCTCACTAACAGGCCTTGTGATCATCGTTACAGCGCGTGGCGGCTCCATGGTCAATTGCGCGATTTTTCGGCGTTTAGGAACAACTGTGTCCACCGGATGGTCTTGTGCTGATATACCACTGACATTGGGATGAACTCCAAGATGTGTGTGATTGACATCCATTGTTTCAACACCTATAGTAGCCGCATTCCCTGCATGTTGACGGGATTGTTTGCAAAGGTGCTCAGTAAGCTGAATGAGAGCCTTGCGTTGCCTTGGGTCTTTGAAACCAAGCTCATACTGGAGAGTGCGGACATCAATGCTTGTCAGAAACCTAGATCCATTGATCTTGTGGCGGCGAAGTTGTTGTTCGAGAAAAGCTTGATCGGGATAATGCTCTTTTGCAAATCCCATGGCTTGAAGAAGTGCTGGGTTGTAACAGAGCTCATTCACGAGCTCATCAACGGTCCATGACCGTGGGTCACCGGGCGACATGATGACAACACCTTTCTGCAGCAATCGCAAGTGTAGGTCGGGGGCTTCTATGTCCCCGAGGTGGTATATAGAGTGTAGGGGGGGGGATTCGTAAAAGCTGGAGGGCGAGTGGCCAAGCTGAGTTCGAACACGACCGCAGCTACATGTAACACATATGGGCAAATCGTGGTGTGAGCAAAGCCGTTTGCTCGAACAGGTTGGCAGTGCCTACCTGAGCAAAAGTTTGCTGGCAGAGCGCGATATCACGTGAATACGCGACGAGGGGCTGGATGTAGCTCGACAGGCGGGATGTTGCAGAGTGATCACTGCAAAGAAGCTAAACACGAACCTGAGAGCGATCCGGTTTATGACCTCAATGCGGTTGTGATGATACTATAGTAGTACTGTTGGGTGCGAACGCTAACATGAGTAAGTGAGTCTCATCCCTTCGGCGGCAAGCGGGGCAGATGAGGCCATCGCTAGCGCGGGGAGCATTTGTAAGTCTCGGACGACGAGTGAGAGAGACACGACAACGCAACGACATCATAGAGAAACGGCGGTAATGACTATGATCACTCACTCGGAATACCCCCCACAGCTATCGCACGAGGAAGAGGCGTACCTACTTACGAATCTGAAAGACTGGTCAATAGCCCATGGCTTAGCGGTTCGCCCGGCACCATCTTTTGTCCAAACATCACAGGATCCCTCTGGGGTACTGGCGACAACAGCTCCAGTCACTTTATTCCCTAGTATCTTCCCGAGGTCATGTTTTGAGGAGGGTCTGTCCATACAGAACGCCTACAACGAGCTTTATTCGGCAATTTCTCGAGACGAGGAATGGCTACGTGAGATTATTGGAGAGCTGCTCGACGTGGACGATTTTGTCGCACAGTTATGGAAAACACACCTAGAAGTCAAGAAGGAAGGCTATGTTCAAGATATCTCTTTAGGTCTCTTTCGGTCGGATTACATGGTACATCAGCAACATTCGGGGACAACTTCATCGCTTGGGTTGAAGCAGGTTGAGTTCAACACAATCGCATCATCATTTGGTGGATTATCATCACAGGTTTCCGCAATGCACAAGTATCTTTTCGGTATCGATGCTTACCCAAGCTCAACATGGTCAATTATCAAGAAAGATGCTTTACGTCCAAGTGAATCAACGGCTTCGCTTGCCAGAGGTCTTGCTGTCGCCCACAAGGCGTACGGTGGGGCCCGTTCTAATCGGCCTCTGTGCGTCCTATTTGTCGTACAGGATCCAGAGAGAAACGCATTCGATCAAAGACACATCGAATACGCGTTGCTAGAGAACCATGGAGTCCGTACCTTCCGTCTTCCGTTTGGAGAGACACTGTCGCATACACAGCTCGATTCAAACCGCACGTTGCTCTACACGCCTCCCAGCTCACCTTCAATCACCTATGAAGTAACGACAGTATACTTCCGAGCGGGCTATTCGCCAGATGATTATACGAAAGACGAGGATTGGGCTGCCCGGCTGCATATTGAGAAGAGCCGAGCAATCAAATGTCCCAGCATTCTGACACATCTCGCCGGATGTAAGAAGGTCCAACAAGTGCTGGCAACCCCGCAGTCGCCACATCTCAAGCGATTCCTGCCCGACGCTGAGGTCGCATCACGTCTGCTAGCAACATTCGCTCCCATATATCCACTAGACGATAGTGAGGCTGGACAGCAAGCAAGGGAACTCGCCACCAACCCAGCTTCAGCTGCTCGCTATGTGTTGAAGCCACAGCGCGAGGGCGGTGGAAACAACATCTATCGAAAATCGATTCCGCCGTTCTTGGAGAAACTCCCCAAGTCTCACTGGCCAGCATACATCTTGATGGAGATGATCGAGCCACCTCCTCTGCACAACGCTATTCTGCGCAATGGAGAGCTTCACAAGGGGGGTGTGATCTGCGAATTGGGCGTGTACGGGGTGTGTCTTTGGCGAAACGGAAGCCCGGATGGTCAGAAGGGTGAGATCCTTGAAAGCTGGGAAGCGGGTTATCTTCTGCGCACAAAGGGCGACCAGAGCGAAGAAGGCGGCGTAGCTGCTGGCTTTGGCGCAGTGGATAGTTGTTGCTTGGTGGATGGCTAGGGCTTTTGTGAGCAGATTGGCGCGGCTCGGCATCAGCTCCGTCGTCAGCTTCAATATACAGAGTTTGCTCATAGACGACACTTTGTTCAAGTGGAACAAGTATTCCCCCGAGAGTGCTTCCCACCCACACATGCGCTTTTTGGTGTCACCACACAATCCTGCATGCACTTTGCTAGTCATGGAGGCTCAGTCTTAAGACAGAAATTGCAAAGTCAATATGCCAAGGCGAGATTCGTATTGGAAGGAGGCCCTATCCGCCCGTTACGAGAACGGCCGCGACGAAAATGCTTGTTGCAAGCCTTGTGGACACACTCTTGTGCAGATGATTAACATGCAGTCTTCGGCATCGGAGTAAGGCCACGAAAGGGGCTTGCGGTGCAACCAGCACCACTGCCTGGGCGCTGACAGGGTGGCCAGTCCTCGATATTGATGGGTTGCGTCAGTTCCAGCCGTTCATTGGATGCGCACATGAATCATCAGACATGGTCCTCGAGATGCCTTTGCGGGCACCCTGGGAATAGCAACGGTGTCTTTGGACGACACCGAGAGACTGGAGAAGGCTAACGATTCATAGCGACGAACGGGATCTTCGGCGAAGCGATGCTGCCAGGCAGATCAGTGTCAGTGCATCCTTTGCGTCGTCTGTGCTGGCTGCTCTTTGATCAACGACGTCGCAATACTGTGTACTGTGTAAGCAGCGCAGTGTCACGCTGGCGGCTGTCCATAACCACAAGAGCTTTGCTTCTGCGGGACTTGCAGCGGTGCTTTTGGCCGACCCGACCTCGCGATGTACCGCGGTGATCAAACTGTGTTTGATCATGGACGGGGTTGCAGCGGACGAGTTATGCATGTGCGCCGCAGTTTGATGCACGAGAAAAGCTTGACGGCACACGCCCCCCTGAAAGCGGAGCCGGCGCAGCCCTACGCATCGCGCTATCGGGTCGCGTCCACTCACGCCAGACGCGTCGTGTTTCCTGTTTCCTGCATCCAGGGCGTCGTGAGACCTTGATACACGCAATACATTATGCAACTGCGCCTTTGCTGTCCGGTTGTCTGGGGCCTATTGCACTCGGCCACGCACGCATCCTCCACGACCAGTCTTGGTGTCTGAGCTGGGCCAGCATCTCTCCCTTCGTGTCTTAGCAGAGGCGGCACTGCCGCTGGGCTCATTGGCCGGTCGCCTTTTCCTGCGTCTCGATAGTCCCACTAGCAGCATCTTTGCCAGACCGGACAGTGGCTTGGTGATTGCAATTTCCCTCTCGGCTGTCCGAGGACCAAACCTCGCCAATTGCAGCCTGGGTGCTCCCGGAAAAAGGTGCCGTTCGATGCCTTGACGGCTCTCGATGCTTCAGCTTTCCCAATCAAGCCTCTCGCTTCGCGAAACAGGTCGACAATCCTGTTCAAGATGCGACGATCCTGTCAAGACGTGCCGACAGCATATCATGGATGTTACCCAAGCCTGTCCTGTCCTGTCCTTTCCTGTCCTTTCCTGTCCTGTCCTTTCCTACGTCGTTGAGCTTCTGCGTCCTCTTGCCAGCACCACACCTGCAACTTGCCTGTCGCGCATGTCCTCGCCGACCTCCCACGTTCCTTGACACTGCGATTACAACACCCACGGTCTTTACCTGCGCCATTCTCGCTTCTTGCTCCCGTCACTCATTATACCCTTGCGCTCGTCGTTCACGTTATCAGTACCTCCTTGCAATCGCGCTTTCCCGTTCCAACTTACCGGGGCTCTATCGAGGCCTCAACGTCGTAATCCTAATTCATAGATGGCATCTACTGCCTACTGTAACAGCAGAAACTACTAATTCGGCATTATGCGGCCAACCCTGCGTTTCCTTGTCGCTTTCGTTGCGCTCATCCTTTGTATACACTCAGTGATAGCCGCACCACGTGCTGCGGTGCGTCGGCAAGATGACAACCAGATCGAGACACAATCAGGAAGCGAAGTCAGTTCTGCTCGACCTTCCGCTACCCCTTCGCCATCAGTGTCAGGGTCTGAGTCCGCTCGCGCGTCTTCGATAATATCTGTTTCGACAAAGTCCTTAGATGCGCCCTCTTCGAGCACGAGTCATGTTCCAGCTACATCAACGTCTGACCAGTCAACTCCTACCAACACTGCCAGTGAGCCGCATGATGCCTGCTAACATGCCTGTTCTGACATCTGTCTCACAGATGCTGCTACTCAAAACCAATTGCCCATACAGCCCAAGCTCACTCCTGCCATGGGACTAAGCGGTGTCATTTTGCTCCTCAGTGGATTGGTGTACGCTGTTATTGGGATCAAGAACAAGTGGTAAGTGGCACGGTCTGATCGCTATAACGGCCGCTGACAGCGCTTAGGGTCTATGTTTTCGGATCCGCAGCATACCTCACTGCACTCGCAGTATCAGTTCTGATAGTGTATCTGATGAGTCCACCAGTTTCCAATGCAGTACAAGGTGCCTTCTTCGTGGCAGCTTTCGTTACGGGAGTCATCTTTGGAGCGTTATCATTGGTCTTTTCAGACATCACTGAAGGCTTTGGCTGTTTGCTAGGCGGGTTCTGCCTCAGCATGTGGTTCCTCAGCCTGAAAGATGGCGGGCTGATCTCGTCAACCACAGGTCGTGCCATTTTTATCGGTTGCATGAGTGTTGGTGGATACTCTTTGTCCTTCAGCCACTATACGCGCAACCATGGTCTAATTGCGTCAATCGCTTTCTCCGGTGCCACGGCTGCTTTACTTGGTATTGATTGCCTGGCCAGCTCGGGCTGGAAAGAATTTTGGCTATATCTCTGGAGTATGTCCACGTCCCGAACACCTCGTCTTGTCGCTAATCAGTGCAGATCTGAATGACGATGTATTCCCTCTGAACACAAACACTTATCCTGTCACCAAAAATATCAAGGCAGAACTAGCAGGTGTCGTTATCATCGCGGTGTTCGGAGTAATCTCACAGTTGCGCGTATGGAAGATGGTTCAGGAGCATCGTGCGAACAGTGCTGCACAACAACTGGAGAAGCAGCAAGACCAGGAACGCGAAGAGGAGGCACTTGGACGCAAAATCGAGGACGACTTTCACAAGGAGCGAGCGCAATGGGAGGCCGCTTATGGCGATGGCGGAAAGAGTGTGCAAGACTCCAGCATCAGATCATCCACTATTGGGCCCAAACGCTCCACTAGCATTCGCGAGACGGAACTTTCTGGAAACGACAGCGTTGAGATGGTCAACCTGACAAAGAGCGGTGTTACACAAGCTTCAAATGGCGATACACCGGCAGGTACTACGGTCACTATCAACGTTCTCCAAGACGACGACATCCGCCAAATCGACAGTCTCGGGAATCCAGTGGATCACCATCTCACGCATGCTGCGCCGGCAGAAACGAAGAGCAGCAAGCGGTCATCAGCACCACCACCTCCTCCAACTGTCATCCCTCTACCATTTACAGTGCCGCTGGAAGAAGATGCGACTAGCGTAGATGATAACATATCTGTGTCCGCTATACCTGACTCTGATCAGATCAGCACCCACCACCCTCGACCGATGTCAAAACGAATCTCAGATATGTCGGCAATGAGATTGCGTGTATCGCGTGATGCAACCTACTCGCAGGAAGCGTTGATCAGCCACGCAGATGCTAATTCCGACCGAGCGTCGTCTGTTGCGGCTACACTGGACGATGACAATGACGTAAACTCGTTGCGTCAAATATCTCCACCTCATTCGCCTCTGGACGCCCAACATGCAACACCCCTCGAGAATCTCAAGGTTTCAATACAAGAAGAAGAAGAAGAAGATAGATCATCCACAGGGCTGGTAGCAAGCAGTCTGCCGTCATCTGGGGAAGCCGACGGAGCTGACAAGGCTGCCTTTGAAACTGTGACTGAGGTTGCAGCTTTGCAGAAGGGTGCCCGAAAGTCCTTTACCCCTAGCACGGACCCCAAAGTGGATGAGGTGCCGAACGAGCCATCAAATCGGCGCGAGTCACGAGTCCGAGCTGATACGTTAGTCCCAGGTGCAGATGAAGATAACGAGCAATCGAATTCGGACCCCAAGCAAGCACAGGTGGCGACGGTGCCGCAAGCAGGTCGAGCCGAGTCACATGTGGGCAGCTTGAGGGATGGGGTGCTCCCCGCAAAACTGTCAAAGGTCGCACAATCTTACCGTACAAACGAATGGGCCAAGCATCTGGAGGTGGCGGAAAAGCCCAGTCTTGATGATCTTGAAGTGCCAGATTCACCAGGCGTTGCACTCGCAGAAGGCTTCCCAAAGGAAGTGCCCGCACCCGTCAGCGATGAACTAACATCATCCTTGATGGGAAGCAAAAGAACATCAAGGAGGGCTTCTCGCGAAGGTACCATTCAAGGAACCAGCAGCCACGACTTGATCCGCTCAGCCTCGACGTTTTCGCAGAATTCACTGGCAGGCCAACAAACGTGGACCCAGTCGCCGCCCGTTGCGCCTTTAGGAAATCTTTCACGATCAAGCTCAAGCACGCAAATTGATGTGCTCGCCCCTCTACCAAGCCACACCTTGATGGGCCAACGCGAGAGCCTCATAAGGAACCGGGCATCGTCGCAGTCTTTGACTCCCAAGTCGTCAGCAGCGAACCTCTTAGTGGAAGCAAAGGATCTGGAGAACATGACTCTGGCCCAACGACGGCAGATTTTACAGTCACAGCAGACTGGAATCTCCATGCTTCAGCACCAGTCTTCTGTAACAACTCAACGCCGAGCCCCTCCATCAGCGTCCCAGAAGTGGCAGAACAAGGGCTGGTCTGCAAAGGGAGCACCTCCCGGGTTTGATTCGCACCAGCCGAAGCGGAATTCCAGCTCTCAGTCGAACCAAAAGCGCGAACAGTTATATGCAGGATGGAGGGATACGATGCGAGACGTCACGCCTCCTCAGACCGCAGTCTTCACAGCAGAACAGCAGCGTCAGGCATTGCTGAATGACAGACGCCAGAAGGAGCTGGAGCGGCAACAGCGTGAGCTGCACCAACAGCAGCGAGCATCTCAAATGGACAGTATGATGCGCAGCAGTCAAATGCTCGAGGCTCACCGAGAAGCCATGCGCAAGATGCAAGCTGATGCCAACAAGCGAAGCTGAGGCATTCTTGAGGGGGAAACTTGGGGAAACGAAGACGCATCGTGACACAACTACTTGTGTAAATAGGGAAACTGGTGGGATGGTCGGGATATTAGGGTGTTTGTGAGGACACGGTAACCGTGGCGGATAAGGACAAAGGAACATATATACCCTGGATTTGTATTTGATAGCGTGAATATTATCGCCAGACTGGGCTCATGGTCAAGTGTTTGACATGGTGCAAAGTTCATTCGAATATCGAAATAAGCCCCATGGCAACGTCACACAAATAACATGATGGTCAGTGTGCAAGATGGGAGATGTCCATCTGTCGATCCTAGTTCAATAGCCACGAGTCGTGGTACCTGACGTGCCTCCAAGCCACGATCTAGGCAATATGCGCCATTTGCTTCTAGAAATATTCCTGGCCCGCAGATGTTACGATGGCATGCGTGTACACGCCCAAACGGGGCTGATGGTGGTCTTCGCATTACACAAATAAATTACCATACAATGGCCATGGACACATTCGAAGCACAGTTGTGGAAAGGGGGGGGGGGATCCCGGATGCTGGAAGAAAAAGGTCAAAGCATAGGGCAAAGCATGGGAAGGGGATGCGCTAATGCGAAAATAGAGCGGACGAAAAGAAGAGTGGACTTGTGAGGTCAATGCAAAGACGAAGAGATGACCCGGCGGAATGGTTCGCGGTGCGCTTTGCGGTGGGATGGGGGCTTGGGAGGGTGATTTCAAGGGTGGAGTTGCATGAAGAGTTGAGATGGAGGGTCACGAATCTGGAGATGAGGGTGCAGGGGATGTCGGATGGGAGTCGGTGTGATTCGTGAGATGCGGGTGCCACGCCATGGCTGTTGCAATGGGCGGACGAGGGTGTTAGCTGTGTTTGTGTGTGTGTGTGTGTGAAAAGACGTGCAGGCCACGTCGAAGCACCAGCCAGCGGGAGCTGCGACGTCGCCGAGGGTGGTGTCCCGACGGAGACGCGCCTCGACATTGAGTTGCGTCCATGGCGAGAGGTGGGCGCTACAAGTGCCTGACGTGCGTCTTGAAACATGGGCGGCACCAACGTCGCCCGTTGCAGCGGCGGGGGCTCGCGGGACCGAGGGCGAGGTGGGCGATGCAGTGCAGCATGGCCCATGGGTGTGGAGGCGGCGTCGTCGTCGAGGGAGCACGACGGTGGTGAGGGCTGTCGACTTGTCAAGGCTGCCAGGCTGCCAGGCTGTCAGGCTGTCGATGCACACCTCGCAGCGCCCATACGGCCGACAGGGGTATGCATGGCCACGGTCGTCGTGGTCATGGCTTGTTGCCGTCGCCGTCGTCAGTACAAGAGGAGGCAGCGACCCAGACGCCCGAGAGCGAGCGAGCGAGCGAGCATTGTTTCTGGGACCCCGACCTGGAAGGCACCCTAGATGACTGGTGAGACGCAGCCCTTCCGCATGGTGTTGCAGACTGCTTCCTGAATCCGCGCCCTCGTCCACACACCGCACACCACACGCACCCACCCAGAGACCACATACCCGCCGGCACGACTGTTCTGACTCACCTGGTCCTATCCTGTCCTGTCCTGTCCTGTCCTGTCCTGTCCTGTCCTGTCCTGTGCCGTCCATACCGAGCATATACACAGAGTAGTCGGTGCTCCCGCCTGCCTGCCTTGGGTGCATCCTCCTGTACGTAGCGAGCCTGGGCCCCGCCGGCTTGTCGCTGTCGCTGTCGCTGCAGCGCTGCAGTGGCCCGCATGGACCACGTTCCCCTAGCAGCCTCAGCACCCTCGCCCTCAACACCACGCCGGCCGCCATCACGGCGCCTCCACGCACCCCCGCCGCTCCGTCTGCGCCGCCTGCTTCGCCGCCAGTGCCGCCCCGCTGGTCGCTGACGAACCGCATCTTCAGCCTCAACCTGCGCGCGCTGTACCAGGACCCGCCGCGACCGCCCGCCTCGCGTCTCTGGAACCCCGTCAACTCGTCGCCGCGCACCCTCGCCGTCGCCCATTCGCCGCGCCCCCCGCCCCGCGACGACTTGCCCAACCTCCCGGTGCAGGGCGCGCATCTCGAGAACCGCGACGAGTATCCGCTGCTCACCCTCCCGCAGCGCCGCCAGAGCCGCCAGAGCCCTGCGTCTTCGCTCGCCGTCCAACGTTCCACGGGCGAGGACAGCATAGCCGGTCGCACGAGCATTGCCCTCCCCAGGAGCCTGCCGACCGCCTCGCAGCCGCCGACCCCGGGGCCTGCCATGTCTCCTGCATCCGCTCGCGATGCTGCCCCCGCCACGCCCCTGCATGTCGACCAGGACAAGGACGTCGAGCTGGCCGCAAACCTGCCCTCCAAGCCCGACCGCTCTCGCGTCTCGCTGCCCGACTCCGCCAGATCGTCCATGGGCTCGCGTTCAGGCTCTGTCCGTGGCGACGACGACGACGACGCCGCCTCCGAGTTCCCGTGGGGCCCTTCGCACCCATGCTTTCCACATCCCAATCCCCATGTGCCTCTGACGTCGGACCTGTACAACAACACGCGCATCATCCGCATCAAGCGGGACTGGATGGTCAAGGGCGATCTGGCGCCTACGTTTGCGAACCTGTACCCGGAGATTCTGGATCCTCTCGTCTCGGAAGACGACTTTCGCTTGCTGATCAAGAAGATTAACGACACCTTGATCGACGCGTTCGACCCTTTCACTTTGCGTGCGTGTATCGATGCAGTAATGGGCGTGGCAACCTTCTGGCTGTGGGATGATGCAGGTCTGACGGGAGTGAAGCGGAAACTGGCCGGCCTCGAATCATGGATAGAAGGCTGGAATCAAGATGTCGGTGCCAAAGAAGCTGTCAAGATCATATCCCTGCGGCGGACGGGCTATCTGACAGTATGTCTCCCCCCCCCCCCTTGTACTCACCCAAACCTTCAACGTTTGCTAACAGTCCCAGCTTGATGTCCAAATACCAGATCCTCACCTCGGCCCAGATACCGGCTCACGTCCTCACACACAAGAAGACAACCACTCCATCTCGTCTCCGAACCAACAGGACCAGTTCCTACCCTATACACTCGCACCCGCTCTGCAGGTTAACTCGCAACCCCAGCACATGGGCACACGAGTATAAAACCGCAAAACAAACATACAGGACCATGTGTACGGGACACAGCAATCTGAACATTTTCCACTTTTTGGGCATTAGCACAGGCGCCATTTGGCGTTGGCAGTCTTTTTTTGAGAGAGGGTGGCTGTCGTTGTTGTCAATAGGGTCGGTGGTTCTACGCGCATGGGGCATTTTTCTTTAATAACGACTAACATTTACACACATAGCACGCTGCGAGGCGGAGCAAAGGCATGAGCAAGCAGAGCATTAAGGCATTAAAGCGTAATATTTCTTTTTCTCTTTCTTTTTTATGTATATTTATTCATGGTAAATTGTTGTTCGTTTCGATACCCAAGCGCGAGGAGTAAGTGAGTGGAAGGCGAAGTAGAAGGAAGAACAGAAGAAGATGAAGGCGAAGGAGTAGAAAGGAAGTTTTGATTAGTTGTGTGTGCAGACTCGCTCAGTACGAGTTTCCAAGAGCCCGCTGGGAATGGAAATCAAATTAGTCGTATAAAATCAAATCTTTCCCAACCCATTCGTGTACCATGTCAGAAGACAAACACACACACACACACACACACACACACACCTTACAAATCTTCCCCTACCTACCCCTTGCAATAATCGAATAATGTTGTTGCCACCCCCAAATCTGACTCAGGTTTCGCCGTGTGAGGGACCCAGAGACATGGTGTAAGAGTAATGCTGGTTTCATGCGGAGTCTGTGAGCTTTCGAGGGACATGACTCAATCCTGTTCTAAACTTTTTTTTTGGTCGGGGTTTGTGGGATGTCCGGGGGGTTTTTTGATTACACGGTTAAGGTTTGAGGTGTGTTATGCGGTGGGCGGGTGGGGAGGGGGCTGGTATATATATATATAAGTGTATGTGTGTGTCTGCGTGGTGTTTTGAGGCTGTGTAGGTATTTTGGAGGGGTGTGGTGTTGGGTGATTGGATAGATTTATTCGTGATACTTTCCTTTTTCGTATTTGGGTATATCCTTGGATACGATGATGATAGTGTTGAACTGGGTATGTCTTACTTGTGTGGCATTGTACCAGTTTCGCAAGGTACTGATGATGCTGCTGCCGGTCAGAAGCGGAACTGGAGAACACGGTAGGACAACAGACTCGCCAATCTCAACTTTGCACATTGCTCATCATTTCACATCTCACCCCATCCTATACTCGACCATGTATACACTAACACCTCACTTCGCCACAATACTAACAACATCCTCATCACACACTACATGACCCAGCCCCACCCTCTGCGGCACATGCCTCGCACTCGCACCCCAAACCAAGGCATGCTTAAACGTCTCTTTAAGCGTCCTATGCACCTGATCACAAACATCCTCAATCGTGCTCCCATGCCTCACAATCAGCGCCTCACTAAAATTCGGATCAATCCCCTTTCTCTTCGTATAAATCCGTATCAACCGTAGCTCCTCCCAACACCGATCCACCACATCCTGAATCCCCAGATCCAACTCGCAGCTCATGACGACCGTGTGCGGTTCGCGGGCCAGCTCGTTGAGATGGGGCAGGCCGATGGAGTCGATTTTGTTGTAGACGTAGAGGCATTTGATGTATTTGCGATGGTCTTTCATGATTGTGTCGATGAAGTCGTCTACGGTGGCGTTTTCGTCGCGCACGAGGACTTCGCAGTTTAGCATCTTGTAGTCTTTGAGAATGTTGTAGACCATTTTTTCGTCGAGGTGTTTAGGGGGCGCTTGGAAGTTGATCTTCATGCCGCCCGCCTTTTTAGGCTTGAGGTAGATATTTCTGTTTTGTTATGGTCTTGTTAGTTGGGAGTAATGGATGGGGGTGAGGGAGAGTGACGTACGGAGGTTCGCGGTTTAGTCTGATGCCTACGGCTTCCAGTTCTGCCTCTAGTAGTCTTCTTTGCTCTGCCTTTTTCGTTGCATCAAGAATCATGCAGATCAAATCACTCGTCTTTGCTGCACTGATGACTTGCCTTCCTCTTCCTTTGCCTTCTGCCGCACCTTCGATGATACCAGGCAGATCGAGAACCTGGATCTCAGCACCGCCATATTCCAGTACACCGGGAATAGCCGTCAGTGTGGTAAAGGAGTACGATGCAGCTTCAGACTTTGTCTTTGTGACTCTTGAGAGGAATGTGGATTTTCCGACGGAGGGAAAGCCCACGAGTGCTATACGGGCATCACCTGATTTGGAAACATCGAAACCACTTCCGCCACCACCACCCGCACCTGGACCGGGTTCGAGGAGTTGGGCACGTAGACGTGCGAGCTTGCTACTATGACTCAGTTTTATCCAAAATAAGTGTCAGAGGTTGGGCGCCCGTACCCTTTGAGTAGACCAAGATGGTATTCTTGAACCGACTTGTCAGCACGTCCACGACGACTACTTTAATAGAAATAGAGGTTTTCATGGTCGCATACCTGTGGCCTTATTCTCTGCGACTAGTTAGCACACTTCCTGATCCATTTTTCATAATGGACACTCACTTTGCGTCCTCCGCATCTCATCCTCAATCCTGGCGGGGCCGTTAGCGCTTGGCAAATCAAAACTTCAACAGTGTCCCACTCTTTGATCTTCTCCGTAATGTTCACCATGTTGGCGGCTTTTTCTCACACTGTTTTATGGCGAAAGAAACAGCTTAAGGCGAGCAGACGTTCGTATGTATAGCGGACGTTGTATGGAGCAGTATCACGATGGAAGAGGTTTGGTGTTGCAGGCTCGCGCGAACACCCTTGTAGCCTAGCGGGAGCTTTAGCGAGTGCATCATCTACTGCGTCATCCTAACTACCATCAAACGCCACTACTTTGCTTGCTTAAGGTCGTGGTGCTTGTCCTCGTCTCTTCTCTATGTTTCTAATCCTTCGATCTAGCATAGCCTTCCTTTCCAGGACTTGATCCGAAATGTTGTTCTCAAAGTCGGGTTCCTGGCCGCGCTCTCATTACGATTTGTTGGAGCACTACTATGCTCAATACGACAAGCAAATCGCTTCTGGGGAATACCGACCGTTTCTATATCCCTGGGGAACATTCGGGGCGTTGGTTGCCATCATATATCTCCTGATCCCACATCAAAATCGACCATGGCTTCGCAATTGCAGATACCCTGTCTTTGTCTGGATTACTGGATTCGCCATATACACCATTCTATACACGAGAGCTAGATTGGTAGCAGCCAGCTTTGGTATTGGACTCATCAGTGCATGGAGTGTTGCTTGGATATGTGCAATCCTGATATGCAATGATGCTCAGACCGACTTTATGAGGATCGAGAGAATGGAGGGAGCATTTGGTGCCCCCAGGATTACTTCGAAAGAGAAAACTTCCGCAAACAGAGAGGAATCCAGTTCAAGAAACGCCACAAAGAGAGATAATGGCAATAGTAGCATCTCAATCTCAAAAGGCACAGCAGGACCCTCAGACCGCCACGGCCAATTCGCATGGCAACCCTACCCCCTCAGCCCCTTTATAGAACGTCTAGACTGGGTCCTCGACATATTCTGCAACTTCCGCGGTGCAGGCTGGAACTGGCGTACCTCCGCCCTCCCACCACCCCCCAAATGGCTCCAAACCCAACTCCACCAAAACAGCACTTCCCCCATACCCAAACACTCGACCAAACTCCACGCCAGCCAAGTGAAATCCTACCCCACACGTACAGCCCTCCTCACCGCAAACACAAAAACCCTTCTCAAGGGCTATCTCCTCCTCGACGCCCTCAAGACACTCATGATGTGGGATCCTTATTTCTGGGGTCTCGTCAATCGCCCACCACCCCCCAGTTTCCCAACACTCATCACAAACAATCCCCGCATAACACATATATACCGTCTCACCCTCTCCATGTTGGCCGTCAAAACCGCCCTCCAAACCATCTTCGCCCTCGGCCCGCTCTTCTTCTCCGGTCTCCTGGGTCCCCAACGCCTCGGCGCTCGCGCAGAAGCTTTCATGTACCCCGAGACATGGGCTTCGTTTACCGTGGTTCTGGATCGCGGGTTAGCGGGGTGGTGGAGTAGTTGGTGGCACCAGACGTTTCGGTTTGCGCTGGAGCAGCCGAGTCGTAGATTCATCGAGGTTTTGGGCATGGAGAGCAAGGGTGTGGCGGCCAAGGTGGTGCAGTTGTTGGTTGCGTTTGGAATGAGTGGGGTGTTGCATGCTAGTGGGAGTTGGACGATTGCTGGGGAGACGAGTCCGCTGAGGGGATCGTTGGCGTTTTTCTTGTGGCAGGCTGTGGGGATTTTCGTGGAGGGCTGTGTGGTGCAGGGTATTAAGGGGATGGGGGTTGGGCAGAGAGTGCCGAGGTGGGCGAAGCGGCTGTTTACGTTTGTGTATGTGCATGTTTGGTTCTACTTTACGGCACATTTGTTGTGCGATGATTTTACAAGAGGGGGCATTTGGCTGTTTGAGCCGGTACCTGTGTCTTTGCTGCGAGGGATGGGATTTGGTGCTGATGAGAGGGATGGGTGGTGGTGTTGGAATGGCCAACTGCTCAGATGGCACAGTGGGGATCGGTGGTGGAATAGTGGCATTGCCTTTTGATTTTCTTCCAGCACTCACCATGCTTGCATAGCGAGGACATAGATCTAATACATGTTTGTGATATGAATATATGTACAGGAACACTAGGGTAGATCAAAAGTAAATCCCTCCCGTCACATTACATCAATCGTACAGACGACTCACCATTGTCTGTCCCAATGCCCATTTTACTCCCAAGCGCCAATATTAAAAGCGAGTACAGCCAGAGCAACTGACTGAACTCTATTACCCAGCCTAGAATGCAGCGAGCGCTAAGAATGGTACATACACGCCAAAATGCGGTGGCGGCGTCCTGCGAACCTAAATCGACCCGCGACTGCCTCTCATTTACCCCCAGATCTCGTAACGGCATCAAAGTCTTCCTCGGCATTGAATCATTGAGCCTTCTTGGTCTCAGCATCGCCTTGATACGAACGTTCGTTCTGACCCTCGACTTGCTCGACCATCATGTCGACAGCCTTTGCCTGCTTGTTCCATTCGTTCTGGCACATCTTGAGCTCCTTCTGGAATAGCTCGTCGTTGGGCTTCCTGTAGCTTCCTCCGAGGCGATCCCACAGTGTGGTGAATTGGCCGTAGTTATAATTGAAGTACAGGTGGTGCATTGTGTGGCAAGCGGCGCCGTTGATGATGGGAGAATTGTGTGCGTATTCGCCGTCGTGAATCAGGACTGTCCAGATGTTGACGAAGACGAAGAAGGCGACACTGGCAATCTTCGATAGAGGGAACAGGAACGGGAAGATGTGGTATGGTAGACCCTGAGCGTAGCCGTCGGCGGGGTGGAACGCGTGCGAGGCAAAGGGAGTAGGCATGATCCACTTGTGGTGTGGCTTGTGGACGTATTTGTAGACCTTGGGGTGGTGCAGCCCACGGTGGATCCAGTAGATGCAAAGATCTGTGAAGGCAATGAAGAAGGGAATCTGGAGGTAGTCGTACCAGCGCCCAGGGCCGTCCTCTGTGGTGTCGTACAGCTTCGAGTAGCCGCGCACTTCGGCGAGGAACCATGGCACAGTAAAGATGGCCATGATGGGGAAGGCAATGTTGGCCTGCTTCATCTCAAGCTTGATCTGGTGCTTGAGATACCTGGGGTGGTTGAAGGTGGCCTTGTCGAAGACGAACAGGTACGACAGACCAGCGAAGACATAGTAGACGACGACACCGAAAAGCCATGTGATGAGGTACAGCGTCAATGCCTGTCTCCGCCAGTCGTCGCGCGCCCAGGAGCTCATGTAGGCATATTTGGAGGGCGCCACCGAGAAATACTTGGTCGCCGGCTCATATTGCCACGAAGAGTGTGGCAGCGCATAGGCTGTGGGCTCTTGCCGTATGCTGGAGACTGTCGCATTGGCTGTGAAGGAGGATGCTTGCGCGGGAAGAAAAGTCGCGTAGAGAGGGTCGAAGAGGAAAGTGTCGAACACCTCGAGTACAATATCCATGGTAGCCGGTTGCGGCGAGGGCCCTTGGAGGTTCGGAAAGGCGTCAGGTACGGGCGAGCTGCGATTCGCAGTAGGGTTTGTGGCGATAACAGGGCCGAGGACGCACTGATAACGTGCGACCGTCACACGAGGAAAACACCAAAGGAAAACGCGCGCAAAAGTTATGCAGCGCCAGGCGAGGACTATGTCAGAGTATGAAGGAGAAGTACAAACGAACGGCTGGGGAGGCGACGAGTGCTCCCTTAATGGAGTCGCATCCTTCTGCTCGGCGACAACTTTTCAGCGACCCGCGCTCATTAGCACTGTCCCTGAAAATCCACCCGAACACGCCTAGTGGCCCCGTCCGCCACGCCCATTGGCAGCCCGTCGCCCCTCACGTGATGTGGAATGGCACTCGCGGAACTGCGGGCTCCGATGCAGCCGGGTGGACTGACCCCCGAGACGCGCCGCCCCCTTATCAGATCAAGTCAGATCAAGCCAGATCAAGTCAGATCAAGTCACATCATGCTCGGCACACTCTCGGGTTGCCGGCAGACCCACCGTGCGGCATCATGCCACTGTTGACTTCGGAGCCAGCGGGCAGGATTCGTCATGATTAGTCGCGCAATGTTGTCGGATGTGCTTGCGTCGTGGTGACATGTACCACAGTAGGTCGTGCTCGCCTCCTTACTAGTCGCTAGTCGTTGCACCCTATGAGAGACGCGTGTGTACGAGTGTTGCCATCATGGGCACTTTGGCACCCAATGGCCAGACATTTCCATGGCACGTCTTGCACATGGTCTGTACTGTGTACGTATGCACGCACCGCCAGTTGTAGCGGATCGCGTCTAGAGTATGCCTAAGCGCGTGGTGCTGTTCTCGTACTCTCTTATCTAGCGCGACAAGAGGCATCGGCATTGGGCAGTATCAAGCATACAGGGGTCTACCCAACCACCCTCATCCGTGCGCTACATCAATTTGACAGCTGCGTCGACGGCACTCTTGCCCTGCCATTCAATACATTCCAATACAAGCTACTTGGCGCGCGCTCATCTTCTCCCATTCAGCGGCCTAATCTCGTGCTCCTCATCTTCTTCATCAATGTCGTCCAACTCGAATTCCTGCACCCCTCGCTGCCTCTCCTCATCATCCTTGACCTTTCCAAATGCATCGTCTGCAGGATTCGGGTACGGCGTTGCACACCCTTTGCTACGTAGAGCAGGATAGTATCTCCTGTACGTATAATGCGCAACCGCCATTCCCAACACCGATCCCACCGAAACATCATACACGTCGTGCCGATAGTCTTCACAACGCGATATAGCAATCAGCGCAGCCCCAAGCAACGGAGCAAGCGCAACCAAGACGCGCGCGAGATCCGCTCGGGGCCGATAGACGTGACATTGACCCGCAATGAACAACGCCAGGTATCCGAGTCCGCTGAAGGAGAAGCTACTGTGTCCGCTGGGGAAGCTACGCCATCCATCGTGCAGTATGTGGTGATCTGTCTCCGTACAGACTTCGTATGTGACCAGGACATGTGCAGGTGTACCAGGTGCTGGTTTGCATCGCGCAATCAGGTCCGGTCGCGGCCTCCCGACTGCGTTCTTGATGACGTCGGTTATGAAGAGCGTGAGAATCATGCTGATGAACCACCCGAGGATCGTGACGTGTGCTTTATGCGTTCCGGGACGGACAACGAGAGACCATGCTACGAGGATGCCCAGAGGGACTGCGCCGGCGTAAATGAAGAGCCATGCTATGGTCTGTTAGTGGACTGTGTGTGAACAGTGCGAGCCTTCCAAAGCTCTTGTACATACAGACTGGAACGCGTTCAATCTCAGCATGTGGGTAGCCAATCGCGAGATTATTCAGGAAGAACATGCGATGGAACGGTTCCGCGAGGAATTGTATCTGGATCTTGTCCGTTAGTGGGTCTGGTGATCCAATTTCGAAGGCACATGCGCACCAGTATGTATCCTGTAATCAGGACGGCCAGTCCGACATAGTCAGAGGCATATGAGCGCTGGCAAACAACCGTCAGTATAGCAGATGAACACAACGACAAGCAAAAAGGTCTGCACACCTGCCAGAAGCGCGCTGCTGCTCCTACGAAGCCAGTCGAGTTGAGGAGTTCATTTGTGCTGTGCCTGTGCGTTGGGGCAGGCATCATCGGTCGTAGTGACGGAACATGTCTGGTTGGCAGAGGTGGAATCTGTCAACTGTCTCGGAGGTGTTGGTCCCACTCCGCAGCTGCACGATATCAGGGGTTGTTGGCGCTAGTCAGCCCTCGTCATCACCCTTCCATTTCTAACTTGTAAGTCGCAACGATCCACGCAGCAGAAGTCAAGTTGGTCCTCTTGATGCGCGATTCTTCTCATGCGCATATGTAGTCTCACGCTACCTCGCGTAATGCACCGACAATCATATCTCACGATTAGCGATTCCCCTCACCCGCAACCAGCTTGGAAGGCATTGTCTTTGGTTCCACGCGCGGAAAGAGCGCAGGAATTGGCCTGGGAAGACATTAATTAACGTCTATCTGAGTCATGCTGCGATCCGGTATGGTTGTGATATCATTAAGATCCAACAGATTCCTCCCTTTTCGAAGGACTTCTGCTCGAATTACTCCTTACTGCTCTGGCCGCCAATCACTGTGGTCAAACTTGCAGCTGCATTGCAAGTAAGAACCATCACGTAACATGCCAACTCTTCCTCCCAGTAATCCACTTGAAACTTGCACACCAACCAGACACTTCTCCCTTCTCAGCCCTTGCACACCAGTTTGACACCTCTTGCTGCGCAGCCGCAATAGTCGTCTGCACTTCCTCTGCTGTCCAAATCTTTTCATTATCTCCATACTTTGTGAGAGGACGAAGCAGTATCGCCTCCATGGACTCCAGGACGATGAACAGCATGATCTTTCCAATTGACCTTTGCGTCTCATCCTCGCCCCATGGCCCAATGGGCACATTGACGTGCGTCGATCGTACGTCTGTGAAGCCAGCCTCTTCCATATACGACGGATGCATATAGTACAAGCCCAGTGGACGGCCAGATTTGTACGTTGCTTGGATAAGTGAAGCGTAAAGTTTGCGAAGGTTGAGCATGGTGTATGATGACGAACCAGGCTCCTCGGGGGGTGCTGGTACATTTCCAAGATCGTAATCTGCGACTTCGACCCATCCTCCGGGTGAGAGGCTCTTGTGAATCTCGGCGTAGACTTCTTCCCAGTGAGAAAAA
This sequence comes from Plenodomus tracheiphilus IPT5, assembly GCA_010093695.1. NCBI lineage: Eukaryota > Fungi > Ascomycota > Dothideomycetes > Pleosporales > Leptosphaeriaceae > Plenodomus > Plenodomus tracheiphilus. The sequence goes on along the minus strand of MU006293.1, from coordinate 562,368 downwards.
GCGCCCTTCATGTTGCGCATATGGATTAGCTCAAAGGGAGCGCTGAAATGCCAGCCTGGTTCTGGTTGTGGTTCCAAGGTGGACAAGTCGATGGTCAGGTTCTCGACTGAGCTGTCTGAGTGAACATGTATACCTGGCTCAACTCGGGATGTTGACCGCGTAGGCGATCCAATCGGTGTTCGGTTTGTGGTGTCGGAGAAGAAATCGTGCTCCGCAAGTCGCGAGAGAAGGTCCTCGATGTCTGTCTCTTTACCCCAAACATCCAAGTCATCGAGTTCCCATGTCACCTGCGACTCGCCCAAAGTAGCTTCAGTGGTGTCGATGTCCCATTGCGTCATGTCTATGCCAACGACTTCGGCGTCGGGGTACTGCTGAGCCATTCCCACTGCCCAGTGGCCTGGTCCTGTGCCCAGATCGAGTATACGTCTCGTACTAGGCAGTAATCGTGTTGTCGTCAACTTCCCTTGCAGTGCGTACAAAAAGGCACTATGTTGCAGTGATATGCGATCTTGTTCTCGAAAGTCTTCATCGGGTAGGAATATGCAGGGCAAGTAATATGTATCGTTTGCATATGCACGACCATTCTCAAATACATACTCCAGGTCATCGGAGGTAACGGTGCGTACTGAACGACTATAGGCAGAGTATTAATATCTTGGTTCATGATGCTATTTCGAACGTTACAAGATGTGTCTGATGGCAAGCAGCACCGAAAGTGCAGACGCTTGCTGCACAAAGACGACATGTGAGGGAGCAGATGCTCGAATGTACAATAAAAGAAGACTTACTTAGACTCTGTTGAAGCCGAACTGCCCGAGTCAGCTCTCGGGCGTTTGGGTGGAGCATTCGTGTGAGGTGCTACCAAAGCCTCGGGTGGTGGCGGCTGGCCGGGTCCCTCGTCCATGGACTCGGGTATGCGAATGGGTACCACTCACAGGCAGGGCTGAGCTGTGCAATGTTGACTTCGAAAGAGCAGTATTAGTAGACACTATGCTGCTCTCTCTTCTGGTTGATTGTTGTATTCGCAAGGATCGCGAAGGATGAAGGTCTGTATGTTCTGGGTCGCAGGTTCTAAGCGATTGTCGCTTGGAGCTGGTGGCGCGCTTGTCGTTAGGTATACCAAGCCCACAACTGGGAGTGACAGCAGCTGTAAGCTTCCAAGAAAAGAACCCAAGGTAATCTGATCGGCGAGGAATGTTGTCGAAGGCGTAACGCGTTCGCGCTGGCTCGTCGTGTGTGCTTTCCGGACAGGCAGCCTGAAGCGAGGGATTCCCATGGACAGTCGCGTCAGGTCAGCGAAGCTCCAAACCTCGACAAGATGCCAGCCGAGATGGTTAGAGTCAAACACACAGCGTAGTCGTGAGCACGTAGCAACGCAGGTACTGTGGGACTTGGGACCGCTCCCTAGGTCCTTCCGGTTTCACCGCAATGGCAGGAAAGGGAAGCTGGTAGTCTGCGCCCAGGTTCAACAGCTGCAAGATTGACGGGGGATACAACTCTCGTTGGAGGAAGCATGACTACCATGCATAGCGTAGTCATAGCGAATGCTACGTTACATCGCAATCTCCGTGTGCTTGCAAGTTCCAGACTGCATGGTGGAGGGGTAACGACTCGCTGCAAGCAGCGTGCTGCGCGTAATAGGCGAAAATGGCCAATGCCCCGCTCTCATTTCGGTGATTCAGGTGCAGCTCAATGTATGTATGGAACTCATAATGAATATGTCACTTTTGACAGGAAATTCAGCCGTTGTACAACGTATCCAACTTCGCGTGGTCGTGTCTTCCCCGCAGTATATGTCTGCAGGCCGTCATCACATCGATCGCATAGCGACTAACGCTCATCCCAGCAAGTGCAGAGGATACCTAGGTAGTTGAGTCATGTGCTTGGAACAATCAACATCACCAATGACCAAACATGACAAGCAGTCGATCATTGCATAAGTACAGAAATAATCTGTAGTCGTAAAACAGATGCCATCCCTCGTCGGCCATCACACTGACTGTACACCATGTTTGAAGTTGAGGGGATTTCATAACATCCCACAGATCCGAGGGGGCCCCAATGTCAGCCGCATACGAAGGAACCGCGGAGTGAGCATTCGCAACACGCCCATGTTTCTTCGAAGTTGGTTGAAGAGTGAGGCACATCAAATCTTTGGCGACTTCATGAAGACATGCCTTCGATGTCATGTTGACAGGGAAGATCAGCCAGCAATGGGACATCAATCACCACACGCCACTGCAAACACAACACTCTGTTGCGCAGGTGGCATTGGCCGCAAGCTCTTTGCTCTACCCACAGCGCTTAAGCGCAAGTATCTCTTCATACTCATAGTATATGTATGCTCTACTCTACTCTACCTCTTGTCCTTCGAACTTTGGCAAACGCGCGGCAACATCTGCCCATTTTTCCGAACCATTGACAATATTTGAGATGGATGTGATGATCTCGTCAAAGCTGGCTCGGACCTGCTCTGTGGAATCACGGTCTCGTAGTGTGAAAGTGTTGTCCTTGACAGACTGGAAATCAACGGTGATGCCTAATGGTGTACCAAGCTCATCGTTACGCTGGTGGGTATTAGCAGAAGTCGGTATTGAAGACGAACATAGTGACTTGCCGAGTATCGCTTGCCAATGGAAGCCCCAGATGCATCGATACGGCTAGAGATGCCGATGCTCCTCAGTTTGCTACGCAGAGTTTGGACAAAAGGTGCGAAGTCTGTGTGAGGGCTGAGCGGTACAATAAGAACCTTGGTAGGTGCTACCGCCGGTGGGAATGATAGAACGCCACGGGCCTTATCTTGCTCGCGAGTCCAGTAGACGTGTTCGCAGAGAGCCTGGAAAGTCAGCAATGTAGGACACAATTGCTTGAAGCAGAACTTACATAGAAGATACGGCCGATACCAAATGAAGGCTCGATAACATTTGGTGTGTATTCCCTGACATTTTCGACCCTGGTGCGCTTTTCCAGCTTGAGGAGTTCTTTGGATACCTCGACCTTACCGTCACTGACGCCAGGTACATCGAGGATGATCTTACCCTCCTTCTCCAGATCCAACGACAGCTTTTCCCTTAGATCTTGGGTCAGTGCATCGATAGCAGCTTCCACTGCCTTGCCATCTTTCTTGAACTTTTGACCGAAGCTCTTCTTGTCAAGATCGTACTGCCACTCCTCGATTTTAAGGGGATCTTTCCTTGGCTCGCGAACAAAGAGAGGCGCGCCCGTCTTCTTCATGTGAACCGTAAGATCGTACGCGCTACGGTCAGCGCAACCCACACACTCTATCCAGCCATATGATGTGAGCAATTCGGCGTCCCAGCAGTCCGCCGCGTAGTGAGCCATCTCGTTGGCCATGTGCTGCCTGAAGCGAATCTTCTTGGGATCAATACCAATCTTGAGAAGGAACAACTGGATGCGAGCCAGGAAGTAACCAAGCGTCTCGTTGTCCACAAGGCCAGTCTCGACAGCCTTGCCAATCTTGGTGGTCTCCACAGTCGTCTTTCCAGCAAGTTGAACGTCCCGGTTGAGCAGCTCGAGCTCGACGTCCTTGACCTCGCTAAAGCGGGGGTGTTTCTTGCCACCTTCGGGGTCAACGAAGTGCTCAATCTCAGCCATGAGAAACTCGCGCACGCGCAAGAGACCGGATCGTGGGGAGATTTCGTTACGGAAGGACTTGCCAATGGAGGCAGATGCGAAGGGCATTTGTTGCTGGTTGTCCTCGAGGAGGTTCTGGAAGTTCACAAACTGACCCTGAGCAGTCTCTGGGCGTAGGTATGCAGGCATGTTCGAAGAGGGGCCGATTGAGGTTTGGAACATGAGATTGAAGGCGACTGGGGGCTGCAGTTCACCATTGTTGGCGGGGTTCCTAATGTCGTACTTCTTCATGAGCTGACCGAGCTCTTCGCCATTGTAGTTGTCAATCTGTGCGAGCACCTCCTCGATCTCCTGCACGACAGCATCGTCCAACTTGACAGCGGCGATGTTCTTGACCTTCTTCTTCTTCTTCTTGGGGTCTTCCACCTCAGGCTCAAGCTTTTGACCGCGAGCCTCCTTGTCACCCTTCAGTCGAGCCTCGAGCACCTCTTCAACGAGATGGTCCGCGCGGAAGATTTCGCCCGTCTTGGGGTCCTTGCACATCCAGTCGGCGAACTTGTCGACGTGGCCAGAGGTCTTGAGGACTTCGTGGGGGGTGAGCATGGTGCAGTCGACTGTTTTGTGTCAGTCCCAACGGCCTTGCATATATGATCGTGTGCGCCTCTACCCTGCAGCATGTCCTCCTCCAGGACGAAGTGTCGCTTCCATACGTCGACAATGTTGTCTGTGAGCGCGGTACCGGCTGGGCCATAGTCGTAGAGACCGGCGACACCACCGTAGATTCCGAAGGCGGGCAGGAAGAAGTGACGGCGCTGTGAGTTGTCAGTGTGACTCCCGCGGGGACATGGTCGTGTATATGGGCGCATACCTTGACCAGGGACTCAAGCGCAGCCCGATCGAAGGGCTCGCCCTTGAGCGTGGTCATGTCGGACGGCATATTGGCCGGTACTTTGCTATCGGGCACTTGGTATCGGTGGTGAGGGGCAGTGGTGGTGAAGTTGCGGATTGGGGAAATAAGTGAAGGCGGGGCACTAAGTGCGGGCCTGCGTGAAGACAGACGCGCAGAGAGACAGCGGTTGCGCGACGACGACAACAGCTGGCGCATACACTTTTGGGCCCCTCGTGTGCGAGAGGAGAACAGCGTGTAGAGAGTGACGGGTTGCGAATTATAGCTGGGATTCCAATCACATGTCAATCGTCTCAAGTATTGTGGACTGCAGACTTGAGCACCGCGCGCCAAGAGTTCGCAGATGGTCGGAGCAAGAAATCGCCGTGCTCCACCGAAAAGTTCGAGGAAAGTTCGAAGGACCATGCACTACCCGCATCTACAGCACCGCACTGCTGAAGCCCATACTCCACCTCACGCTCACGACGACAACACTACAGCAGTCGCATAGTGCGGAGACTGCGTGCTGTGAACATGGCTTTTACGCCCAGTGTCCCCACTGGCTTCAAGCCCAAGAACAAACTTCGACGACAAGCTGCCTTCCTATCCATCAAGAAAGCGCGCGAAGCCGACAAACGAGACCTGAGGCATCGTCGCAAGCGCGAAGAACAGAAGGACCCCTCACTGCGAGAGGACCGCCATGCGCGCAACGTACCAGCCACAATCGACAGCAAGCGAGTGTGGGACGATGAGCCTGTGGGCGATGAGGAGGATGCGCTAGGCTGGGCAGTCGATGTGGAACGGCTGGCCAAGAGGAGGAAGATGGAGCAAGAGGAAGCAGAACATCAGGGCGAGGACGGCGAGGACGGCGAGGAGGAAGGCGTCCTAGCGAAGCTCAAGAAAGCGGAGAGGATTGAGAAAGTGGGCGATTCAGATGGCGAGATCAACGACGATGCCGACAGCATGCTAGACTCGTCAGACTCTGACCTCGACTCAGACGACTCCGATCTCGACTCAGACACTGCATCCGCGCCCTCCAGAAAAGGCAAGAACAAGCCCGACGCTCGCAAACGCGACGCAAGTCCCACAACCTCGACAGCCACCAACCTCGAGCTCTCCCCCGAATTTCTCAAGCAGAAGTTCCCCCAACTCTTCGACCCGCAGCCCGAGCCCAAGATTCTCATCACCACCTCGATAAACTCAACTTTACACAAAGAAGCCGACATTCTCACCTCGCTCTTCCCAAACAGCACCTACATCCGCCGCACCGCAAACTTCCACGCGCACAAGTACTCTGTCCGCGAGATTGCCCAATTTGCCTCAGCACGCGAGTACACAGCCCTCGTCGTCCTCATGCAAGCTGAGCACGAAAAGAAGCCAGACGGCCTCGATGTAATCCACCTCCCCAACGGCCCTCACTTCCACTTCAGCGTCACAAACTGGATAGAAGGCAAGAAGCTGCCCCGCCATGCAAACGACACGGGTCACTACCCAGAACTCATCTTGAACAACTTCAAAACACCGCTTGGTATCCTCACCGCGCATCTGTTCAAGGGATTGTTCCCTGCAACACCAGAATTGCAGGGACGACAAGTCTTGACGCTGCATAATCAGCGCGATTACATCTTCATACGGCGTCATCGCTATGTCTTCCGCGATAAGCGGGAGAGCGAGAAACCGATTATGGGCAATGACGGGAAGCCGTTGCAGGGAGTGGAGGATGTCAAAGTGGGCATGCAGGAGATTGGGTACGTCTACTAAATTCTATCATTCACGTGGAGTACGGTTGCTAACCAGATGTTATAGACCGCGCATGACGCTCAAACTACGACGTATAGACCGTGGCATCCAGTTCAAGAGCGGGCAGGAATGGCAATGGAAGGGCAGGATGGAGAAGCAACGTACACGCTTCAATATGTAGACTATTGCATTTCGTCTCCTGTATACAAACGGTTATGCAGGAAGAATGCAATCTGCAGCATTACTTTTCAGGCCCTTTTCATGTGTGCATGTTATTTGGTCTCTGATTACACCAGCTTCAACTGTTGTTTACCTGAACAGCCCCTTGTTCAGAGCTCAGCACGTCCATTCCCTTTCACGGTCCTTCGGGATCATTCCCTCCATCCAGTCCCCCACCTTCTCCCTCCCCAACATTCCCAACCCTCCAAGCACAACTAGGCGTGTCCATCAACTCATTCATTCTAACTGTCAATACAGTATCCAGCCAATCAGAAACACGTGATGCTCGCAACAGCAACAGTGGGTCCGCGGACATGCGACCCCCCTCTCTCAACCTACGCCGCTGCTGCCTCCCCCCTGATTCAGCAACCTGTGATATATCGATCTGTGGTAGTGGTTGGATGGGTGCTAGAGGCGGCAGATACGGTAATGGATCTGGACGACATTTGTGTCCTCGGGGCCTTGGTCCGGAAAGTGGTCCAGAGAACGGCAGCGGAGGCGGACGGGATTGTCCTGGAGGTGGATAAGGAGGGTAAGGAGGGGGTCGTGCTTGGAGACGCGGCTGGAAGCGCGGAGGCGGTGGGCGGAAGCCTGGAGGCGGTCGATGGTCAAAGCCTGGCGGTGGTGGAACTTCGGTTTCCAGGGGCGGTGGACGGTGGAAGCCTGGAGGCGGTCGGTGTTCAAGACTTGGACGGGGGGGCAATGGATGTGCAAAGTCTGGGGGCGGTGGATTGTCAAGGTAAAGATAGGACGGCACAAAGGGCGGCACATGCACCGAAAGCTGAGATAATGGACGAAAAGGGGGTTGAATCCGATCGCGATATTGCGAATCGTTTACTTGGGTATCTGATGTTATAGACTTCTCCTGCGCTACTGGAAACAGACTCAGCATGGATGTCAGGCAGAGCATGCTACTTGCCGCCATAACCGCCATATTGCCCCGGAGTCATCATACCGCCTTGCGAAGGCCCCGGTGTCGAAGCTAAACCTGCTGGATGATTCGTTGGTGTACTCGGTCCATCGCCGTGCCTTGCTTGGCCGGGGTGGAACTCAAACCTACCGTTCAGTCCTTGGAATCCAGTCAGTGTCTGCGCGCCTTGTGCAGCCAGTACAGCAGCTTGAGCCGTTGCGCTTGCTGGCGGACCGACGCCTGTGAGTCCCCACATCTGGCCGTTCATCTCGTCAGGAACGTTGCCATCGAATATCTTCTTCCTCATGTCCCAGAAAACGGTGCCTGTGAGCCATGCATCTGACCCTGCAGTATGCGAATTGCCTACACGTTGACAACCAAGTTCGTCGGCGAGATCTTGTAGCCCTGATTTCGTTCCTAGGTTGTTGAGGATGTTGGTGGCCGTGGAGCCGATAACTCCACGACGAACCATGTTGTTTGCATGTCGCCATAGGTACTTGACATCCAGTAATCGCGGGAAGAAGATTTTGACAAGCTTTCTATACGAGTCTTCATCTTCGGGCAAAGGCTGAGCACTGAGCATCTTGACCAGGTACGCAAAGTCGTAACCGGAGTGAAAAGATATCCAGTTGACTTCATCAGTGAGAGTCATACCTGATGTGATCAGCAGCGAGCCAAACTCCTGTGGGTCGATTCCTTGGGTGTTGTGCTTCTCGAAGTCGGCACCAGACTTCTTGAGCATTTGTATCGACTCCTCGTTGTACATGTCTTCATCGAGAGAGAACTGGAAGTTGAAGGTCCATGTGCAAGGACAAACGACGATATTGTTTGAAAAGCGTTGTAACGATTTGGGTTGGTAGCTAAGAGTTGAGGTATCCAGGTGTGATGGTGGTATCTCGCCCTGCACGGAGAAGAGCGTGACGCCCAGTTGTATTATCTTGAGAAGGTCGACATTGCACCGCACTGTCTGGTAGTGATATGAAGCTTTCGAGTTGAATTCGCCGATTGGTCGCGCGACGACGCCTGGGAACTCGGTATCCTAGTGAAGGGTGAGCAAACAGACCAGTAATGAGGATTGTAACGCAGAAAGCAAACTACCGGGGTAAGAAGAACTGTCCTGCCACCATTGATGGAACACTTGGCGCACATCAGACAAGGCGCAGACAGGCAAACAAACCCTGATTAGCTGGTTGGCGAAAAGGACATACTCACCATGCTGATATAGGGATACTGGTCGACAAGCGAGCGTAACAGATCCATTTCTTGGTGCAAGTTCCCCCGCCAAACGTCCCGAATGCGCTGACCGGCAACACCTTTGGCGCCATCTTGCCCACGGACGGCGTTCTCCTGCAGTTGCGCGCCATGGGCAAACCGCATACGCGCTTCGTGGCCATCTAGTCCCGTCCCTCCCCCCGCCCCTCCGAGCGCTGCTGCAGCACCCAAACCGGCGCCGCCCAGTCCACCACCGAGTCCTGCGTTTGACTGGAATCCACTCTGGTGTTGACCACCGAACAAATTGAGATTGTGGCCTTGTGTCGCCCCGCCAAAGCCAGGGTGTTGCATGTTCTGTGGGTGCTGCTGGTGCAGCGGTGCTTGTTGCTGCGCCATCGGGCCCGGGAGGTGTGCGAAGGGATTGGACAGATTGTGCCCAGGGAATCGACCCCCGTGAGGCGGCATTGTGTGGGTGGTGGGCGACCGTCGCGGTGCAGCTCGAACGCGGTCTGGTCGAGGAATCGGATGCGTCCGTCGGACCGTCTTTCAGCGAGAGGGCTTACAGGTTGCCACTGTCTGTCTGCACGGAGGACAGGTCGGTGGGCGAAATAATAGTATGAGCGACGTGAGGACGGATAGCGATTGGCGGAAAACGGTAGTTGGGGTGATGGTCGAGCACAATGGTGGTGGTGGTGGTACCTAGGCGGTCCCGCGCTGGCCCAAAGCGTGATCTGTGCCAAGACATTGCGCGTCGGTCACGACGCTGCATCTCGACTTCCCCAGCTGCGTTCCGCCTCGCCATTCGTTGCGCCTCCCCCACGTCGCAAACAGAGGCTACCACAGTACGTCATTTCTCTACAGCATCCCAATTGGCATATTCTACCTTCCACAAGGCCATCAGCTGACCGGCACAGCTCCCATCATGGCACCACGCCCCTCCATCACCGGCTTCGACCCCAAGAAGTTCGCCGCGGCCTCCGGAAGAGGCACACAGGGCGACCCATGGGCACGATAGTAGGCGCCCGGACAGCCGTTGCGCATATCAAGATGCCATACTGACACTACTCACAGTGAGCAATGGCGGTATACAGGCCCCTTCACCCGCTTCAATCGCTTCAAGGGCGCCTTCCCTGGCCTCGGCATAGCGACCGTCGCATTCGCTGGATACCTTGTCGCTGAGCAGTTACTATGGAAGGATGAACATGCACACCACGACGAGGGAGCGCACTAGGCAGAGCAGGAAATGTGCAAGATTCGGGCGTACCGGTTGATTCAACTCTGATATTACAAGAGCTGTATATATGGAATACTACAAAGTACCACATCGAAGCTTCATTGGGATTCTCCACTACGTTCCTCGCATGCTTCTGACCCGAATGAGGTGAGTACACAACCAACGTAACTCGGTACAGCAAGAGTCGAGGTCTCGCAGAGGAAGCAGCGGAGGCCCAGGGTTCTGAACAAACAACTACCACACCGTAATACGATCTACTCGATGAAAGGATCCACTAGTATATGGTCATTTAGATGCATACTCCAGTGTCTACGGGTGTTTTCTTCTTACAGCATGCGGAAAGTAGTACTAACACCAATTCGCGAGGAACGCTTTTTAGAGAGCGTTTATATTGACTACCTTATAGACCAGGACGAGTTATCGTATGCAGGCAAATGTTGCATCTTCCAATGTAGTCAAAACACACGGACAAAATAGTAACCAGCCTACTTTGGTAAACTACGTCTGAGCATCCATCTAGATAGAACGCATGTGTCGACACAGCATACGCACAACATATCCGTAGTACGAGGACGATAACAACGCCATTCTCACAGTCGAATGAATGTTCCACAAGCCTGCCAGCATTTCATTGGGCCTTGCTTCTCCCGTGGTTCGACGTCGAGTACGAGGCTGGTCACAAGAAGAGGTCGCCTACCCACCCAATATTAGATGACAGGCTCAACGCACACCGCCATGCGCTCAGCTCGTGGGGCGAACATGGGCTGTGTGAGCTCGCTTGGCTACCGTACGCTGCTTATATCGTTGGGGCTCCAATGACTGGACGACAGCTTGCCAATTGGCTTATAGCGTTGCAGTTGATAGTAGTACAATTCTCCTATCAGATCCACGTCACATACACACCTGATCAAAGTGGCGGGCATCATAGGTCCATTGAATGACTTATCGCGACAAGATTACCGAGAAGTAGCACCACAGAGCAGACGAGACATGTCGAAAAAGTGTGCGTTGGCTCTTGGTCACACACGTCGTCCAGCTTGTGTTCATGTGACACACGACACGCTATCAGTCGACATCGAGGATGTGCCCTGGATTATTTTTCAGCTTCAGGATGACCAGATACCTCGTCTTGTGTAACACATTTACCGCGCGAGTACATCCATGCTGAACACCAACATGCAGGTACCATACAGCGCGTCTAGCATGTGTACTGTATTTCCAGGATACCGGGTACCAGGATGTAATCAATAAGGGTAATGGTGGCATTGATATCATGTCACAACGTACAGTCAGGCTTGCAATCTTCTGCACACATGTCGCAAGGGGCTGTCCCGACGACGATACGCGACCTGTCCCACAGCTCGAGCTTTCGTTGAGCAACGCCATGGTCAAAAGCAAGCGATATTTTCAAATCGCGGTTTTGCTCCTGCTTCTGTACCGCATGCCGCGCCGTGCCGCTGTTGTGGTCGGACGCCTGATGACATGTTGAGATCCCGTCCGTGCCGTGTATGTATATGTACCTGCATCATGCTTCGCCGCCCCACGGGATAGATGCAGTTCAGAGTCTGGCCCAATGTTCGAAATTGAAGCTGACTGAGCACTTTGGAATGAGAAATCAGTGCTAAACTCCACGAATGAAGACAGGTTGCCAATGTCCTTCTTCATGTCCCGCATGGGTTGGCTAGCTGTACTCTGACCATCAGGACGTGGTCAGTAAATACACATGAGGGTCGCTCGTTAGGTACACCAAAATAATACATGTCGTCTCCACTCCACGATTCAACAAATCCACAGGTCTAGACAGAGGCAGGTCCTCACGACCTCATAACGACGTCAAAAGAATCCTTACCTTCCTGTATGAATTGTGCGTCCGCTTCGACAGGTGCATATTTGCCACTGCGTAGGCGGTTCGCTTGCCATATTGCCCCTGGTAAGCTCTGTTGGTGGCGTAGCTAGGTGATCTCCGCTAGATGGATCATGACCCTTGTCGGACGGGCCGCAAATCATCCCGCTGATTTGCAAAGGGAACGCTCAGGTTTTCCTAGTTCTAGAGTTTGTTTAGGTGATTTTGGTAGACCGTAGTCCAGTCGATGCGGTTGCCATTAGTGCGCCTGGACATGTAATCAGACTGTCAAATGGGCATTCGGACAAACGGCAGATGTGAATGTAGCGTACGTACTGCAATATCTTCGAAAATTTGATATCGGACGATTCCATACGCAATGCCCGCTTAACGAGATGGAGCTACGATTCGATAGGTCTTCATGCAAGTCTTCGAAGCGAAAGATTACCGAAGATCCTGCACGGTATTCGAGGTATGGCACGTCGCTGAGCCTTGTTAGCAGACATAGACTTTGGCTGCTGTTCCACAGTTCCACTATTGCTGTGAGAAATCCTTCTTCCTATTCATGCGTCAATAGCTCACAAGATATCGAGATAGGCGGATGAATCGATATATTGATTGAACTGTCGAAGGCTGATTTCCCAAATACCGCCATGACAGACGTAGGTTAGCTCTCCCTGGACACTGCGCCATGTCTGACACTCCGCAACAGTCAGTCTTCGAAAGTAGCGATATTCCAGCCAGGCTTGTAGTAGTTCTCGGATCCGCAACACTGCATGAGATTTTCAAATGTGGATTTGACTGTATCTCTGACAACATGGAGACCCATTATGCACCTAAAAAGTCGCAAGTCTCTCAGGCGTAAAGTTGCCGGCCCCACGAATGGCAGAGTTCCGGATCGAGCGACCGAGCATGAGCTACTGTTCAACGACCTTTGGTGGCCCCTGGGGCTTGCATAGGCAAAGAATTTGTAGAGTCGGTTGACGATGCAGCCTGAGCCTACTAGTGCATTCCAAATATATCCGTGTGCTCCGGCCGAGTACATATATAGTCCCACGCTGAAAACGCCACGAGCGTGGTGGTAGACGCGAGTCTTCGCGAAAAGAACTGATTCCTATTGATGCAAACTTAGGTCACTTGTCTAGTCAAGCCCATCCAGGATCCTTGTGAAATCAGCAATTTTAAGCCAATCTGACCAACATGTGTGCGCCAGACATATTACATACAGTTGGGCCGACCATAGTGATCTGGTAGCAAGTTCGTCCAGCCTATGAGACGCGTCCGGAATGCGTAGTACATCGAGTGAACGCCCACCCCACGATGTGGGGTTGAGGCTTCAACGGATTCCCCAAGCGTGATTCTGACAAAAAGGAGCTTGTTCTTCCTTCAGGTTAGACCTTGCGAAGTACAGGCGGTGACTACTTATAGAGTACCGGGAAGCGTGGAGTAGTCCAAACTCCCACCATTGGGCTCAGGCGGACATTATGCCCGACAGTTGCCAAGCACTGCGATCAACAGCGCCACATCGGAGTAGCTCGTTCTCTGTACTGTAAGTAGCCATATGTTCAGGGCCTGGATCAGCAAACTTTGAGAAGTCGAGAACGAACAAGATGACAGCCACAAACTAGAATTGCAAGACTAATCCATTCAGCCGTTCGCTTGTTAGATCTGCATAATTCTGTATCCAATCGATTCCACATCCTTGGGCATATGTCAGGGACTATGGAAAACGAAAGCAAACATACTTTACCAGGGCCACGATCTTCGCTGCGCGGCAGCTTGGCTGTCATAAGTGCGTTCTTCGCACTGCAAAGATGCGTGCATATAAATGTTGAGTAATAGGCGTTGGTGCCTGAAAAGCGGACCATGCAAGCCAGCTTTTCAGAAAGACGACAGGGAACGAGGGGTTGCGGGGCCTGCAACTGGCATCCAGGTTCCTGGAATTGCAACGAGGACGGCAATAAAGTATGATTTGGGTGCCTGTAACGGTCGCGTGCCTCGGGGGCAACTTGTCTGCAAACCAGTCCGTCACAGGTACTGTTGAGTACATGTTTTGGTAAAGTCATACCCGGTCCGGGGCGCCGGATGTAGCTCCTAAGCTAGTAGGTGACGAGGAATAAGGGCAAGGCGAAGAGCGGCCTATACAGTGGCCTCCCATGTGAACTACAGGTACGAGGAGCGTATGAAAGCAACGTGGCAGCAATGTCGAAGAACTGGATATCCGATAAAGTATGTTCCGTGGGAACGAGGCCCGGCCGTTGCTGGAGTGTATCAAATCTGGTGCTAGTGCTCTCGCTACTCGTTGGCAGGCCCCGTACAAGCAGGCCTGTAGAAGCTATGCCAGAGTTTCCATTTTTGGACGTGGCTGTCTCTACTGTGTATGCAACACGACCAGGAGCAAAGTAGTCCAAACAGCGCAACGCCAGCCAATCGACGACATGGCCAAACCCTGGGACCGGCCGCGACTGGCTGGCCGCAATCGTATTCTCGCGGTTTAGCGCAGGTACCATGTCCAACGTCATGACGCCAATCTGGGAGGCAGAAGACGATGGGCGCCGCGCTGGCGCAGGCCAGCGTGGACCGGGGCCAAGTGGAGGCACAGCGGGGCTCTGGCCGATATGTGGCCAGAGTGGATGCGCAGCTGCGAGTGCGTCGTGTCGGTGGATCGCTGCGAGACGCTGGGTGCCATGGAGGTGTGGCTTGGGAGAGGGAGGGAGTGCCATGGAATCATGGATGATGGCAGACCAGTTGACGCGTCTGCGGAGGCTAGTGCACCGGTACAGCTTCGCTCCTTCTCCGTTCCGCGCCTGCTCCGAGCAACGCGTCGACCGGCTGCACGGTCTATCATGCGTTGCATGTACCTGCAACACCACCTGGGCAGTGAAGAGACCGTGGACCGCGAATGGACGACGGCCCCAGGCCAGGCGTGAGAGTTGCTGCCCTCGACGACCTCGACCCGCGACCCGCACTGAGCTGGGCAGCCCGACGTCGCACGGCTGCACTGAGCCACGCACGGCAACACCGCACCGACAGGCACCTTGTCGGTGTGCCTGTGCAGCGCCTTTGCAGCTACCTACTATGCCACTATGGTTACTGGTATGCAGCTCAGGCTCCTCCACCTGTCTCCCCTCCCTACGTACCTACCTCCCTACGCCTACGGTACGGACTGTCCATTCCCACCCCCACTTGTCACCATGCCGCATGTATGCGCTGGTAGCGTTCAGACTGCTCCTCCACCAACCTGTCGCGGTTGTACACACGACACATTGCGGCTGACAGCAACCTTGGCGCCTCACAACCGCCACGGCCACAACATGGGCTCGGCTGACTTACTGTAACGCTCATGGCAGCCTGTACGTTGTAAAACTCCAGAGCCATCCCTCACGCGCTGTGCACCTGCAATGCGCCGTGCTCTCTTCCGCTCCAACTGCCGGTGGGTGCGAGTTCAAACACATGAGAAGAATATGGTCAGTTTTTGGAACGGTGGCCTCAACAACAGCAGCCTCAGCCTGATCGACCCACAGGCTGCCCTCTGTGGATAGACAAGTGTGAATGAGGCGGGGTACTTCATCCTGATGGACACATCGTCGGCCAAGGGCGCCTTCTTGGTCGGCTGTTTCATCGCTCGCGTGTTGCACGGGCGAAGATCGCTGCGGCTGGAACGGTCTTCTAATCCGAAAGGGGCAGCCTGTCGTCTCTTCGACTGCACACAGCACGTCTGTACGTTGTGAAGCGGGCTCTGCGATAATCCTCCCAGGGGTGGTGCAGCATTCGACAGCATACGACGTCGGCGATGAGGAGTGCTGTGGAACGGCTGTCCTTTTGCACAACCGCCAATTTTGGGCGGCGAATATCGTCAACACTGCGGCTGCACCTCTACTTACAAGCCTAATCCCGGATTCTTGCTGCATCTGCGCCGTGCCCGCCTGAATATGCAGACCCGGCACTCCTCGGCACTACTAGCAGCAGTTGGAGCACACGAAATTCTCCCCTCCGCGCCGTGCAAAGAAACTACCGATTTGTACTTCATCGCACTGCACGCGGCCATGTGCAACGCAACGCTCGTACCGATGCCTACACACTGTCAAACCTCGCACGGAAAGCTTACTTTCCCTAGTCATGTGTAAGCGTTGACACCTCCAACAATACCTTCTCGGTTGCATAACAGGCGGCCGGCACAGGAGCTGCGAAGTTGACGGCCGTGCAAAGCGGGCCCTGGTGCGGTCATAGCACATCTGCATCAGGATGCAGCGCGATTTAACCGTTTATTCACGTTAGCATCCAATCAACATGCTCGCTCGCTGGCCCTGCGCTGTTATATTGCCCGCACCGACCTGTCGGGCCGCATTTTCTCTTGCGTCGATGCTCGTTGGTCTTTGCTGAAGGAAAGCCTGGCATCCCATGTCTCCTTTACCCCTGCTCCCGTCGTCCCCAGCCACTACCAGTCGTCGAGACGGCAGGCTCGCAGCGGTTTCCACCCCTGTTCCTCTTGCTTGCTTGCTCGCAGCAGGCCCTGACCCTGTCTGTTGCTCAATGTCACTAACCTCGGTGGAGCGCGCTGAGAGCGCTGAGCACTATCCATCTTCTCCACATGCTCTCCGCTGCTTGAGCATGCAAGCCATGTACTTACATAGTGAGATCATCCCTACCCTCGCGGGTACCTTACCGGCCACAAAAGTCTCCCTCATTCCCCGTGTTACGCCATGCAATCTTACAGGACATCTTCCTGAACACTCTCCATCAGCTGGACTTCCTCTCTGTCTCCGCAGTCACTGCTCCAACGACGCCATTCCTTTAGATCTGCAAGACCACCCACTTCTGGTTACTAGCCGGCGTCCATGCTATTTATCCTTGGTCTACCTAAGACCACCCCTCGTCTTACTACCTTGGACGCGGGCGGGTACCCTTCGCATCTTCGCCTGGTGTGCTGTGGTCTGTGGCCCAATCTCTGCTGCTTGTTGGCTCCTTGCAATTGAGCCTACCACCCTGCTAGGTGCGCATCAACCATCTCCTATCTTATTACGTCTCAGCTATGCTCGCACCCTTCTTCCACGCTGTTTCCTAGGGCTCGCAGCGTTAATATCGTCTCGTGCAATCCAGCAATCCTTCCTTTTGCACCAAGTAGTTCATATTGAAAGCTGCTGCACGGACGTCTGACACTTCCTGTAGACCCCCAGCCCCAGCCAGGCATACCACAACACAGGCTCGCGTGCGCAACAGGATTCCTTGAGACTATATCGGATCATCGAAATACACACGCTCCCTTCACAAAACTATCAACTACGTTTACGGACTAGTGATAAAAAGGATCTGTACACGCCGTTCCAGGATCTCTGCACACCATCAGCCTACAACAACAACAACAACATAACAACAACGTCGTCGCTTCAAGGACTCTTCGCAGATATCAACAATGTTCTCATTCCACAAAGGTGGTGCCCCTCCACAATCCAGGCAATCGTCCATAGACTCCCCATCTCTTGGACCCTATCCTCCCACATCAGCTCTCGAACTCCGAACGTTGCCAGAAGTTGGTGCTCCTCATACGGGTACCCAAGCTTCTGGTCATCACACGATACAATCAGCAAGGCGAAGCTCCGTTTTCAACCTGCGTTCGAGGAGTAATACTGCAAGTTCTACTACCCCTTCATTACTATCGCTCAGTCATCCTGATATGGCCGAGCACGAAGGCTCATGGCATGGCACTCCGCTTGCACGGCTCCAGTCGGGCGGTCAAACTCAGAACGAGACAATTAAGGCGGGAGCGAGAAGATCTTTCTTTCGGGGGAGAAAAGGGAAAAGGAATAGTGAAACTACTGGAGCTATTGTGCCTGATTTTGCAGAAATGGACTTTAGCGAAAGGCGAGCTTCGATGTTGCGGAAAGACAAGAAACGCTTTGACTATGCGGATGAGTCTCGTAAGTCGTTTGATTCGTTTCAATTATTATCTTTTGCTAACATACCACAGCCCCTCCCCTCATAAACCAGATATCGAAGCCATTTGATTTTCAACATGTTTCCCACACCGACCGCCATCAGTTTGCTGCGCTTGAAAAAGCGTCCATTGAGGATATCAGCTCTGGTTTCCAGGCCGTGCGCGCATCACGACCTCCAAGCCGGGGCCTCACTGGGACCAGAGCAGACGATCTTCATTTCCGCGACTTCTCTTCCGAGAATTTAACAAGTGTGGATCATCGATCAACGTCTGCATTGGGTTTACGGTCGCAACTCCACAGCCCTGGAGTACAGCATCAATGGCAGCAATCCGAAGTCATTCCACAGTTCACCACCGCCAGACCGAACCTTCGCTTGGCAAGATCCATGGAAAGCTTCTCTCAACCAGGCGTTAGTCCGCGAAAACATTATGAGCCTCTGGTCCTTGCATCGCCACCTCGCTCAAGTGCAAGGCAACCTCCACCACAGGTGCGAAGCGAATCTGATTGTTGGCAAGACGAGGAGATCACTGCTGCGCGAAGGTCCTCGAGGTCCAAGCGGGAATCTGGTGTCTGGGATTCCTTTGTGCTCCCTGGAGTCTCCACACCAGATCAGCTATCAGGAATCCAAGAAGATTCATATTTCGGCCATGCCCTCACTACGCCAGACGATTCGGCAATCCATGCCATGACACCGCCGTTCAGTCCTAGCCTTGCAGATGTTGCCGAGGAGCCAGAACGATTCATAAGCCCACGACCTGCTCCGCAGCCGCCAGGCAGAACTCCAACAACCCCCAAATCGCCTTACTTTGAATCGTTTTCTTTCTCGAATCATCGCTCATCAGTGGCCAGGGCCCGTAGTGATAGTCAATCTCAGACCTCACCACATGCTCCTAGTCCAAGATGCTCTCTTACTCGGCCATCGTCGCAAATGTCAGACACTCTCGGTTCTTCAGGATTGACTAGGCGGATTTCTGTACGACAGGCTGCGTCTAATCGCAGCAGATCCAACACATGGCGAGCAATAGAGGAGTCATGGGAAGATGATGTTGACTACATCTACGAAAATGCCCTAGAGGCTGACTGTGACAATGCGTGGGACTATGCGTATGAGGATGATCTCGCACAAGACAATCGAGCAGATGTTTCGGGATACTCGATTGATCAAGCTCGACATACCCTAGCATCTAATGATACCTCTGGCGAGCCACTTGCTGGCGATCTATTTTCTGGCAGCTTCCGAACATCTTTACTCGTTCCTAGCACTAGCAGTCTACCCGACTTGGCCCCAGCATCAGCAATATCGCACTCCACTACAAGCACTGGATTACCAACACCATCCGAATCTTTCAGTACGAATCGCTTTGGCACCGAAGAAGGTTTTGTACTAACACCGTCCCTCCTTGTCCCACAAGAGTACAAGGAGGCCGGAGAGATCACGTATGAGGATTTGCTCGACGAGTACAATGGCTCTGACCGTCACTACCCTATGATTGACGCCAGCCAAAGTGTCAATAGCTCGACTCGCAGTAGTCGCGTCCGTTTCAGCAGGCGGAGTTCATATGATAGCAGCATGATGTCGTCGGTCCAGGGCTCGGGACTCTGGAGCTCCCCAATCCGCCGCTCTGCAAGCTCCGCTGGGAGTGTACCAGAGCTTGTGCCTTCACGGCGTTCTCGGAGAGATCTAGGTTTCAGTCTAGTTATCGACAAACTGTCCGAGCAGGTTGGCGCACTGGCGGACTGTGATCAAACCAATGCGAATGACGACCTCACACCTCCTGGGCGCGCTCTTGAGGGCCAGACTTTTTTCACTACTGAAGATGAGACACATTCAGAAATCGATACCGGTTCTATCGCCTCTGAGCTCAAGGAGTCACTTGAATTAGCGCAACGCGGTTCGCAGCTTAGAACTTCTACCGTGACTGAAGACGAACTCCGTGTCTCGCTGGATCAAGCCCGTCAAGGCCCGCAGCGGTCGGAGCGTAGTCCCATGCGCCAACACAAGCCTGCTTTGTCTGACAGCGCGGCTAAGCTGCTCTCAGGAATCCCAGGCGCCATTCAAGAGTCGAAAGGAAAAGCACGTAAACGCGCTGCCACCACGACCCAAGCACAACAACCAATGCTGAGTCTTTTCCCAACGCCGCCACGATACTCAAACCGAAGCTAATGCTTCGTCGAACTTAATGGCTGCTTGCCCAGGAGGCGATCCGAAGCCTGGCTGGCCATACTTCATACGTCACGTAGCCAACGATATATTTCTCTTTCTGTGTATATACTAATGATAGATGAGCGGTCCAACGCTTCTTCCATATTTTCCTTGCCTGCATGGTCTATTGGTTTGAACTCTTGATAGATCTCTCGCTCTGTCCTACCTATCCTATGTTGTCGAGCTCTCCCTTTGTACAGAGTTACATGCATTTGTCTTGCGCACCCACTTATCAGCTTTCGTAACCTCGCGCTTTCATAACTTTCGGCATGTGCCTGCCAAATTCCCTTTGTTCGATTGGTAGTTGGAACGCGCATTTCAGATATATTTGCTGCATCATCGCCCCGACGAATAGACGGCGAGAATAATGGCATTTCGATTTCGCGTAGCGAAACATACAACCTTGACATGTTGTGGTGCATACTTATTCGGACTTTGAACTTACTGTGTTGTGTGGCACAATTAACGCGATCTGCTCGCCAACGCCGTTAACGATGGCCGTAGGCGCACTGGTCGTGCTACGATTTTCCGACGGCCGTATCATCTTGCAACCAAGCCACACCACTGTGCTAATTCAAATTGCCTATTTCGCACACCAATCACGCCATGCACGGCAGAGCTGTCATACGATGATTACGATCTAGGGTTCTGGATTCCAAAGGTCAATCCTGTCGATCTCAGCCCTACAAAGATCAGCACGTCGCAGATGATGCGACGTGCTGACAAAGTCGATCGAGCACGAGCGCATACGACATACAGATACCAACAGCATGTCCAAGCTTTAGTATATTTCTTGACCTATATAGCGCCACAGGACGCGCACTGACATAGGCGATTCCGTAGCATGAAACTGGACTACTTCCTCAGAATATGAACCAGACAGGGACAGGGATGCCGGCAGTTCGACTCCTCTTTTCTCGATACTGCACAACTTCAACGGAATTGCGATCCCAGATTCCGACTTTCGCAACTGTTCAGATCTAGCCCAAATAGGCTCTGAGAGTTGTCAGAGCTCACGTCCGCGAGTCCACATGCGCTTGTTGCACAACGCTCGATTGGCGGCTGTTGTTGTGCATGAGTCTGGCTCAATGCGCGATACGGATATTGCGGCGTAAGTATGCCGCGCAAATAACAAACGCGTCGCGGCCCAGCAGCTCGAGGTGCATGTAGATCTTGCTTGCTCGTGGGATGTAAACAAACACGTCGGCTGATCGCTTGTATGCAGACTCTCCAGAGCTGGGGTGCTTGACGATCCACCCTACTGGATGAGATGTGCATCGCGTCCATGCCCAAGTATTACACACTTGCCTTTCGACACGAAGTGCCCGCCCCGCATTTGCAGTACCAAGCCTATATGACCCGATATCGCTGCAGTGACACAACATTGCAGCCAGCCCCTGCTTCCACGAGTTCGCATTTAAGCGGATGCAGCAGAATCTGGGGAAGGTGTCCACACTCCAGGGTCTGGATGACTGACTGGATTCTAACGCCCTATTGCTGCTCTGCTATTCACAACCCCACCGGTCTATCCCAACTTTCCCCCCGTCCATGCACCCAGTAATATCAGCATGATTAGAGTATGCCGTATACGGGTTTGACCACAACACATGTTACGAACAGCGGCATTTCTTCCACAACAAACAAGGATTCCCCATTCCCATCCGGATAAACACACACACAACACATTCGCCTTGCCTTACTGCATGTGCAAGTCCAAGGGTGGACAAACGAAGCGGCACAGCCTCTTTCCCCCTCCCCCTCCCCCCCTTCCTTCGCAATATTATGCGGAGTACGTACTACATAACTCTTTGCTGCTCGACATTGTCCAACGAGAGAGATTATCCGGGCCGTTGCGTTCGGGATCCATGGTGTCTGTGCAATACCGGTTGCACGCGAGAAGCGCGTCTAAAGTACTATGCATACTGTACGATTGTGTCTAGATCAAGACAATCGATTTTCTCGGAATAGGCTGCAGGTGTTGGCCAGACTTGATGCGCGCTCTAGACCTAGGGTGCTGTCGTTAGGGTGCGGTTTGGAGATGGGGAAGAGGATTGTGTGTTTGTTATTCAGCCTATTCGAGACGAGAGGTTTTGATTTCCGACTCGATGTTCATGTGTAGAGGTATAGTATGCATAGCATGCTGTGCTACGAGGTTTGCGTAGGGATGGGGATTCGCCTGGCCTCTACCAATGGTTGATTCTGGTGCTTTGAGTTACGTAGCCTCGATGCTTCCCTTGGTGGTGGTCGCTCGCATTAGCTGTAAAGTAGCTTCGCTGTCTTCATTCCTCTGTTACTCTGTTTGTCAACAAGCTTGTTGCTGCTTCTTTGTATCAACAATGTCCATGTCAGTGTTTGTTTCACTGGAGTCCGTCTACTCTCAAACGACCTTCGATTTATAAATGTTGATGTGCTCGGTAATGTGTGAACATACGTCAAGAGCAGCGTCTTTGGGCCATGACGAATGACGAGTTTCCCTCTGCTTTCTACCAGTTACCACAAAACTAGAGCGGCGTGAACATAAGGTAATTATTAAACCCGTGAGTCTTGTTTGTCGCAAAGCGGTTGGCCGACAGCGTCCTTTAATTCAGGGTTTCAGGGTTTTCCTTGGGCACCCACGACTTAACGCAAGCCCCAAGAACAAAATACGACGTGAATGCTGTAGCACTGAGTGCCTCAGGCCATATAGGTTGTTATTTGGGGCAACTGACGGAACAGTCTTTCAACTTGTGAACTGCGTTGCAATTTACTCGTCCCGTGAGTTGAGCGCTTGGCAGTGCTGCACGTGTGGTTGCATGGCCATGTTGGCGCCCTGCGGATAGACCGGAGATAGTATTTTCGTATGAATAAGGACTATGAGAGCGGACTGAAGAATGCACAGCGCTGGCAGACGTTGACTGGACATGTGCTGCAGAGGGTAGGAGTTGTGAGCGCCAGCGAATCATGACGATGCTTCACAAGGAAGCTACGTCATCGCCCTCGCAATTGTCAACCACGGCCTCATTGTATCCTACAACTCATAATGCCCCTGCGCAGCCATTTCCCT
Source organism: Plenodomus tracheiphilus IPT5 (assembly GCA_010093695.1). Taxonomy (NCBI): domain Eukaryota; kingdom Fungi; phylum Ascomycota; class Dothideomycetes; order Pleosporales; family Leptosphaeriaceae; genus Plenodomus; species Plenodomus tracheiphilus. Next base: position 539,548 of record MU006293.1, on the reverse strand, counting down.
GAGACTCTCTCTGACTACATCACACCATGGTCTTCAATCTGCACCGCTTCACGTGGCGACGCGTTCTATTTTTTGGCTCTGCTTCCCTATTGTTCTTCATTTTCATCTTCAGTTTAACGCCAATCGTATCACCACTTCCGCCGTATACCGGCCCGCATGAGGTGGGCATCCTAGACGTCGAGACTGAGGTTCAGAAGCGCGTCATTCGCGAGGCGGTGTTGAAAGACACTGGAGAGGACGCATTCGCACTAGAGACACTTGCCATCACTCTCTACTATCCATCCTCACTACCTGTAGCCCCGCCTAGTCAGCGGCCATGGGCACGACCATGGCTTCCCCAGCCTGTGTCGTTGATTGGCGAAGGCTATGCACGACTTGCAGGAGTTCCACGATTGTCATCATTGTTCACCTTTGCACTTTGGGCGCTTGGGTCGAGAGTTGTCATTCCAGGAGTTGTTGCAGCACCGGTCCTGTCCGGAGCTGAGAAGATTTTGACCGACGAGGGATCTGGTTCGGGCAGCTTTGGCAAGATTATGGATGCAGCGGAGCAAGAGCACTCGGAATTGAAGCGGGATGAAGACTTTGGGACGTTACCTTGCATTGTCTTCACACATGGGATGGCGGGCATGAGCCAGAGTTATTCGCACTATCTGGGAAGCATCGCAAGCCATGGCTATGTTGTCGCTGCTGTGGAGCACAGAGATGGCAGCGGCCCAGGTACCATTGTTCATCGCTCAAATGGTACAGAAAGGAAGGTCTGGCACATGAAGTTGCAAGATCTCACGTCGAATCCACCAATGTCTGAACTCGACCTGAAAGCTGCACAGCTTGCTTTTCGCGAGGCTGAGATGAGCGAAACGATCAAGCTGTTCGCTCGAATGAACGCTGGCGAGAAGATTGAGAATCGAAAGCAAGACTCGCCCGATCTTCCTAGCTTCAAGCACCGCCTCAACCTCTCTGCGGTGACTGTCGCCGGGCATTCTTACGGAGCGACAGGTGTACTGCAAGCTCTAAAGTCTGCTGGAAGCAAAGCAATGCCCATCAACGGCGGAATTGCACTGGATCCAGGAAAGGAGTCTGGTCCACTCAACAAGGACATCGACGTTCCAATGATAGTGATGCAGAGTGGCGAATGGACTGAGAAGCAGACTGAGTTTTACGGCCAGGGCTGGCATTTCGACGTTGTGAAAAAGATCGTTCAGAGCATCAAGGAAGGATGGTTCATGACATTGAGTAAGATCTACCATACATTACGCAAAGTCAATATACTGACGACTTACAGGCGGTACCGCACACCCCTCATGTACTGATGCACCATTGATTGTGCCATGGATCATGAAGCTGGTGACAGGAACCACTCTGGCGCCTACGGTTGCGCTCCGTGAATACATTGATGTCTCCGTGGACTTCCTAAGATATCTGCAGACAGGTGAGAAGAAGGGTGTTCTTGGCAGCGAGGTAACGAGTCCTTTGGGACCGCTCGGGGATCGCAAGGAGCGCAAGAAGGTCAAGGGTGTGTACGGTGCTGATTGGGAAGTCCACGTAGTACCTGAATCAGAGTAGTGGACACATGTGATAGAGGTTATGTCATGATGCAGCGAACACCGGACCTTATTACAAGCATCTGTCGATTTGAACGAGTTAGTCTAATGGAACGTCGACCTCACTGATAGCTGAACATCATCTCTAGTAGCTTTCTCTGAAAAGTTCCCGACATCTCCTCAACAAGAGTGAACGGTAACCAGCTAGAGGTTCTGGTCGTAATCGTGGCGTCAATCAAATGTGGCATAAAGATCATAAGTGCAAGGGTGTGCTTTATAAAACCCTTATTTCCAGGATACACTCAACGTTATCCCTAATAACCAGCTTTCGCAGGGTATGTCGATGTTTTGTGAGAAGCACATCTAGGTGCTCAAAGCTGGATTCCGGACCCTCTCAATGCAAGGTGCGCATTGCGCAGTGTTGAAATCTACTGTATTGCATCGTACACGATGTCGAAAATTCTACATCCCAGCGAAATGAACGTGAAATCGTCTAGACTGGGAATTTGATATAGGAGTCTTTCTATTGCAGGTAGATGTAAGGGATTAATCAAGGGGTAACTATAGGCAGTAGAGAGACTATATATATAAAAGGGTAGTTACGTGGGGGATCGCGTGAGGTTACAAGTCTTCTGCTAATACTTTCAAGCCCATGGGTACTGTAGCTGCGACTTCGCGCATCATCGTTAGGCTGCGTAGCCTCTGTGTATACAGCCATACACAACTCGATCGTATGGATGATCCGATTATGCCTCGGGTCCTTGCTTAAAGCGACTAATTCCTGCAAACTTTCTCGAGCGAACATCACTGTGAGATGATTAGTCGCGTCTAGGGCACTGGCAAGGGACACATGTGTAGCTCAGATCGACAATGTGAGTCTCACCTCGCACCAAGCCGAAATGACTGTAAAAGAAGCCATGACTTGTCGTCTGATAGAGCGTTTGACAGGCATCGCGTAAATGTCATAATGAGATGTGTGCTCCAGGTGGAGGAGAAGGTTGGCGGTGCGCATTGACCGCTCTGCAGGTGAAGCTTCATCTATGCACCCGTTGCCTGGAGTAGGCATCCACGGGTACCTGCTTCCTGCGAGCATCTGTCTTATCTTGTGTATGCTCGAGTCGTTTGACTAGAGGCACTTCGTTGAAGAGATCTAGTGTGTACAGGGTCGGTCCGCTAGGCATGAACGTTGGCACTACCGCCAAGCGTGACTGGCCACGTCAGTCTTGAATGACAATATCTTTGTAAAGGACAGGCCTAGTAGAAGCCTCGATACTGGCTCAGATTGACCCAAGTGCAGCTGTACCATGGGTCGCTTCTCTACTAGCTACATACAACGTACATGGGCGTGCACGGACGTGACACCTGCAGACAGCGCTGCTGCAGTGTGTGGCCTCGTTAGACCCAACACACCGCTATGGACATGTGCGTAGAGGCCCTGTACCACCAAAACAATCGCATCAGACGACAACATGGTGTATCTGGCTGCACCGTCCCATCGTGTTTTAGACGCACATGGGCATGCTGAAAGGCGAGAGGTCGCGGTTCAGGCCAATGAGGAACGGGAACGCCAAACATCGTCCCGCCATGCATGAGCCCGCCTCTCGTCACACGTCACCGGCGTGACAGCCATGTCCACCCAGCCATTTGGCAATCTAAGTGGTGGATTGAACCGCCAGGGCTTCCCTCGGGTTCAACGAAGATCAAGCTTGCTTTTTTCGCGATGCTGAGTCTCTTCTTCCGCGTCGAAGCTTGCGCGCTTTGCCTCTCGAGTCTCGATATCCTCGGACGTCGCGAAGCTCTCTGCCCCACCAAAGGCCTGCCCGCGCGCGCGAAGTTGATCCGAGCTGGTTTGAGCTGAGACTGTGGGTTCACATACCAAGACCACAGCATGCTCGCTGCGCGCTGATATGGCGACGCTCTCTCCAGGTGGGCACCAGAGTCAGAGCTATCGACGACATGGCGCGCTGACTGAGTGGTTATATTAGACGTGCGCAATTCCACCCTCAGGTCCCTCAAGTTGACCTGCCCGTCCGCTGAGGGCATCGACCGCGACCTGCCATCTGCCTCTACTCTCGACTCGCCCTTTATGGAGCAAAGCGGGCCCAATCCGTTCGGCGATGCGGATGGAGAATGGTCGGACGAAGAGGTCTTGATTCCAAGGAACAAAAGGAAGACGCAGTACATTCCCCCACATGTCAAGATTACAGCATCTGCCGAGACATCATCCGAAGAATCAAGCTCTCCTGAGCCCAGCCTGATTGGCATCGCAATGTCCAGTGGTCCCATTGTACCGCCTAAGAGCCCTTCCCGGCCAGAAGCAACGACGAGGGGAAGCAGCCAAGACGATCTTGTACAGCGATTCTACCAAGTCACAAAGGAGCGAGACGCACTACGGAAGGAGCTGCAGAGGAAGAGCATGGGTCCAAATGGCATACCGGCAAGTAGCTCGGTCGTGTTCAAATCTGAGGAGAAGACGCTGATTGAAGAGCTGCATGCAATGCGGTATGAGATACGGATATGGAGCGAAGAGTACTTTAGTGGTCCGCTTAGTGCTCGTAGCAAGAGACCGCATCTGCATAGGGCGAAGGAGTTGTTTGGATGCATCACAGACAACTATCAGGTGTATCTGAAGCACCCGGAGGACAGGCCACTTCTCATACAGGCATATGTATGGACGAGATTACAGCAAAAGATCTTCAATAACTGGCACAAGGGTGCTGGGTATGTCTGGGCTGGCAAACTAGGTGACAAAAGTCTGCGCAATATCAACGATACTTTGCGAAAAGGTACGAATACAGACCTCTTCGATCGAATGGAACTCGGTATGCTAACTAGACTAAGCGGTGAAGAACGAAGTCCAAGCAGAGGAATACCATCACTGGCGCTCCCTAACTGTCAATCTTCTGGTGCCACAAGTCAATGGCAAATGGCAGCCTACCTTTGATGCGACCCCAGTGTTGAAACGCATAACTCGGTTCTGTAGTCGATTACGTCGTAAGCTCCGTCCTTGGTCCACAGAATCCCTTCGTATGGGCCAAGAACAACTACACACGATCGTTTCTGCAGCCGTAGCATTGGATTTGAAGATGAAACGACAACGGGCAGACTATCGTTTTGTCACGTTTACCGGTGGGAAGAAAGACCAGTACTGGGGTTATGGGTTCTATGACAGTGAAATGGATGATGTTTATGAAGACGACGATGACGACAGTGATACAGGCGCGTATGGTGCCAATGGAGGCCCAAAAAGTAGAAGGGTTGAGCTGGCGCTCGCTCCTGCCTTGGAGCGATGCGGAAATGCAAATGGGCATGTGTTTGATCAGAGTTTCATCCTCGTCAAAGCGGATGTCAGTTGTAAGAGGCTGGAGAAACCACAGAAGCCACAGGCAAGGCCTAGAGGAGGGACAAGAGGGAGCAAGGGCTTTGGTGGTATGTGGAACCGAAACGCTTGAGGAATATATAGGACGACAAAAGATGGAGGGCACAGTCACGCGACAAAGAGTTTGATTCTGCAATATACGACCTCAAGCGCAAACGCCCATATTTCTTTTCTAGGTGTTCAAGGCTTACTGCAGAAGCACTTGATTATGCTGTCAGCTTTACGACCGCCCGACCTAGATCAGATCCCCTATAAGGCGCAGGGTCGGTTGATCAGACGAGAACTACTCGAGAGTCAACGCACCGTTCCATTCTCAACCATACCTTCGGGGCGGATCCATTTCTGTTTTGACTTAGCCATCGGAGATCTTTGGCTAGACCGAGCGGCACAATTGCGATCGAACAAAGGATTGTGAAGATGGCAGAATCTCTCACTTTTTATCTGGACAACATAAGGAAGTAAATGCAACGAAGGATCGCCGATTAGCATTAGGTGCATACTGGAAGAGGTGGAAGTGAGGACGGTTCGGCGCAGTTTTAGTAAGAAGAAACAAGCATCAGCAACCACAACCTAAAACAATACGATAAGTGTCATTGGTTCCATGATGTCCTCTGACAGTTGTATACCAATAGGTGTTCTTCTGTCCAAACTGGACTACAGACCAACCGTGGCCATCGCCGTAGGCGTTTCATCTCTATAGAGCGAAGGGCTCTAAGCTATGGTTGTTATGCGACCACACGCCTAGTATGTCCCTGCTTCGCCACAGCACGATCTTTTGTTTACCTCACTAATAGACCGGGTGTTTAAGGAGTACTTGAACAGCAATCTTGTTGTGTCTGCGATATTACTTCAACACCATTATTTACATGGTCTACCATATTGGTGCAGGCTAGACGAGGATTACAGACCATGGGTAAGCCCAACTACAGGAGAAGGACCACCAATCAACAGGATGGCCCAGCGTGAACATGACACCAGTGTGTCTGAGCGTATGAGTCATCTGCGTAGACAGATTAAGGCGAGTGTGTAGGTCGCAGGGTTCAAGGCTGGCGAGCGATGACGTGGGGCGCGTTCCGCGTGGTTGCTCCGCGACCGAAAAGGGTAAACAAGCCAATTCACATTCTTAATTGCCATCGCCGCCACCACTGAGAAGCAGCACAAATCCAGCCATCATCCACACTCCACAGCCCTACCACTACCACTACCACCCCAATAGCTCAGAAAATCAACTCTATCTACCAAAACTTTCAATCTACACGCGCAATCGTCCCCGCAATGGCTACCAACGTGCTCAGCTCGCGCGACACAAATGTGCAGATCAAGCCTACCCCATCGCCAGGGAAGGACAAGCCCAAGAGCCTCGACTACCATCGCCAGGTCCTGCATTCACGTATCGACAACGAGCAGTAAGTTCACATTGAACGATGTTAAGAAAATATCTCTGACGCGCAGATAGAACCCAGCAGTTTGTTTCACCTTCCGACGAGATTCAATCGCCTGCTACACAGAAGCTGCAGGCCTTCAAGACCAAGCACGCCATGAAGAAGTAAGCAGACCCCAGTACACGATGCAGTAATGTGTGGGGACATGGCGCTAATGCAGGTGCAGGTCGAAGCCACAGACATTGTTTAAGAAGACAAGCTCCAAGAACCATGAATCATCCAAGGGCACAGCCATGTTTGCTGATATCCCCAAGAACGATGTGGTCAAGGAGGATAGCGCCTAGTCTGGACGAAGACTTTGTTTCATTGGCGTACATATTGCGCGGAATCTTTTTGCTCCCGCTGGGATCTTATAACATCAATACCCCGTTTATGGCTGTGATAACGCCTCTCTTCTGGATTGCGCTTGGCTGAGATATGGCCGTTAGGGGTATCGTTGGATGATTGAACTTTTGGAGTTTAGGATTGGATTGAATTACGATTAACATGACTCATACCGTAGTGTAGTCCTGCTGGAAATACAATCCAAATTGGCTCGAGGCTGTTCACGGACATGTTGCCAAGCTCGCGTGCACCTCTCGTTGTTGCATCCTCCGCCCGTCTGTCCTCAATGACACTTCCAGCTGCAGACGAACAGTCCCTGCACGATGAGATTGCGCACCTGGAGAGGCGTTTGCAAGAGGCGAAGGCCAGCCTGACCCACGGCGATGCGGGCGCAACAATACCGCCCATTGCGAACGATGCAGGTGGGTTGTGAGTGTATCTTGTTCACTGCAATGCTAACACCACCATAGCGCTCCATGCGCTCCTCCTCCTCGCCGACTCTGCTCTGCCTCTAGGCTCGTTCGCCTTCAGCAGCGGTCTCGAGTCGTATCTCGCGCACCACAAGCCCTCCCCGCCATCCGCATCGCAGCTCCCCGCCTTCGAGACCTTCCTCCGCTTATCGCTATCTACCCTCGCCAGCACCGCCCTTCCCTATGTGCTCACCGGCTACCGACACCCCGAGACGATAGAAACGCTGGACAATGATTTCGACGCAAGCACACCCTGCACAGTCGCACGTCGGGCAAGCATAGCGCAAGGGCGGGCGCTGCTCGCTGTTTGGGATCGCAGCTTCAAGCCGCAGTACACCAACACAACGGGCACGAGCATCGATGCGGCAGCCCAGGCTCTCCTAGCCTTTTCAGCAGCGATACGCACATCTGAGCACATGAATGCTCATCTGGCACCGCTGTGGGGGCTCGTCACACGCATCCTTGCTGTGCCGCTGCACGACTCGGCCTACCTTTTCCTTTTCTCGCATGCGCGCACGGTGATAAGCGCCGCTGTTCGCGCAAGCGTCATGGGACCCTACCAGGCGCAAGCAGTGCTGGCCAGTGCAGAGCTGCAGGCTAGGATACGTGGATTGGTAGATGAGGGCTGGGACAAGTCGGTAGAAGACGCGGGGCAGAGCGTGCCGGTCATGGATCTGTGGGTTGGCAGACACGAGAAGCTGTATAGCCGTATATTTAATTCATAAATCTGGGTCTGCACACCCTCAGATGTGGAATGCTACGTGATAACCTTTGGTGCGTCTTCAGTCCATCCAGTCGTTTGTCCAATCACCACCTCGTGCGTCGTCTACTCGTGCCACAGGCATGTCAGCTTGCCGAGGATTACTATCACCAGGCAACAATGAACGTCCTACACTTCGCCATCAACAACTTTGATGTCACTGTTTGTGCATTCGCTGTGCGCTTGATAGTTAGAGCACGGTCTGCATCCACCTTGCAACGCCTGCGTTACCATGTTATCCGTACTCCACTCGATTGCTGCGTACCTGTCACTTGCTTCATATCAGATAAATCAAACTCCTGTTAAAACAGCTACCTTTCCTTGGATACAGAAATTTGCGTCCATAGGCGACTCATACTCTGCTGGCCTGGGCTCTGGTGGTCGCCTGGACTGGTCGTGCTCCCGATATGCTCAATCTTATCCCCACCTACTTCAGTCTTCTCTCCTCGGTTCTGACTCAAAGCGTACCCATCAGTTCCTATCATGCTCTGGAGCTACCAGTACCGAGATTCTCAAGGACCAAGTGTCAGCATTACACGAGGACCTCGATTTGCTGACCGTATCCGCTGGAGGAAACGACATTGGTCTAACACCAATCTTAAGCAACTGTGTTTATCAATTCTACATGTCTGCAGAAGATGCTTGCCAACAGGCCATGGATCAAGCAAGAGCCAATATTAACAATGCGACACAGCTATATAAGAACGTCACCGATCTCCTCGAGGCTGCGAAACCGAAGATGAACAAAGATCATGGAGTGATCTACTACACCGGCTACGCAGGCTTCTTCGGTACCGACGACGAAACATGCGATAACGTTACATGGGCTGTATGGCGAAATCTCGAATGGTCAAAGCAATACCTCACACTATCGATGCGGAAAGACTTGAACCAGATGGTACGTTCAGTCAATGATATTATACGGAAAGCTGTCACCGCAGCAGGGCCCAACGTCCGCTTCATCGACTATGATGCCCAGATCGCAGCAACACGCGGCCGATACTGCGAAGCGGGCGTTGACGAGCCAGCACCGAACCGCCGCGAACTTGCCTTTTACGAGTGGAATACTGTGGACACTGGAGAGAATAAAAAAAAGTTACAGAACCGCACGGGTGACGATGTACCGAAGGGATCGTTCCAGGGCGGAATCGCAAAGGAGATTAAGAAGACGCTTGAAGAACATCCAGATTGGCAGTTTGATCCTGAGAAGGGGTTTGTGAATAAGACGAGGGGGGTGAATGAGCAAGGTGCTATTGAGGATGCTATACATTGGTTGTTGCCGGACTCGTATAAGAGGGTGTTTCATTTGAGGCCGAAGGGACACTGGATTGTTGCTGAGATGGTGGTACAAGATTTGCTGAAGAGGGGACATGGGCAGCGTGTTGCAGAGGTGGTCGATGAATTGTGAAGGAATGCCGTTCGGAGACCTTTTCGACGAGGATGATCACATCCTGGAGACGTGTGAAGAGTGTAGTAGCCAGTACACGAGATTACATGGTGGCAGACAGAACTGCTAAATCCGACATGCAGCCTAATTCCATTGAGGATGCTACTGTAGTATCGAAGACGCAAGAGACACTTTGGGTTAGTGTTGATGTAAGCGGACGGTGAGTATACCAATCAAGCCACACCCACGGAATCGATATGACCCTCTGGAAGGAATACCTGCTCCGATGGAGTTAACACCCAAACTTCGTCGAATGTCCGCTATCTCCGCATGTATTAAGCTCACGGAGTAGGAAGCCAGGATAACTTCAAGACAACCTGAAGTGTTCCCACATGTATGGACTCGCTCAATATCCACTTCTAATACGTTGTTCCCACTTCCAAACACCACCATTGACGCACCATGAGCTCCAAGAAACTCACCTGGCTCATCACAGGCTGCTCCTCTGGCTTCGGCCTCTCCCTAACCCGCATTGTCCTTGCCTCCGGCCACACCGTCATAGCCACCTCCCGCAACCCCTCTCGCACCCCATCTCTCGTCGCCGAAGTCGAAGCCGCCGGCAGCCAATGGCTCAAACTAGACGTCGACGACCCTCAAAGCACTTCCATAATTGCTAACCTCGAAGATAAAGGCACAAACATCGACGTGCTCGTCAACAACGCGGGATTCTCGATCTACTCGCCCATCGAAACCATGACAGACGAGGAAATCCGCTCACAAATGGAGACATTATACTTTGGTCCTCTACGATTGATCCGCGCCGTGTTGCCATTCATGCGCCAACATCGCTCCGGTGTAATCGTCAACATGAGCAGCGGTGCCTCGCTCGACGGCATACCAACCATGGGTGTCTACGGCGGCGCAAAAGCCGGACTGGATGCTACGACCAAGATTCTCTCCAAGGAAGTTGCACCGTTTGGTATTCGCACATTGACAGTCGTGTTGGGTACTTTTAATACCAATATGCCTAATAGCGTGGTCTTGGGTGCGACGCCGCTGCCGGATGATTACAAGGGCACGATGACAGAGAAGGTGCAGAATATGCTGGTGAGTGGGCAGATTAGGCCGAATGGGGATAAGGAAAAGGCGATGAAGGCAGTGTTTGAGGTTGTGGTTGGTGAGGGTGTGGGGGATGGGAGAGAGGGGGAGAGGTTGCTGGTGCTGGGGAGTGATATGGTGGCAAGGGTTGAGGGGGCGAGGGAGTATCTGAGTCATACCATGGAGGTTTTTGGGGAGGTAACGAAGGGGGTTGATGTTGAGAAGTGAGATAGCTCACTGAAATTCCAAATTCGAATACAACAACTCAAACATTTAAAGCTATGGCTTTGCAGGAGCCGAGTATGTATGTAAGCGAAGCTCGGATGGCTAGGTACTAGGTGGATCCTTCCTTTGGCAATTGTTAACTTTTTACCATCGGTACAAGAAGTCGGAATTTGTAACGCTAGTCTTATTGGGCAGACCACGCATAGTCTTTTCTAATATACTAGTGCGATGCCGCACTTACATTGGCAGGATACAGAAAGTGAAGAGTGGACGCTTGGAGTAGGTTAAATAGATTGAGTGATGCAAAGTAGTGAGTCTTAGGGCAGGTCGTGGGTACATTATTGACTGTTGATTGCAGGTTGCATTAGTCTAACTCTGGCCGAATCGTATATGTTTATCAGAACTGCGACACAAGCCTTGGAAGTTTGGTACAAACAATAGGATGAACTGGATCTAGTGTCAAGTCTGCAAAAAAGTATTAGGAGAGTATTGTTTATATCTTTGATTATGTTATGCAGTAGCAGCGCCGTAGTAAGCGTGTAGTTGCTGTATTACTAGAGATTGTATTGTAGCAGAGATATTAACATTATAATTACATAGTAGCTCCTTAATTTCAGAACCAAGCAATTTGTTTCATTGTCTGCGTTGTAATTGTAAAACTAAAACCCCATTCGACGTTATTCACCGAATTTCGAAAATGTGATCGGACTTGCCGTTGTAGAATTTCTGGCGCACGGCCTCACCATCCATCATACCGTGGATGTATGCTTGATCCAAAAACCTGTAGTGCCGCAAAGGGTCACGAAGTTTTGCTAATCGTTGCCTTTGCTTGTTTCTCTCTATCATCTTCTGCTGTGGATCCTCCTTCTCCTCCTCCTCCTGCTCCTGTACCTGTTCCTCCTCCTGCTCCTGTACCTGTTCCTCCTCCTGCTCCTGTACCTGTTCCTCCTCCTGCTCCTGTACCTGTTCCTCCTCCTGCTCCTGTACCTGTTCCTCTCCCTGCTCCTGTACCTGTTCCTCTACCTGCTCCTCCTCCTCCTCAAGATTATCATGTGTGTCTTCGCCCTCCATATCAATCTGGCTGTCACAATCTCCGCCAAGCTTTTGCCTTTTCTTATCAAGTTTCTTCGTATAAGCGAAAGCCTCCCTTCTTTCCTTGAAGTCGTTAGCAGGGGGATGTTTCGCGTTGTAGTCGTTCATCTCCTTCATGATTTTCTCTCGCATTTTGTCCTCTTTCTTTTGGTACCTTGATGCACGGTCGCGATATCTCTCCTTCTTGGCAACCAATCGTTTCATTGCTTCAATACCATCTTCAAGTCTTTCGGCATCTTGTTCGTTCTTGGTTTTGAAATTGGCGTTGTTCCGGCGCAGGATGACAGGAACAGTACATCCGTAGATGACACAGATGAGGTCGCCTTGTTTCACCTCTTCTGTTACTAGACCTAGCGCACCCTTCTCGGTCTTGATGAGTGCGCGATTCCAAATTACCGATTGTACGCGTCGACAAAATTCTGCGATGATGGAATTCCGCTCATTGAAGATAAGAGCGGTAGTGTCAACTGCATTGCTTCGAATACCGCCCTTCAGAATGGTTTCTTTACAGGCACGTGCGTAGTAGTACGGAGGATTGCGATCGTTCAACCCACGGTCGGCCACCAGTGTTCTCCAGAACGCAGTAGGCGGATCATCGATATCCCCGTTCACTCCAGTGGGTCTTCTAGCTTCGGACCAGCCAGCGAGGTCCAACCATGAGGCTAGTATTGCCCCCGCTTGTGATACTTGCGCGACCTCAGCAACTTTATCGAAGCAAAATCCTTTCACGTAGAGGCTGTAGTGACCAAGGTGAGGTCTGCGTTTGATCTGCAAGGTTTCCAGATCGACTTTTCTTGACTGCCCCGCACTGTAATTTCGATGTCCGTCCTGAGGCGTACCAACGAGCGGGTCGGCGTTCTTACGGCCCATCTTCACCATGTCCATTCCGGGATGGTGGAAGATGTCAAATGGTGCGCCGTCAATCTTTGCTACCCATGACGGAAGGCCAGATTCCTGAACTCTACTATTGTCTCGCGCCATTGGAACTTTCACACCCCTTCTGTCCTTCCCTCTCACGGCTTTCAATCTTGCACGGTCGATAGCTTTGATTTCTTCTTTCGCACGCAAAATGTCCTCAAACCTCGGATCGGGGCCGAGTTCATCAATTATAAGCTTCTCTTTGTTTTGCCACTCCTTTTCTTGCTCTGTACTGCTTTGACGAGGTAACCTTAGTGAAGGCTTTCGCTCAGCTGCCGGATCTTTGGAGACATCGTTGCGTCTAGGAAAGGCAAGTTTAATGAAATCCGACACAGCGTTACTTCTCCCAGGTATCTGAATATTCCAATACTCTTCCATTTTCCTCGTATCTTGGTGCGTTTTTGGTCGCCTCGCCACGGTGTTGAGCGACTCAGCGCAATGCTCGTGTGTATGCCGTTTCTGTTTATAAATCTGCCATTCTTTCTTCCAATCCTGCAGATCGGGTTGAGTGCTTGAAAAACCACCTTCTTCGTTTGATGGTTGTGCAATTTCTCCTAGTGCTCCGGACTGAGATGAGATTGGAATAACTTTTCCAGGTGCGAACAGATATTCTGCGTCTTCTGACCAAGATATCTCCCAATCACGCTCGTTTAAACTTGCTTCCGTCGAAACCTTTCGCTCTTTTGATTGACTCTGCACAGTTTCATTCTCATCATGATCCCACTTCGATTCGCCTGGTCGCCAGTCCTTAGCCCAAGGACGGCAAAGAATATCCAAAGCTTGGAAAGGATCTGTTCTAGCACAACCCTCGATGCAAAACTGTACGAAGTCTTTGCAGACATCGGTATAGGGGCTCGTGTAGTCGAGAGAGAAAAGTTTCTGCTCTAATTGGTCCCCGAAAAGTTGTATAATCAGAGCCTGATCTCTCTTCTCTTCCACTGAAGTAGGCGGGTTTGGCTTTGCATCCCTCGCTATGGCGATCAATGCGTATACGGAATCATGCGGTCTTCCGCAGTCAAATATCGATAAACTTGTGACCAAGTACTCGAGGCTAAGTAAGCTTCGTCGTGCGGGTAATCCCTCAACCTGATCGCCTCGTTGATATTCTCTGAAGATCCTCGCAGTCGCGTTGACCAGAAGGCTGGCGCCCAATTCTGAAATATGCTCGAACCAGTTCGGAACCACGTCCATTTTAGCATCTTTCCTCAGCAGTTCAGAAAGGCGATGGGTCGCCGTCTCGACTTCAACGAAAAGCTCGACTGCAATAGCGAGCTCTCGCCAGTCTAACTCATCAGGCCCACAATAAACACGCGCTTTGAAAGCGAGTGCAATTTCTTGTACTACCCACCGACGAGAGAACCAGCTGCGTTGCATCAAGCGGAGAAAAGCCCGCCATTTGTGAGCATTTTTTTGATCGCTGCATTCAGCACGGGTATATACGAGCGACATCATAGAAACTTGATAGCTGCGCTCCTCTTTGTTGGCCTGATTGATGCAGATAGCGTCGATCCACAATACACGATCGTTCTTTCTCCTCAGGTACTTCAACGCTAGGCCGAGCGTTTTGGATACCCTCTTTTGAGACATCCCTCCGTGTTCGCGTATCATAATCGTGTATTGGCTATTGTCTTCATCTCCCCATCTCCAGGACAAAGCTTCATATTTGATCGGCTTTTTGAGCACACCGTCCTTGACGACCTTAGGTAGCCGATCTGTGTGTTCGGTTTGCGTGTCTTCTTCGGGAAACTCGGCTTCGAAGATCTCGCACAGTACATGAGGACTCTGCAACACGCCACTGAGCAAACGAAGAAGTCGTATACGCTTCTTGGTGGGCGGGAGGTCGTCGTATTCATAAGCCTCAATGCCATCGTGGTGCATTTCGTCGTACTTGAGAAGCGCCGAACGAGTTTCGCGGGGTATTTCCTGTGTTGGTTCACCCATGTTGATCTATAGTAGACAATGCTTCCCAATATGATTGGAGCAGCTGGATTGCAAGTATGCGTGATCAAGCAAGGCTTGGTAAATATACAGTAATGACCTCAGTATCGTAGTAGGTCGGAAAGCTATATACACGCAGCTGCTTTGTTTGAGCCTCATGTCATAAAATTCTACGCCGGATTCGTGTTTGACTGCATATAAGCTGAATGTGCACAGCCGAAATATGACTTTTGGCTTACTCGAAGCGGATGCGCGATGCGAAGCCTGAACGCCCAAGCTGACCCAGGACCATTGAGGCGTCGGGCCCATGTGTAGTCGAAAGATTTCGATACAGGAGAGCAAACGAAACTATTAACAGAGAACCCTAGACGCCGATATTCATGCAATCGTTACCCATCGCCCAGAATTGCCATGTCTCTCATCTTCTCCTGAGTCCTTGGGATATCCAAGTGATCCAGAGCTTGTGACGATGAGAGCGAGAGGGCGGTCTTTACAATCAGGCTGAAAAATGCACGCCATGTTGCACGTAGCTTATCGGGACCCCGGACAGCTGAAGTACCTAATAGAATCGAGTCCAGATGCGAGCCATTGGCGAACGTTTGCCGAATAAAGTCACGAGCCGACCCTCCATTCTACGAACCGAGCCGATATTGATATGCCACACGGCGTACTATCGATATTACCATATGTTTTTGCATTGGCAGGAGCTCCGCGCATCTGCTATGTCACCTAGTAGAATATTTGCGAAGCTAGTGGGCGCTGTTCACTGCGAAATATGTTTTCTTCCCTGCTCAGGCAACAGCTGCAACGATGCTGGGTAATGTCAGTACAAATATCTTGTAATAAAGTGAATTTTTACTACACCACTGGCTGCTGTCCCTCTGAAATGATGTAGCTGCCATGGAAAAATGCCTTAGACAGACCTTGCGGCTTTGATGAGCGGCCAGCCAGTTCGAGCGCCAGCCTGACGAAAGCACGATGGTGGATCCGATCAATACATGGACCTTCCAATGTTGGTCAAATCGCAGCAATTATCGAAGATTCCGAATATTGTTCTGATGCTAGAGATCCGTGCGAACTTCTGGGTTCCATGATAGTGTGCAGCCTGCGTGGACACTGATGTGTCTGTTGCGAATACCGAGACGCCATCCAATTGTGGCATATGGTATGTGGTCAGTCATCAGCGCAGCTTCTGTGGCGTCCGTGGATGTTGCCACTCCCTGCAGTCCGCATCTGAACCAACACTCGTTCAGCGGAAGTGGTCTATGCAAGGTCTCCAGCCATCTGGGGTCAGCAATGTGCAACTACCGTGGAGCGAACGTGTGGCCCGCTGTCGCGCTACAAGAGAAAGGTTGTACTTGAAAACTGGGTGTTCCGAGGAACACACCGATACCCAGTGGTAGGTAGTGCATTGGGTCACCGTGGGAGTATTCTCGTACGATCATTCGCCTCTACCAAGCATACCATAAGTATAAAGTGCACTACAGTGAGAGGGTAATGGGCTTCATACCATAAGGCCGGGGACCAGGCTCCAAGTGAACTATTACCAGAACAACGCCAAGAATGTGGATAAAACACCATGTTTCGAGCGGTTATACTTGATAATTGCGCAGGCGTGTGTAAGTATTACGCTATTATAAGTATACCAATTCATAGATACAGGGACAGCGTCGAGTATGCGAACGTGGCACGCGTTGCCAATGAAAGAGAAAGGATACGAAAAGAGCAGAGTTGGACTTGTGGAAAATCAAATGATGTGGCGAAGCGAGCTGAGGTCACGGGGCGACTGGGGAATATAAGGAAGGTGTTTGGCGTGGTGAGGATGGGATAGGTGTTGAGAAGTATTGTTTGCCGATAAGTCAAGGGTGCATGGCTGTGTGGGACTTGCCATGAACATGCCATGTAGTTGAATAACGAGGCACTCTGCCAGAGTTCCGCGCAACTCGGCACGCAACTCGGCATTGAATCACTGTAGAACGGTTGCTCTATGTTGTTCCATACTAACCCCTCTAGGCTGTGGGTCGGACTTGCATGTGGGGCTCTAAGATCGATTTTCGATGTTACGGCTTAACAGTGCTGTCAGCTGCATCGATTTACAACTATAGATATTTTCAAAGCCCCAAACTTTCCATCAAACAACATCTGGGCTTGTGGTTTAGTGGTATAATACTCGCTTAGCATTCCTTCTAGGATCTACGCATGTGAGTGGTCCAGGGTTCGATTCCCTGCAAGTCCATCCTTTTTTGCTAATCGCACTTCTTTTTGCATCACTTCGGAGGTTTATGAGCCTCTGACCAAAGAAAAAGCATCAAGCAAGGTCTTTTCTCCGTGGTCAGACTCTGAAGTTTGATTCTTCTCACCATTCTCACTAAGCATCTCTGAAAATCTCAGTTGTTGATCTCAGGTCCGTTGGTGATTGTCGCTGTATTTATTTATTACTGTCCTTGTGCTCAATTGGGTATGTATCCATTACAACAATTAATCAAAACCAGCTGGCAACAAAGAGGCGAAGAAATATGGACAGATTGAGCCTATGTTGAAAGATGCCCGTGATCCGCGAGTTACAACTGATTTAGCAGCCGGGACGCTGGACAAGTACAAGCAGCTTCATATACTGGAGAAGCTTATAGCTATGCAACGCATCCAGACAAAGACTGGTGTCATATGGTGGACGCCGACACATACGTGGTAAGGCCCAACCTTCTCACATGGACACAACAGCTGCCAGATCCTTCCTCCAATAAACTATACCTCGGATCCCCTGCTCATGTGGGCGATGTCAAGTTCGCACACGGGGGTAGTGGCATCCTATTATCTCAAGCGATCATGTACGACATGGCAGTGTTGAACAAAGGACTTGCTGTTAGCTGGAATAAGCCAATGCACGACGAATGCTGTGGTGATTTTCTCATCGGAGCTGTGCTTAAGAAGATGGGAATCCTACTTAAACGTTCCTGGCTAACTATGAACAGGGAGAAGCCGGCGACTCTTCCCTTTGGACCAAGACATTGTTGTCAGCCTATCGTAACGATGCACCATATGCAGCCCAACGAGATGAACCAGCTTGCCAACTTCGAGCTTGCCAGGAACAAAACTCATGTATGTGCTACATACGTTCGAACGACATGAACATAACAAACAACTGACGCAGTTGCAGCAGCCATTAATACTCTCCGAACGGTATAACCGATTCATCAAAGACATCCTCCCAGATACTCTTGAGCAGTGGGATGATGTGAGCCATCATGCCAGTATCCGAACGAACACGTACGAAGAAGGCAAGAAAGCATGTGAAGACAATGAGAGCTATTTCCAGTTCACCTAACACGGAAGCGATTGTGATCTTGGTCACAGTATACACCTTGGTGGACCCAAAAAGGCGGTAAATGGAATGGCGTTTCGCAGCGGGTGGCTGCCGGATAGAATTGAGAACTGGGTTGACAAACAACCTTTTTGTTATCCGGTATTTCCTTGGACCAATGAGATTGGTATTGAGAAGAGCACGTGAGGTGATAAGCTATATATTTCACGAAGCATGCCCAGATGGAAGAACTTGATAATGTACTTCGTAAAGTCTTCCTGCTGTCAATACACTAAGCCTACACTTGGGAGACTCTCGTAGAGTCTAACTGCGTGAAGACAGACTGATGCAGCACAGCATTGCCCAGGGCATCAAAGAATAATAAGCTCCATTGAACTAGGCAAACAGAGCCTGGACTGATTGAGACCCAGCCTCCATTGAAATATGTATTGCGCCTCGTCGCCTAACGCCATATAATGCACATTGAGACACGACACTCTAACGAATGTCATAGCCTCCACTCCTGTATGTTCTCACAGACATGTCTTACAACACCCCAGTCCTCTTCTTCTCAATCTCAGCCTTCAGGTTGACCAGATCCTGCTCTGTAGCTTCAAACTCCAAACCCTGCTTGACCCACTGCTCCGCCTCATCCAGCCTACCCATCTCAAGTAGACACTTGCCCCTCCGCCACCAACCCTTTGCATTTCCAACCTTCTTCATCTCCACGCTTGCCTCTGCGTCCACCGCACCCTCTGCCCAGTTCTGTTGTGCCATATTTGCCTGCGCGCGATTGCTCAACAAGCTGGAGACTTCTTCCCTCACAAGACCTGAAGGTTCCCAATGCGGTCGTCCCAGCGCCATGTCGATGGCGAGGCTGTATAACTTCACCGCTTGACCGGCGTTGCCTTTGCGGAACTCTGTGTTACCGGACTCGCGCAATTTGCTGATTTGCGCCGAGCGCTTTGGGTTGACGGGGACGGGTGGAGGAGGTGTTCCGGTGGGTGTTTCTACATTGAGGAGGCCTTTGTGTAGGGCGTTGAGGGCAGCGAGTTCGGTCGTGAGCGCGTTGCTGAGGTTGCTGGTCGCGGAAATGGCTTTGGTGGTGGGATCCATCTCCAGCGGGAGGAGGGTGAAGGTGTCGGGTGACTCCATGGTTGATAGGTATGATGCGGACTCGATGTAAGGCAAGATTACGAATGCAGTCTGCAGCGGCGGTGTTGTGGATATGGAATTGGCTATGAGAACAGGTCGCGAAAGTGTGGGGGTTTGTGAGTGATGTGAACACCTGGAACATTAGCGGGAACTTATCGATAAGCGCGTGCACACGTGTTGCTGAAGTCACGGGCGACGTCTATTCCATCTGAAACGTCACGCCAACACTTCCATGTCTGAACTGAGGCACCTGCTACACATGTCAACTGTCCAACTGATCCAAGGCAGTGTTGGCTGTCAACAAGTGGCGCATTGGATGATCTGACTTGGCCTTGATGCTCTCTGATCATACCAATTCCATGACACTCCTCATTTTGTTGCTGTACCGGGCTGCATTTCCATTGATATGCTGATCTCGCCCAGCAATATAGCCTTCTAGCTCTGTTAAGTCCTTAGAGTCGACTCGACTGGCTTCGGCCATATCTACACACTCGCCATATTAGATCAAAGCCCCTGTCTGCATGCTTACTAGACCACAGTCCATAATCCTGACGTGGAGTTTAATCACTGTATTTCCCTGTATATCAAATGATGTAGAGTGCCACCGGAAATGTCGTCGTGTTTGTACTGAAACTGACTCTTTTACCACTAGTGTAGCAAGTGCATGACTGAGCAACATAGGTACGTTGCCCACCAAACAGCCAGTCTAACGCTGCACATTCTCCCCAATCACCCCCCACAGTTTCAAAACATCAATGATATGTCCGCTAATCCCCATATCGGACTATCTTACTTCGCCCGAAAGATATTATTCAGTCCACCGGTAAACTGATACCCGGCGCCTACCAGCACCCGTAAGTGTCAAGTTTCGTCCCTTGTGTACCGGACCAGGCACCGTAGTTGAATCACCACTAGCTGAGTTTACCAGCCGGAGGGCAGGTGTCGTAACATCCAAGCCATCGAAAATAGTGCCGTATTTGGTAGCTGGGTCGTCCGATTGGGACAGCTCCTGAGCGTGGTTGGCTGTGTTGGAAAGAGGCTTATGCGGCAGAGTCTTCGGGAGAGCGGCTGCGTTCTGATCGGTGGGTGATGTAGGGCTTGAGAGATTGTCGACCAGAGGCAAAGATGGTAAGGTCTCGAAGTCGGGTGAACGCTGCGACGCGAACCGATGTAGCTTTATACGTGACTAATTCGCACGATCCACATATGGAGTGGATAGTGCCAGTGCGTTTGAGACGGAGTTCTTCGATAGATGGCGCCATGACTATTACATTTATCGTATCGATGGTTGTGGCGGTCGTGTATAAGAATTGCTTCAAGCTCTGGGAGAGTGCAAGACCTCTCCTGATGGTATATGAGTATTGCACTCTGCGCTCGTGTGCGTGTATTGGATCAATCTACCCAGAAAAATTCGTCCTGATAAATAGGACAATCTAGAGGCTACAGCCCAAGTGAAAGTCAAACAGCCCCACTGACCCTTCACTGGGTACCAAGGCTTTGGTCATTCGGACGCGATTGTCATTGACTCGTCCACCTCCACTGTTTTGCCTGGACAAACGAAACGAGGTGTGAAAGCGCGAGACGACCGTAACAGCGCATCCTGATTTGAGACGAGGTTGAGCGGCGTGGAGTGGTTGTTGCGTCTACAGAGTAATTCTAAAGGTCTCAAGGGCTTGCAGGTATACGTTGCCATGTTCGACTCCGTTCAGGCAACTAATCTTCCTCATGACTTAGATGTTCATCTTCCTGGAATACCTTCGGCAGGTATAACTTCGTATTCTCATAGACCAAAAACGTAACAATCGTCGTCGGAATGACTCGAAGTGTATTTGGAATAACACTGCATCTCGTTAGCTTTCGCCCACTCACACATAAACATCGTCCCTCCAATACAAACTTACCCTTTATAAAATGCCAAAAACCCCTCATTCCTATAAGTCTTCCTCAGCACATCCCAAAGTCCGCTATACTGTTTCGCCGCATCATACTGCTGCAGCCTTGCCCGGATAGGCTGATACGGATACGTAATGGCGCCCGCAAGCAGTTTACTCCCACCACTCATATACACATACTCCCAATTGCTCAGATTGTCTTGTCCGCCAACTTGTGTCCCTCGATGTTTCTTCATGTTCTCGTAGATGCTGAATTGCACCGCTCCATGCAGTACCCCCAGCGACGATGGGATAAAACCTGCCCACAGCCCTTTCAAGCCGCGGGTTGCGTAGACGTGACGGAGACCAAAGGACATGGATTTATATGCAGAAGGGTGGTTTGCGCCGCGCTCGAGCATGCGTGTTTTAACGACCCAGATGGGATTTGTGCAGGCACCTGTGAGGAGTCCTATACAGTATTGTTAGCAACTCTAGGTCTGCTTCCTTGACGGATGGGATGCCTCATACCAGCAATGATACTAGCAGAGAAAAACTCCGCACTCCCCAACATCTCCCCATGCCCTCGCCTCTTCTGAAACATCTCCTTCAAGTTCCCATAGAACAAGAAATATAACCCCCAACCCAAACTATTGCCCAATAGATTGGGCCATAGCCCTCTATACAGCGCCTTTGCGCCACCTTCATCTCTTATCACATTGCGTAGGATCCGGAATGAGTCGCCCGGGCGCGAGCGACTCTTGGTGTTGAGCTGTAAGCGGTTCTTCAGCAGATCGAGAGGATGCGCAGCGAGGCATGACACAACGCCAGCGCTGAAGCCGGCGACACTTTCGATCAAGGAGGCAGATAGCGTGGTTCGAGGTAGTGCAGACGCGATAGGTTTTCTTGTGGTAGTGTCGTTGACCTCTACAGGCGGGAAGGCGCGGGGCATTGCGGGCGTGGACGGTGCTTGTACGGTGATTGCAGGTACATTCTCGATTATGTGCTTATAGGAGCATTTTGGTATCTTGTCTTGTCGTTTCTCATGAGGAATATAGACTTCTCATCTGAAAGTGCGTTACATGTCTGACATTGCGGGCGGTAAAAAGACACGGTCGAATCGACGAAGCTTGGGCCCCGGAGGTTTAAGTTAGCTCGCGTGGGGGCGACGTCATTAGTGTACGTCCTTACAAAACACCAATCTCTCCGCGGCGGCCTAGACCATTCATCCGGCATGAACCCAAACGTCGAAAGATCAAGACTGTATGTAGTTTCATTTTACAAGCTTTTGTACATGATTTGCAACAGACAAAGTCGTGGGCGACGTTTTGCCCAAAGGGGTAAGCCGCTGAGTATCCGCACGGATCAAACGCGGAGAGATGTGCAACCCATTTGTATTCTCTCTATGTACATGGTCGCCAAAGAAAAATCTTACTCACACGCCAGCCCCAAACTTCTGGTCCGAGCAACAAGCCGCCGCAGGCAACGGCGCAGGCTCCTTCTCTCTCTCTCCAAACGCTAACTTGCTAATTTTATCCACCAGCCCACCTCCTTGCTTTACACCACTGGGCACACTGCAATGGCTCGGTGGCACATCCAGACAAGGGTTCCTGGTGAAGAAGTTCCGCGGTCGTAGCAGCAGAGTCATTGGCTCGGCAGGCATGATGGGGAAATCCTCTGGACTTGGGAAGTGCGTGATGCCGAAAGTGTGCCAGAGAACGACGTCAGTATCCACGAGGTTCTCGGTAGGGTTGGCCGCGATCCAGGCAGGAATACCTTGGGAGGGTTCGCCGGATGTCTGAGGTACGTGCCGACCTGCGGGATGTAGCTGTGTGTCATCATCTGGGTCATCATTAGCATCTGCAGTTAGTGTGCCTACAAGGTGAGGACTTACACTTCGTGACATGCACTGCGTGGCGTGCAAACCCCGCCCTTTTCCATACCAGACCGCCAGGCTTTGGCAGTAGCTCCGGGACTTCTCTGCTCACCAGCTTGTACGATACAGGCTTCTTGCTGTACGGATTCAGCTTGCTCTCATTGCACATCTCCCACGTCCTGCTCGTGCCTCCATTGTAGTCTGTAGCTGCTTGCTCAGGGGTGCTGAGTTTCGTCTTCTTCGCGTAGAATGCGTTGCCGTACTTGTTCTCCTCACTGCCAACCTCGCCATCACCTCGCGCTGCATCAACCATGAAGACGGTGTTATTGGGGCCGTCAATATTCGGATCGATTCGCATGCAAAAAAGATGCTGGTGGTTGTGTGCATTGACGCCTGGGTACACTTCCGTACCCCAGCCCTTCAGATCCTCACCGGGAAGCATAGCATATGTGTTCAAAATACCGGTGAGCTTGATTTCGAGCTGAATCGTGCCGTCAAGATGGAAGATCCAGTATACACAATATTCGTAGTTTGCAGCTGTAAACACATGCGAGATGATCAATTTACGAGCGCGCGTGACAGTTACGCTATCATCACGGAAGTCGGTGTGCTTAAACAGGATACCAGCATCTTCTTCGTGGATGCAGATAGCGTTTTTGATGGTGGTCGCCTGGCCAGCGCGGTTGACAAATGCGGCATCCATGTAGTGGATTGCGCCCTTGCAGTCACACCCGAGGCTCAGCGAGTTGGTCATGTAGCCACCACCGTACTCGCCGAGATCGAAAGCGTGCTTCCTTTGGTGCGGGTGCTCCGGATTCCCGTACGGCACAACCATCTCTGCAAGCGATAGCCGCCAGAAGGTATCTCGCACGGTGCCTTTGTCATTGAAGGTAATGTTCGAGAGCACCATTCCTTCTCGATAGTTGAAACCAATGTGCAGTTTCCAGTTGGCCCATGAGATATATCGGCCGTCCATCTTGAACGAAACACCCTCAGGCTGCGTGATGTTGATTGGTTTCAAGCCAGTCATGAAACCGCCCTCCGCCTTAATAGCTGCGGCATGGTAGTTGTTGGGTGGTGCCTGGTTCAGTGGTCTCCGGACTGGCGGAACGTCGATATGGATTATCTCTTGAGTGTCTGCATTATAAATGGGGCAGAAGTCCAAGGGATACGTGTACTGGCTGTCATCTGGATGAGGTCGGTAGTACATCAAAGCTTGCTGGAGACGGACTTTTGTGCCAAATCGCTCGTCGTAACCGATGGTCCAGGCTGTCCTCGATCAGTTGACAATAAGTGAAATTCATCTGGAGACTTACGGTCGCAGTACACTTTGTGCATATCTTCCGGGGGAATTCCGATCAAACCGCACTGTTCAATGACCTTTGGATCTTTCCTCACAATGGTTTCCACGATCTGTAGGTCTTCCATGGTGATCTATTGGTCCGATAAGTACCAAGCAAAGTTAACCCCATCTCATCAACTTACCAGAGGCTGAACACCATCTGTCAATTCCCAGCTTACAATCTTGCCTTCATCAAGATTAACGTGACCATCGTAGACCTTACTTCCACGACCAATACAGACAACATCAGCAACTCGGTGTGGTCGTGGTGTGTGATCAGGATCCTTGATCCACTGCATCATCTCTGCCTTCCGCGGCTCCCACAGTGTGACTGCATTGAAGAAGACATCGCTATGCTCTGTGCGGATGACGGCAACAGCTCGCTCAATCTCAGGTCCAGTAAGAGGGTCAAATGGATGCGGTGATGCTCCAAGACCTGTAATATGTGAGGCAGCCTGCTTCAATCGATCGAGCGCCATCTTTTCGTAGACCTCAATGTATGTTGGAGAAGAGGGGAAGTCGACATGCAGCTATCCCAGGGGTCCAGCGGGGTCTTATAGAACTCCCGAGGTGATGTCTGTCGCGAGACACATGACACGGCTTGATGAGTGGTGTATACCAAGACTCTCATACGATTTGTATCGAGTCGTCTTCCAATCGGTCATCGCTGCATTTCTTAGAAACATTTCCACTTGTCAAGATAAGAGTCGCGCCGGGGGACTCTCGCCCTTGAAGTGGTTAGTGGACCCCACTTCTCCGTGCATATCGGCCGCTAAGTCGGTCACGGATATCGATGGCCTAACGGGCGATGCATCGCATGTAAAGTGTCGCCCATCTTGGGACTTGTCGATTTCTTATGCTCGGCTGGGGTGTGTCGTTGCTTGTTGAAAGGGCGCTGGCGGCGGACGGGGTCAATGTGTTGATGAGCCCTGCTACGGCCGAGCTAGGAAAGCGCAGGCGAGAGGACAAAGTCAAGACCGCCTTAATTTACTTCGGAGCGTGTTGCAAGGACTCCAACTTCGCCGTAGATGACATCTTGAAAACTTGTCGTTACGTCTCTATGCTATCGGCATACATTCATTTGCATACGAAAGCGAAAAGGACCGCCGCTGTCCACGCACCGACATGTGGCCATGTCGATGCTCTTCATTAGCATTCATAAGGGGGTGCACACAGGATGCACTCAGGGTGCATTTCATATCCCAACGCAGGGCAATTGTGATGTCGACTGTAATTCTCTACCGAAGAGCAAACTCTCCATCTAGTATCCAGAATTCTTCCCGCTACGTGGCGTGCAGCACATCTACGTGTTAACAAACTTGATCTGCAAAGACGAGAACAGTATGAAGCCAAAAGACTAGGCCAGTGAAAAGGGGCCAAACGAATAGCCGCCGTGGTATAAAGGAAGCGAATAGGGAAATTTGAAGACATGTGCCAACGCCTTACAATTCACCAAGAATGTACAAAATTATAGTGTATAAACAGGACATTCCCGTAGGACCAGCCGCTTTTGGATGAGTCGTAACTTCGGATACGTCATAACGCGTAAAAATCAAGGACTCCAAGAGAGATATGGAGTCCGAATAGAGAGTAGGCAAATGCTTCGTGAGGCGTGTTCAAGTGGAGGAAGACATTGCCTTTTAATTGACGCCTTGTGGTAACGGAGCTTGCGCCAAATGCGATTTGAGTGATTGTTGCATCTTGGACGCGAATTTTGCGTCGATGCCTTCTTCAAGGAGCCCGATACCGCTGTCATCATGGTTTGGTTCTTGTTGTGAGGTATTCATGTCGTACTCGAAACTGAAGTTCATGTCGTACTGTGGTTGTTGAGCAAATCGTCCAGAGTGGACTGGTAATCTTGGGTTAGTCAACTACTATAATGGATATGAACATGTCGAAAGACTTACCTTCGTGTGATGCTCCAGGATCCATGGCTACGTTACTAGTAGTGGACATGAATGATTGATCCGGGCCAAAGTCAGCCTCCAGGCTACTGTACCGACTCTCGTTGTTGCTGCCGCTGCCACCATTGGTAAGGCCAGCGTTGAGCGGATCTTCAATAACGGGGGAGTATGACGGCGAGTTCCAATTCGGAGCAGTGTGGCCGAGAAAGCCCCCCAACGAAGCCAGCCACTGTGCCATCTCATCTACAAATACCTTCGTCAACCACCAGCCTTGGAAGCTGATCCCGTTCTCTACTGTGATTTCGCGAAGGGCAGCTGATCCAAGGGCACTGATACAATGGAGGACTGTGCGAGCATGAGCACCTGGGAAACGAGATGGCAGTTTTGTGAGGAAAGCGGCGATGCGATCTATCACAGACTCCATGGGGTCTGCGGGGGGGTCAGGATATGCAGCACGGTGGATGTCTCCTGAAGGTAGCCGGATTTCTTGTGGCAATGGCCCTAGCATAGATCGAATCTCTGTTGTTAGAATGTGATACACCTCTTCATGCGCACATGCCCCGGGGAGTTCATTGGCGATTATTCGCTTGATATTGACATGTTGCAGCCAATCGGCAAACATTTGGGTGCGATGATTCTCAGCTGTGAGCATGACAGCGGCCGCATGTGCCGTCGAATTGACCCGTAGCATCTGACGCAGTAGATGCGCAAACAGGGTCGCTGGCTCCAATTTCGCTTCCAGAACGTGGTTGGGGAGCGGCAGAAACTTCGCACTGATGTGTGCATGTAGCGTTTTCGCAACATTGTCGAGGAATCGGAGAACCGCGGGGGGCGCGACTTGCAAGGTGAGTTGCGAAACGTTGCGAACCATTTTTTGATACATCATCCAGTCGCACTCCTTGATCCATGGCGCCAGTTCAGGTGCTGCGAACAGCTTCTGCACAGGAACAGTGAGAGTGCCATGAAATGTACCGAACAGACGGAAGAATTGCTTCTCTTTGCAGTACCGCACTGCGTCCACTAACGATGTCACATGTGATCGATACATGGCCACCAGGTTTTGCGCCGAGTCGGGATCTGTACGCGGCGGTAAATAGGGCAATATGTCGGGCAACTCGATTTCAAGGGCGTCCGGTGCTTCTAACACGTCAGGCGTGGGGAATTTCAGCTCTTGCTCATATGATGTTTTTGTACGAGCATTCGCAGGCCGGAATTGGTTCGAGTAAATGTCGGTGAACAGAACGCCTCGTGATGAAGCGGGTGTGTAGTGATTGTTCGGTGATTCGACTCGACTGTCTCGAGGGGGAAATTGGGCACTGTCTGCAGGCAGTCGTGGGATACTAGCGAAGTCAAGTTTCGGCCCCGTGGACTGCTGGCGTTTCAGCGCGTGGATGGCTGCAGCACCAGTGCTGGGACGACGCACCTCATCGCCATCCCCGCTGTCATTGATGAGTTCCAAGTCGACGTAGTGGTACTTGGATTCACCACGGACCCCCAAGCGTCTAGTTTGGATGCCGGGGAAGATAACACGGACTAGCTTTCCGAAGGACGCAGGGTTGAGAGGGATAACGCGGTCGGTACCGCAGCGCTCTGCGTATTTGGAATAAACGCGATTTCGTGGAACAGAGGTTTTGGCGGATTTGCAGACGGATTTCAGCCTAGAGGAGTTAGGACGGGACTAAGACGGACGTTGAGATGACCAACCATAGCATAGCAAAGAGCTGCTTCGACTTCTCAGCCTTGGATGTGCGGTCGTTCTGAATGACCTCCGCTGCCACCTCCTTCAGGTTCCGCCCTTCGTTCTGGTTGAGCAACTGTCGCAACTCCTTGTCGTTGGTCGCCGCCCCTGACGCAGAGTTCTTCTTCTTCTTGTCCTCCGCATCCATAGGCGGCGCCATGAAGTGCTGTTGTTGTGACTGCTGTGAAAGGGAGTGATGGTAGGGGTGGGTGTCGAGGGCCTGCGCCGCCTGGCCGTTGGACTGGGGCTGCTGGGCGGCCGCGTCGGGCTGGTATCCCAAGTACTGCTGGACGCTTTCGAGCGACATGTTGATGAGCTGGTCCTGCGCGCTGACCTGCTGTGCGGCTTGTATCAGCGCGGGTTGGAGCGCCTCGCTTGTGAAGGGTGTATGGTATTGAGGCATGTGTGTGAAGGACGCTGCACGGGCATGTTGGGGCTGCTGCTGGAATTGCTCGAACGAGTGCACGCTGGTCGTCGAGGCACGCGACAGCGGCCGGTTGCTTCTGGTGGACATTGATGTGTTGGACCTAGATCGGCGGATGTCGGTGGTCATTATAGGGCTGCCGGGCGGCAGGTTAGCGTTCTGTTTACACCAAAACAAAGTGCTAGCAACGGGGGCACCAAGGCAGCGAGGCGACTACACGCAGCGCGGAACGGGATCGTGGGGATCGCGGAGTCACTGCGGGTGGACTCTGGGGCTGCAGAGGATGCGATGGCCGTCTGCGGTGTGTCGCATGCAGCTTCTTCGGCCGCTGCGCTTGTTTGTTTGGGTCGACGTCGGCGCCGACACGCGCTGTGGTGGATTACAAGGGGGCCACGGTAGATAAGATATTAGGACAAGAATTTCAAGGCCAACAGGCGTCGCGGGCAAGGCTCAGCGACCGCGTGGTGAGGTTTGTTGTGAGGAGCTTTGGTGTGTTTACGCTTTCGTCTGGAGTCGATCGCACCTGCAGCAACGGGAAGCAGTCGGCAAGCACGCACGAGCCTCCAGGTCACCTGACCAACATCATCGCCAAGTGCCCAGGTGCTGCCTTGGAAGCACCCGTGGACACACAGTACCTAGGCAGCTCAGGAGTGTACTTCAGGTCGGGGTGATTACCGCTGCACGTAATTGACGGCAAGTGTGGTTGAAACCTAGACAATTTCGCACGCGTCCGCACATGTGTGTGTGTGTGTGCAGCATCGCTGGTGGTATGCACAATGTCTTGCATTGCCCGCCGCAGCTGAAGCGACGGCTGCTTCGCTGGCTCGTGAAAGGGCCGCTGACGTATTTTAGCGATGACGCTCCCGCGTGCATCCTCCCACAATCATTCCAACAACCACCTTGCACCACGTTATCGCTGCTCCACTCCCCTCCCCACACTACAACCACAACGCCTACCGCCTGCACCTCTGCACCTCTGCACGTCTGAGCAGTATATAAACATTGCACACCCCCTCTGCACCCTTACCGCCACTTCACACCATGTCTGTCCAGGAAAGAGCCCAGGCCCAGCTCTCGCAGCTCGACAAAGAGGTAAGCGCCCGTCGCATTGCTGCAGACACCTGTCAAAATTGTCACAATTAGCTCAGACGCATCGTCTTCTCGTCTCCAGCATTCTGCGACACTTCGCAACGTTGCCTGAGTGCTGACGCTGCCATGTTCTAGCTGTCCAAGTACCCCGCCCTCAACAACTTTGAGAAGCAAACCTCAGTTCCCAAGGTGTACGCCATCCTTGGACTCGCGGGCTTGTACTTCTTCCTCATCTTCTTCAACATTGCCGGCGAGTTTCTCGTCAATATTGCCGGATTCATCATCCCTGGTTACTACTCCTTGAGCGCCTTGTTCAGCGCCAGCAAGGTCGATGACACTCAGGTACGCATCCATTCCCTTGACACACACAACTTTGGATGCCCAAGCTAACCTATCTGTAGTGGCTGACAGTACGCACACCCTCCAAGCTGCGCAATCGCGCAAAATCACGTTATCTCTTGACCTGAATGCTGATTGGCTATGTAGTACTGGGTTACCTTTGCTTTCCTGACCGTCTTTGAGAGCGCCGTCAGCGCCGTCTACTGGTTCCGTAAGTGTTACACAGTAGAGTCTCCGCGAAATGTCACTAACTGAGAGGCAGCATTCTACTACACCTTCAAATTTGTCCTGATCCTCTGGATGGCTCTTCCCCAAACTGCGTAAGTGCGCCTGGCGTCACAATCACAACTCCATCTAACAATTTGTAGTGGTGCCCAGATCATCTTCCGCTCCTTCCTCCAGCCTGTCTTCTCCCGCTACTTCTCCGAGTCTGGCTCGACCGCTGCCAACCTTCGCGCCAAGGTTGACTCCGCCGGCAAGCCCCATGCTTCGTAGAACACCTACAATGATAACTACTGTCTAACGGCCACATGACCAGACCACGACAATCAAGGTTGATAATCTACCCCAATGAGGTCTTCGATCATCCCAATAAGACCCCCTCTCCCGCGCAGGGGGTGGACTTATCACGACATGCGGCTGTTGCAGCTCTGAGACGCTGTGCGATGTACAAATCACGAATAACGGTTGGTACGCACGAGGAGTAGCATAATGGTGAGAAGAAATCGGCGCACGAATGGCTCGTGTTCGAACGTCCTGGAGGGATGTGTTGGGTAATGTAGTGTCTTTCGCGGGGTTCAGTGTGGTTTAAGTTGCTAGCGAAACAACGGTTTTAGGTATCCGGAACTTAGTTACCTCCATGCTATTTGTCGATATTTCTAATCTACAATGCCCATCGAAACGCTTGTATCATAGTCAAATTCGAGATGGGTATGGTCCAGCAAGGTTAACCAAACATTAGCGATTCAATACTTTCTTCCGCCTAATTCAGAATAGAGCAGACTTGGTCATCCCGCCGGAAGAGCATGATGGGTCAGAACAAAGCCTGGTACCAACTGCTGTTTCTGAGACCAAAGACTGTGGATACCGTGACTACACACGTTCTGAAATACTAAATGCTACCTAGCTACCTCATGATTGACGATCAAAGTGCGATACCACTGATTGGGATATTCATTCCCATTACAGTCAAGAATGTGTCTTGACCATGGGTAGCATCATCTCACGACTCCGGCCTGGCTGGCAAAAGCCAGGCCAACTTCGATGGAGATTGGGCCTTCGAAACCTGTGGCGGTATCGGTGGCGGAAAGGCTTTCAACAATCACAAGACAATGAGCAAGCAGGAGTTTCTCAGGAAAACTCCAAGGAAATCTCCCAGGAAACCCTTCGAGATTACACTCACGAATCCCTCCCAGAAGCCTCCCAAGAGCTCTCCTAAAATACTCCTCCGGTGTCACAAGATCCTGCACTGCGTCCCCATTTTCGGTTCCTCAATCGGCCGAGAGAACGGCGCATCATTGTGTAGGATCAAATTATTATTTACTAAAGTCAAGACGTTATCTTCAGAATCCCCGGAGAACTGGATATGTTCCTGACTTCAATCACTCCAAGTCCGATCCCGCCAATCCATCTGGCCTGTAAGATGCTTCTTCAAGAATCTGTAGTTACCCGAGTTACAACGTGCTCTACACAAAAGCGCAGGGTGTCTGGCACCGCGTGTAGTTCTAAAGACCGAAAGACTGCCATACCCTGACTGCCCTAACGACACCCAAGCCATTAACATGGGCTTTTTGAAGAATTCTGCCACCGGAGACAGGCGCTTTTCAAGAACGAGAAGGGCTCTAATGCGTGCAAGGCCTTCTTTAGCCAAACCGATCGAAGCAAAATCGGACCAACAGCACCCAATGTTGGCAACGCTATGGTCGAAGCCATCAGAAAGGGAGAGCGATACTTTCTCAAGCTCAACGGTCTAGGCGATACCACTTTCGATGGGAAAGGCCCGGACAAGAATCGCAGCTGGATAGATGAGGCCCGGCACATTTTGCACACAACGCAGCAAAATCTTCCGCCGTCTCAATGAACTTACTCAGCAAAGAGATACCAGGACACTTGCAAAGCGCCTAGCAGTTGCACCCGAGGCCCTGACGACGGGCATTTCGCTGTGCATCATGGATGAGCATCAGCGCAATGTTATAGCAGGTATCCTGGAAGATCACCACTCCTTCCTGAAACGGCTTCAGAGTTAGGATCTTTGTATACTCTTCATAGGAGACGGAAGATTTGCACGGTTTTTCGGAGGATGGATTTATCTCAAAGGGAAGCTGACGAAGAAGATGTGGGAGGAGGATTGGTCATAATGGTTGCGGAGGCTGTTGAGCCGGAATTCCTGCAGGTCTAATGTACGCTAGATGGCGACCTTGGGACGATTTAATACATGTGCTATTTGTTTCTTGCAGTAGATCTGATACCAGCTGAATAAATTGATGAAATATATGCAAATGATGATCTGTCAAATTCAGAAAACCTTCTTGCTGAACAATGTTCACTCTCTATCAACACATTTTCCCACCTGCAACTTTTTTACTATACCATACTACCCACATATTCCTTTTAATTACAACAACTTATATTTCCCTCACTATTGGACAAAATGTCTTCTCCTAAACCCAAACCTCACGAGCTGTACCCCAGCTCAAATCCCATCTTAAGCTCCACCACCCCCTATTCCGCGTCCGAGGCAGCCCCAAGCAAAATCCTCAACCTACCCACAGAATTCCGCCTCATAATCTACTCCAACCTCCTCTCAGAACAACACATCAATATCACTAAAAAGTTCTCTAGCTAATCTGCACATTTCACCCTTATGTCTCCAAACTCCCCCCTACCACTCCATCTCACCTGCAAACTCCTGCATGACGAGATAGTTTGGTATTTAAAGCCCACAATCCTATCCATGGCCCTGCAACCCAGTAATCCCGCGCATAATCGTGCATGCAGGGCCTCTACGACCACGATATCAAGTTTAATGAGCATGATGTCGCATTTTATTGCTTTTTCGCGGGCACGTGGTTTGAAGATGGAGGAAGAAGATGTCAGGAAACGTTTTGGTTGGATAACGGATGATAAAGCGTATAAGCACACTTGCTACGGTAGCCATGAAGACGTATCCTTGCATGAAGGAAATCGCATCATTCATGTTCAAGTTTGCGCGATATCTGGATAATGGAGATGCTGTCAAACGAGGGCGGTATAATTTCGTGGATGGCCGGCAACTACCACAGGATTCAAAAACAATGCAGGCTACCACCACCACCAATGCAGAGGAACGCAGGGGCATACATGTTGCAGTCCAAGGCACACAGGGTGAGTTCGATCTGGTGTCGTTTATTTGCGATTTGGCGATTACTTCGTTTTGTCAACCTTGTTGTGTGAGATTGCATGTTGAGCCACCGGGGGACTTGGACGAGCGGCTGAAAGTGTTGGAGTGGCTGAGGTTTGAGGGTGAGGTTACTGGAAAGGTGTGGGATGGGGAGTAGGCTTAGGGAGGGTTGTGTAATGGTGTGGCTGGCTTTGGAATACTCTGGGCCTGGGGAAGGTGGTGGTAGGGGTGGTGATTATGCACCAGAGCGATGACGGTCAGGTTTGGTGTGTTGACAGTAGATATATTCTTTTTATGGGTTTTTAAGAATCGTTAGATGCCCATACTGACGAAAAATGACGAGGACTGTGAAGGATATATATACTAAGCACTGTGTTGAACAACACTTCTGTTTACCTGCAGTATGTCTCCAGATATTTGATCATGTGTTTACCGTCGGTTTCCTATGACCCAAGTCTTTCTACATGATTAGGATTATGACTGGGACGAATAGCTGACAGTGAATCCAGTGATTAGAACCATATCCTTGTGTACAGCAAGGCATAGAGTAATCATCGAGAATTGAAGTCAAGAAGAGCCAATCAGAGAGGGAGTTGGGATGGTGCAAGATCAGGTGAAAGCGTCAGTGGATTTGTTGTCCGGAAGGGGCCATGGACCTCGGCCCAATCACGGGTACTGACAGCTCACCACCGGCCTCCAACGCCTTGTACGACGACTGCTTGCGCTGGGCAAATTCAATCACTCATCGCCTATTATCGTCCTATCGCTGCCCAGATCTGTGCCCTTGGAGCCCATTGTCGACGATAGCATCGCCATTGGCCCACTGGTGACGTCGGAGGACCCGCGTTTTCTCGTGGTCGGCCTCTCCCGCCCTTCCCCACACGCGACTCCTGCTGCGCGTTGCCGCTGCTCGTCGGCACCACCACAACCACCATGATACAAGGGACGCGTCGCTGGCTCAGGCGGAATCGCACCAACTTTGCCATCGGGGCTGGCGTGCTGGGCGCGGGCTATCTGGCGGGGCAGTATGTCCTGGGGAAAATCGGGGAGGCGCGGCAGCGCATGAGCGATGATCGCATTGCAAAGGAGAAGTACGCATCGCCATGGCGCTGGTTGGACTTTTGTTAATGATACCACAGCCTCCGCCGACGATTTGAACAGAACCAGGAAGACTGCACATTTACCGTCCTCGCTATCTTACCCACGGCGACCGAGAACATCCTCGAAGCATTACCCGTCGAACAGGTGCTCGAGGAGCTGCAGAGGCAAAAGGCTGAGCGCCTTTCACGAAGTGTAGGGCCGAGTGAAATAGCGAGCTCAGCACCACCCAGTGTGGCAGACACGCCGAGTATAGCAGACACCACCGAAGACGACGCGCGCAGCTCGACCCTGCAGACAGACAGCTTCATCCACGCCAGCCAGGTGGTGACAGATGGCGACAGCAGCACCGGGCCCGTCGAGGGCACCCCAGAACCATCAAGTGAGGCGAAGAAGAGCAATAAAACCAAGGCACAGCTGTGGAACGAGATGAAGATTAGCTGTAGGCATCACCATCCCCTTTTGACTGACCGAGTCACTTGCTAATAACACCAGCGATAACGCGAGCCTTCACCCTCATCTACACCATCTCTCTCCTCACGCTTCTCACACGCATCCAACTAAATCTCCTCGGCCGCCGCAACTACCTTGCCTCGGTTGTGTCCCTTGCAGCACCACAGTCCACCACAGAAGCGTCGCGCATCAATCTCGAGAACAACGACGATGACAACTTTGATCAGGCATACGGTAACGACTTCGAAACCAACAGGCGATATCTGAGCTTGAGCTGGTGGCTACTACACAGAGGATGCATAGATTTGATCGGCAAAGTACGCGTTGCCGTCAAGGAGGTCTTTGGCATGCTCAACCCACGCGAAGAGATCACTATTGAGCGGCTGTCGGAGCTCACCTTGGAGGTGCGCAAGAAGATTGAGGGCGCCACAGAGGAGGAGAGGAGGTATGAAACCCCGCCTTTCGCATAAGAACCTACACTGACAACCTGCAGAACTTGCAAATGGCTCTCCTTCCTACTACCGCCACAAGACCAAGAAGACTATGTGCTCCACGAATCAGGCATGACGTCTTCTTCCGAGTCAACCTCACCTACCACTGCAACATCACTTCGTCGCCTCATCGACGAAACATCCGACCTCGTCGACTCACCGGCCTTCACGCACGTCCTTACCCTCATTCTTGACGCCGCCTTTTCGCATCTTGTAGATACCAAGATTTCTCAGCTATCCTACAAGATCCCGCCAATCTCAGACAATCACGCTCGTATCCAAGAAATTGTTGGTGGCGACATCAAAGCGAAGGTAGCCAACAGTCTAGCCGTGTTCTGTAGGCAAGCACACAGCATCGGTAGCGGCGCGAACAACGAGTACCTGGCAGCTATTGAGCAGGTCAGAGATCTCGAGGCTTTTGCAGCGGTGGTCTACTCAAGTAACTTTGAGTTTGAGAGCCCGGAGATTGTGGCGCCAAGCAGACCGGGCACCGCAACTACCACGTCGCCCGCGAAGCCTCACTTGACAAGCTTGGCTCCAGAGAATGGTTTTGAGAACGTGACGGCTAAGTCGGCGCAGTCTGCTGAAGCCGAATTTGAGAGTGCGTGGGGCAAAGCATTGGCGAAGGAGGATGGGAAGCAGTATTGAATAAGCCCACGAGCATTTTTAATTGTATGATATAGTCTTGAAGCCGGCGCATCACTATACAGGAGCCCTTTAATGATACCCGCAATTTGAATCCGCAAATGCCACCCTGTATTTTCTGGTGTTGAGATAGCCCCTGAGCACTGCTATCCTAGTCTACCGTCCCGTCTACCTTGGTTCCGAACTAAAGCACAACCTTTCCGGCTTTCGGAACGCTACTAGTCGTGACGTCACGCATCAACATCGCGGGCAAGTACCAAACATCTCAGTTTCTCGAATCTGAATTTTGTGCACTGCACCAAACAGTCCATTCGCTGGGAAATCATCCAATTGTTATACTTTGGGGCCATCGTTACACGAAAAGTATACAACAGCACCACAAAACCTGCTTGCTTGGACTACCCAACACCGCCCACCATGGCAACCCTACAAAACGGAAACACGGCTTCAGCAACCGGCAAAAATGCTTATGTTACATTGCTCACACGCCCATCCTATCTCGCCGGTGCAATCCTCCTTGCTTACACCCTTCACAAACATTCCCCTGACACACCACTCATTATCACATACACCCCGGACACCCTCCCCGAGTCCTCAGTGGACGCCTTCAAGCGCGAAGCCACCCACTCAAACATAATTCTCTACCCAGTGTCCCATCTCCGACTTCCAGAAGATGGCACAGAATCCGGCATGGTTGCTGAGCGTTTTATCGACACTTGGACCAAACTTCGCGTTCTGGACCTGCACCTCATGGAACAGAAATTTGAGCGCATTTGCTGGCTAGATGCTGACATGATGGTGTTTTCGGATCCGAGCCCGCTGATCTTCAATGAAGCGAATGATGAGTATTTGAGAGGGGAAGGGGGGTTAAGAGTGATGGCAGTGCATACCTGTGTCTGCAACTTAGACCACGATTCCTGGGCGCCTGAGACCTGGAAGCCCGAGAACTGCGCAATCGCGCGTCTCGAATCCCCAGACCAACTCGCTCCGGTATCACAGCAGCCAGCCACACTCGGAAACTTCAACAGCGGGACATTTGTCTACCGGCCCTCCGCCACAATCTCCGACTTTGTAAAAGCAAAGTTTGAAAAACTAGGCAACCAACGACTCAAAGCAATGCAATTCCCAGACCAAGACTTTCTAAACGAAGCCTTTGAAGGCCGCTGGAGCAGTTTGAGCTGGAAAACAAACGCGCTCAAGACCTGGAGGTATTGGCATACGAATATTTGGCATGACGACCAAGTTGCAGTCCTACATTACATTGTCGACAAGCCGTGGGCGGCGCGCGTCAACGAGGACGGTACGGCGGGGTATCTAGGTAAAGACGGTGAAACGCACAAGTGGTGGTGGGATGAGTATGCAAAGTGGGAGCAGGAGAGACGGCAGCAGGATGAGACGCAACTATTGGGGACGGTGGGGAGGTATGTAGCGGGTGGAAGTGGGGAGGAGGAAATGAGGGCTATTGGGGGTGGGGCGCAGGATTTTGCGAAGAAGTGGCCTGCCAAGTCGCCGGGAGCTGGAGGGGCGGATGGAGTGAATGGACAGAAGGAGAATGATGATCCGTTGGGAGAGGGTTTTCATGGGCCGGTGTTGAGGAAGAAGATGCTGGGGGAACGGGGGCATGGGCCTGTTGTTAACGGGAGGTGTATCACGGAGTGATATCGAGAGAGAGATACCTGTTGTACATATCAATCAGTGATAAGAAAATTCCAGAGACGAAGAGCGGCACATCAAAAGCGTAAAAAATGTTGCGAGACGTAAAAATCGCTATATCTCACAAGCTTCTAATGTAATTCATCGTCGCGTCATTCTCACACCTATCGATTGACCATAAGCACAAATATTCAGAAGATACGTGCTCTTTCAATGCAGCTCGAATGTCTAAGCCGCAAAGCTACGTATACTACAATATCTGAACAAAGTATCATGGAGCTGGGAAGTCTCACCTTCCACTCACATTCTCACAAACCCCTCTGAAATGCAAATGTTTCGCCACATGCTTCACACCAATGTCCACCACCTGCATTACAGCCAACATGGCCACCTCCCCCACATCATTCAAGGGAACGTCTGTTTGCTGCTCCTCCCCACCTCTCTGCCTGAAGAGTCTACTACAAATCCAGCAAGTTCGGTCCAACGTCCGCGAACTGTCCAGTCTTGTTGTTCATCTCAGGGTTCGGACCAGGGGACGCGGAACCGTTGGCTAGGATGTACGAGCCGTTGTGGGTAGGTGTGGTGCCACGGAGTTCGGCAGCGAAAGTTAGGCGGGCAGGAGGGAGCCTGGTACTTGTGTTAGTTGATGAAGGTCTGGAAAGATGATGTGTTGCTATGGGGGAAGTGGAGACTGGGAAGTGGAGACTGTATTGGTTGGAGATGATGAGGGGGGGGGGGGGTGCTTACTTGCGAGCACGCTCCTGGACTCTGGGTTCGGGAGTTGGAGGGGTGGCTGCGGCTGGTCGGTCACGGTGGGTGCCGTTTTGGCCATTGGAGGCGACACCGTTGGAGCTTGTTGCCTGACCGATGCCGTTGGTGGTGGCTAAGGCTTGGTGCGCGGTACCGTTAGCTACAGGTCCAGAGAGAACGCCGTTAGTCGAGCGCGCTCCTCCGTTGACTGCTCCATTCGCTCCTCCGTTAGCACCATTCGCGGCTCCGTTGCGCGCGACGCTGTTCGCCGCGGTAACAGTCTGACTATGCGTGTTCATACGCCCCATTTGCATGCCCCGAGCGACAAAGTTGTCCGGGTGGCCAGCATCGAACAGAAACGCCAACTCTGGGCTATCGTGTGCAATGCGACCATGGCGGAAGTTGTCGAGGGCGGTCTGCGTACGATGATAAGCGGCATAACCGTCGATAAAACTCTCCTTCTGCTCAGGCTTTGCAGCAACCTTCCGACCGGCCTCTTTTCCCACGGCGTAGCCACGGTTGTATTCCAGCTCAGCAATCTCATCAACGTTCCCGACCGGCTGCATACCTCCACGGATCTCGGCTTCTAGCGCAGCGCGGATAGAGACTTTGTACTGCTGCTCGCGGATCTCTTGGGCAGACTCACGAAGGCTGACACGTTCAGAGCGCATCTGCATTTCACCGTTTGCATCAGCAAGCTTCTTCTTAGCTTCCAGCTCCGCTTCGTACATGATCTGCTCGCGGTCGACAGCGCTCATCGGACGGATGCCCTGATGATACAGCTGGTAGAACAGCTGCTTCTGTCCTTCGGAGAGGTACATCTCCAGCTGCTCAATCTTCTTCAACCGATGCTCAAGATCCCGCTGCGTACACTCAGCCCTCGCTTTGCTAGAAAGTGCCTCCTCTTGAGTGCGGAGGAGATTGCCCAAGAGGCTGGAGAAGGCAGCATTGGTCTTCTCTTGCTGCTGTGCTTCAACACTCTTGCGCATATTAGCGTGGTCCCGGCGTTCCGCTTCGATCACGTTCTTGAGGGACAGGACCTGAGCATGTAGGCGAGCTACTTGTTCACTGTCTCCGGATTCATAACGAGAGGATGGGAACTGAAATTGAGGCTGATGAGATCGTGAAAACCGAGGAGCCTCCACATGTTTGTTGCGCTGGTTGTGAGACAAGACCGGTGCAAGGTCGGAGTGCTACAAGTTGTTAGGGCTGAAACGAACATAGTAATTTCAGATTTGACTTACCCTGGACAAGCGAAGACCGTACTGTGGCTGCACTAATGGTTGGTACGCAGCACGGAGATGTGGGGGCACGCTTCCATTCGAGAAGGTCATTCCACAGATTTTCTCTGGGCTTGACGGTTGGATAGCGCCCTGTGTATTTGAACTTTGTGCATCCGGAGCATCTTCCGAAGGATGGCCTTCGATCTTTTTATGAACTCCATGGTCTGGGATGATCAATGACTGTTTAGGCACGGCAGCGTAAATGATGGTGACCAAGGCATCGTCAGTGTCAATGACGCTATCCTTCTTCACATGTGTTGCAATTGCAATGCCGTCCTTGCCGGGAGCATCAGTAAGGTCTTCGCACTTGTGGAGAGGAAAACCGTCGTGTTCGATGCCCAAGTCATTGATCTTCACAGTCTCTGGCTGTAAAGCCGCTGTGTCGACCTTTGATACAAGCTGTCTTGCGAGATCGGCCGCTGCCGATTTGTCATGCAATGCACTGTGATCACCAGCAAGCTGATGGTTACCACGAATGACCGTCGAGAGCATCGCATCGTTGTCGCCAGCCGTGCTGTTGTTCTCTTCAACCACAACCTGCGTCTGTGCAGCTAGATCAGATTTGCCCTTGGCTTTACCATTGATACACTCGTTGCTCGACTCGCTGCTCAAAGTACGTTCTGTGTTGCGATCTTGATCAGTCGGCGTCGCCTGAGCCACGACTTCAACCTTACCGTCTTCTGCCTCAACGGAAGCATACCCAGGGCCATCCTTCAACCCGGGAACGTTTATGATGTCCGGCATGGTTGCGGCGGTCTCCGCTGCGTTTAGTAAGGGCTACGCTGAAGGTGTTCGCGTATGCAAGGAATTCTGTACAGTGCAGAAGAGCTAGTAAGCTCCTACAGTTTGTCAGTCTGGATCTCTTGATGTTGGACTTAACGTGCTCAAGGTAGGGTGCCACTTACAACTCCACAGTATAAAACAACGTACAGCCACGAAGCAGAGAAGAGTAAATGAAGTATTGCGTGAAGAAAGAGAGGAGGGTTGTGTGAGAGAGGGAGCTTTGTGACAAAGCCAAGAGCCGCGTTATATAGTAATGTTAGGAGCTGCACAGGCCTACGAGAGTGGAGCCGACAGCTCACCTTCTCGGAGTGAGAGAGCGTAGTTGAGCCAGAGCCTTCGTAAAAGGTCGATCGGCAACCAAGGTAATTGGCCGTTACCTCGCGGCTCAGGGCGGCTAGAAGCACTGAGTGAATGTAATGAAGCCTCTGTAGGAGAGTCTCGCATAAGCGCAGCCCGTGATATAATTCACAAACGGACTCTAGAGGCTGCAGGCGGCGACCGACTTTTGGAGAGACTACCAGTACCTTCACAGGGCACCGGCTGATTTTGAGCAAACAGAACATGACGTAAGATATCAGCAGCAGGAAAACATGAGATATGAGGTTGGTAAAAAAAGATCTCAGAGCGCCGCCATAGGATACTCCTCTTGTTTGTTGCAGCATGAAGGTCGAGATTGACGACTCATGAGTGACTATCCGACAAGCGTGATACTGGGGCTGATTAACTGCTATCGTATCAAGATTTACCGTTCCATGATTCGAGGATGTTAGTTGGTGTTCTTAGCGATTCGAGGACATATACACCGTCATCCGCATCCGCCGGGGCCTACATGCACTCTGCTTTTCTTTTCAAGCTATACGATTTCCCGGACAATATCGAATTGCACACCAGCAGTTGTGAACAGAGTCTGGAGCTCCGAGCAATGGAACTCAGCAAGATCGTGGATAGCTACACGCTTGAGGTGTGGCAAAACTACCTGGCAATCCTCGGCTAGACGTCGCAAATTCCTGATCCTGTCTTCATGGCTACCGAATTCAAATAGCCCGTCCGGATGTCGGAGAACATTTAGATCCTCCAAACTAAAGGGCAGAAGGTGGGCAATTCGGCCATCCCAAGTGTAGTGATCATCCGAAGTGAATCTCTCGCAGACAGTCAAGCTACGAAGATTGACAAAGGCGCGTAA
This sequence comes from Plenodomus tracheiphilus IPT5, assembly GCA_010093695.1. Classification (NCBI taxonomy): domain Eukaryota; kingdom Fungi; phylum Ascomycota; class Dothideomycetes; order Pleosporales; family Leptosphaeriaceae; genus Plenodomus; species Plenodomus tracheiphilus. Next base: position 498,220 of record MU006293.1, on the reverse strand, counting down.
AGAACCGAAGAGTGGCGGCGCGGGCGGCCTGGGAAGATCAAAGCGCACCTCTCGTAGATCCAGGTGCAAGGTTTGCAATGTTTCGGCATGTCTCAAAAGGCCAGGGAGAAGATCTGATGGCAGCTCAGTCGTGCAATCGAGATATGCCCATTCGCAGGTGATGTGTTGCAGGCCCGTGCAGGCCTGCCACAAGTCTACTATTTCATCAAAATCCAGCAAGCACTTCGTGATCTCGAGCCTCTGTAATTTTCTGAATGGAGCGAGTGGTGTTGCCAATGCAACCGGCGCATTATTGTTTGACATGACGCCACAAGCCCGTAACTCCTTGAGCAGAGGTACAGATGCCATGGTCGAGAAGATGTGGGCGAACCAAACTTCGCCAGATCTGCGTCTGAATGCAGATGTGTTGATCTGAAAACATAGCGTCTCGAGTTTGCTGAAGCTCATCGTGGAGTTAACTGCGGGGTCGGCAGTCTGAGCACTGGCCATGATGTGTTTCCAGAAGGATATCTCTTCGGTCTCCAAACTGACGACGCACAGGTGTTGCAGATTTGGTGCAAGCTTGACTATCTCTGCGAGGAGGTAAAAGTAACGTGCAGTCATCTGCATGGTGTCGTATCCTGCTGTGTCCTTGTACAAACTGTTGCCATAGTGGTCGGACAGGCGATTTTCGATGTACCTCAGGTGTTTGGAGAACGGTACCCCGTGAGCAACAGTAGCTTCACGGTTTGATACGGTGCGATGGAACGACTTGAGGTGCTCTATTCCCTTCCAGGTTGAAGTGCCGGTGAATGCCGCATATAGGATCGGCGTAGCTATTCGTCTCAGGCGGCGAGAGGTGAGACAGATGGCGTGCAATGTTCGCTGTCTTTCTTGATTGATACCTTGTCTTATTCCTTCTCCTACCCAGTTGTGCCAGCTCCACGCAGTCGACTGTGGTTCGTAGGCGCGGATAACTTCAAGACGGGTCATAATTTCCAGTAGAAGCTCATCGGGTAGATCACGGAAGCCTTTGGATGGTGGCGAATCTCCACCATCAGAGTATACATCGCACTGGTATTCTGGCATGGCGTGTATTTGGGAATTGTGTCATGTTGACCACGTAGATTACGCGACCCGAAGAAACCCCCCTGCTGGGAAATGGTTCGGGTAGCGCTAGTCTCGATTAGTCGGGCCTGGGCTTTCCTAACAGCCCGGGCACACGGTAGCACCTTAATGTCCGCCTTAGAAAGTACATATATATGACCCCCTCACTCATACGACTCTTCTAGCCCTTCCTGTCTCTACTTCATACACCCAGCCCGTGAAAGCGATACCAGTCTCTACAGCCTTGCTCTGTAGCCACGCTACGTCCTTCTTCACTTCCAACTCCAGATTTGAAAATGTAAGGAAATCGAGGTCCGCGACCTCCCTCGCAGCAGCTTCGCCCTTTTGTTTCCTCACGAGGTCCTTCGCCGTCGCATTGTCGAACGTCAACATCCCGCAGCCTGTATGCTTCACTACGAGCACTTCTGTGGTCCCAAGAAGTTGTTGCGAGATGACAATTGATCTGAAAGCGTCGCGAGCTGATGCACCTGCATTTCGGATGACGTGGGCCGCACCGAGAGGAATAGCAAAGGCGGCGGCGGGATCGATGCGAGCATCCATGCAGGTCACTGAAGAGCATCTGTCAGCATCCACAAAATACCATACTTGACATACGATTGCTACATACGAACAGCATATTTCTGGCTAGGCGGTAACGCTAGATGACCCTGGGTGAAGGATGCAGCATAATGCTGGTTGCCTTCCTCGAGGTTTTGTTCGCCGTTGCCTTTGGCCAGCCTTCTCGCAGGTGACCACATGATTTGTCGAACTTATGCGCGAGTACACCGAGGAGACTGAACGTGTTTTAGGTGTCGAAGGGCTTGATGATGGCTACTACGAGAAGGAGCATCAGGTATATAACGATGATGAGGGCATCGCGGGGCTTGATTGCGCAATCCGTCGTGAGAGAGCTCGAGATACTATGCTTGGCTTGTTACCCTATTGAAACACTAACAGGATGCGGAAGCCTTTCACAATGCAATGATTCTGATGCCTGGAACAAAAAGATTGACTGTGAAACTGGGGCTTGTCGAGAAGAAGTCACGTGGGCGCTGCTCCACAGCGCCCGGGCCCGGAACGGGCGCGAACGGGCGCGAGCTGACCTTGAATGGCACCCTCAAGCGCGTGAACAGCGTACCAGACGCAACGCAGACTCTTTTCGATAGACCCTATCTCCGATGGTCAAATTCGTGCGTGCTGGTCGCCTTTCGATGAAGAGGTGGTAGCTTCAGGCCATCGATCGGATTTCGGCCTGACGAGTCACAGATCCAGTTCTTGGCACTTGTCTCAAGGGGCAACTGTGACAAACTTGACCATCATACATATGTAGGCCCAGGCAGCCTTACCGAAGGTCGTCGAGACGTCTAAGAACAGGGTCATGCGGACCGATGATGTGAGAGGTACGCTTCACAGCGGGTGCAAGGACTGCTCTCTCGTCTTTCCTTCCTAGAAGCCAAAGAAGGCATACCTTGGTAATTCTCAACGCATTGCTTTGAGACAGTCAAAGATTGGAAGCAGAGCTTTTGGTGAGTATCAATGCCTGGTTTCAGCGTGTTTGAGCGGGTGCTAAGGATGCGTATTGTGTAAGTCCATGATTTTATTCGTGTATATCTACAATATTGGCTGAAATAGTGGGATGTATCTCCACGATCTTCCAGATGAATTCATCAACGACCCCACCTATGCAGGCAAGATAACGTCCCATTCACAAGAACGCAAGAAGTAGAACTCCAGGGCAGCAGCCGCATAGCTCTCAGCGTTCTCGACCGTCGGCGTGGTAGGCTTATACTGGCTGTTGTCACCATTGTAGACATCCCATAGGCGCTTCAGCTCCCTGGCAGCCTGCCATGGCTCCTTGCCATCATAGTGCTTGCGATCATCGTCGCTTCCCTTGATGTATACATCAACAGTACCCGCCGAGTCGTAACCGTCCGGGTCGGGTCTGGCAGTCAATCCAGCCCTCTGCCCAACGTCGTGCAGATGCGTCATCTCGTGAAAGATGGTGAGGCCTGCGACCTCGAAGAAGGGGAAAGATTCGCCTGTCTGGCACCACTGGCCGCGCCGGCTACCAACCTTTTTAGTATCAAGGTCCTGCTTGGTTTGTACGGTGTCCTTATTGAAGAAGCGGTCGCACAGTACCATCTGCTAACATATCAGATCCAGGATGCATAATTTCGTCACTCAACATACCGTGGACTCTCCAGGCTTTGCGCTAGTAGCCGCGAGGACCGAAACACCGCATTCCGGATCTTGGTCTGATCCGCAAGAAATATCGATGTAGTATCCTTGTCCGCCATCATTGTCATCGACGGGAAGGCGGCTGTTGTAAATGATCTGATTCATTTTCTTGACCTGGTCTTTGTCCCCGTCTCCGAAATAGTGAGAGAAGGCAGTGCTCTCGGTAAAGGCGTTACCGTTAGAGTCCTTGCCAGCCTGGGTGAACGATGCCAACTGAGAGGCATCAGTGAAGGCTTTCCTGGCTTTTTCTATGTACGTGATGTCCCTGTTAGGGATCTTGCGGTCGCAACTCGGGCTGTAGCGCGCGCCGCGTGCAGCCAGTCGGTGTAGGGTACTCTTGGAGTCTTCAAGCGGTAGAGCTGCGGCGGCAGTAACACCGACCAGGAGCATTACGGAGCTCTTGGTAAAATACATTGTGATATAGGCTTTACGGTTGCTGACTGGTAAATTCGGTGCGTGGTAATGAAGTGTGAATTGTGAGCTGAATTATGGAGGATAGAGGTGGGATGAGACCTACAGCTTTCAATGATGGGTCTTCTTATACATGTTGACTTTGCTGGATTTACTTGTATTGCCTGAACACGGTACATGGTGAGGCGTTCTCCCACTGCCCAGCTTCGAAGGATTGTGCGGTACACCGCGAGGGTGGATTACATGTCGTAGCTATCGATGTTAGCAGTCACTTTGGGGTCCGAAGATACTATGTACCCACAGAGCTGCCATCTTCGAATGAATCCGGTTCGCAGCTACAAGGTTTGTCGCTGTATAGTGGCTATCAGTCACCTGAGCCCCCAAACACATCTATAATTACACATTGTAATCGTCCGTGCGTGAATAGACATCCTCTAATTACTCGCCCTAATGTTCACCGTGGTTTCAGGGGCGGTTCACCTAGTTTGTTCCTGTACTGCCTCTTCCTACCTGCTGTAAGTGTGGACTAGCATTGCGTTTGGGGGCGCAGTTGTTTTGTGGGGTAAATCAGCCCAACAACCCGAAACATGGGGGCTAAATTAGTCCTGATTATTTCCTTATTGATCGTGGTGTAGGATGCCTGGTGGCGCAGCTGATTGACATGATTGGTCGCCTAACCCTAGCCATAGTTCGTAGCACTCATTACGTCACAGATGATTACACTGCTGACAGTCTTCCTCACATGTCTTCAGTTAGGGCCTCATTCCACGGAACGCCTGAATAGCCTGAACAGTCAATGTCGGCTACCTTGACAGCATAGCCCACACGGAGGGAACGACGATCTCATCACCGACATCTCGTAGTAATAAACTTCATTACTACGCACGTCTCGACACCTTGAATCCTCGAATAAGCAATCCCGAACCATCACAATCCTACAGCCAGGACATACTGAGTTCATTAGTCGCACAACTATCGATCATGGCATCCGACACGCAGTATAATCAGCAAAAAGTCCAAGTCTCCATTCACCTCAGCACCAGCCCTCCGCACACAATCTCTATCAACGATGCGTCCCCGTCCGAGCCTCTCAAGCTCATTGCGACCATCAAACAAACTGCATCGCCATTTCCTGATCGCGCTGTCACCATATTGACCAAGTACTCTTGTCTAGAGGTAGACACGCCTGGGTCGGAGGGAGCATTTTTCATCCGCGCGATGACTTCGCCTCAGATCACCGTTCCAGACGAAACGTGTCCGGCGCCGGAGCTTCCACTACGACCTACCAAACGGGTCACAATAACACGTATATCAGGCGATCCCGACTTACTGAAACGCGGGGAAGAGAATGGATTCAGCTTCGTCACCGTTCCTCCTGTTGGTCAGGGACACGCAGAAGTTGTGTGGGAGTTACCGCCATCGAAACTCCTGTTGCGATTGGGAAACAAAGGCGAACCCATTGAGGAGAAGATGAAGCGCTTCTTACGACCAGGAGATACTTACAAGATCGTGCCCGACAATTTGCGAATTCAATGGTGGACGTTCGGTTCACTTGAGGGCGGAGAAGGCCTTGAGAATAAGAAGATTGCGCGCTGGAGTTTACCTGACAAGTTGTCTTTGGTGCGGAAACCAGGTGAAGATGAGACAGATGAGGTGGCACATGGCTTATTAGACTGGGTGGACTTGCATAATGTGAACAGCTTGAGCTCACGCAGTGCTGTTGAAAATGAACAGATACCTGATATTGCGAAGATGCGTTCTGAAGGTTGGGTTTTTGGAGAGCCCAAGGCTGGCTTGGAGATGACGGTTAAGAATAAAGAGGAAGGGGCTCAATTTACCATTGTGTGAACGGAAGCATGTGCTCGTATTACGATACCGGTGTTGAAGGTTGTTCCTGTTGACATCAATATCCTCGGGGCTAGTGAGTGAATCCCCAACTCTTCAAGAGACCAATATAAATGTCGAGCAATTCATCGAATGCATTGCCTTGATTGGATAGCTCAAAAGTTGCGAAATTGTTGTATTGTCGTAAGCAGTTTTAGTGAGGCGGGGCAACGCACGACGTGCTGCTGATATGCAGTTCGGCGAAATATGTGCAAAGGTGAGAATCGATCGAACGGCAGTAGAGGGAATATCAGACAAGTAGATGAGGTTTGTGAATTAAAGTGTGATATTGTAAGGAAGCTACATGTCCCTACTTGAGCATGTCGTCGACAGACATAGCCGGCAATAGTGACTTCCCCATGGGAAAGAATCGTTACAAGTCATGACTCGTCGAAAAATGAGTGATCGATCAACTCAGCGCCACCATTGTAAGGTAACGGCCAAGTTGGGACCATGTCATTCTTTAGTCTGAATCAAGCGTCAGCATGTTGTTTGTGCCCTTTGAGAGATGCTGGTAGCTTACTGTACACAAAGTTGCCGTTGTCGTTGCCAATGCGCTCGCCCAAGTTGATATCGCGGGTCTCGTGGTTGCCCTCAGCGTCAGACAAAGAAGCACGGAGAACAGCGGCTTCGCCATCAGCCTCGAGAGTGAATTGGATTTCTTCCGCAGAGTGGGAGAAGTTCTCCCCGTCCCAGACGAAGTGACCTTGTACTATCAGCACCACACTCGAGCGCTATGTTTGGTAATCCTACCATCGACGTTGCCAATGTGGTTGTTGAGGTCAATCTCGGCATCGTTCCATTCGCCATCGGCGGTCTGGAGGCGGGCCCTTAGAATATGGCCATCGTCGATGCGAATGTCCTCGGCAGAGTGGTGGAAAGTCATGGTGATGTCTTTAAGTGAGTTGTTTGTGGAATGAATGAAATTGCGAATTTTCAAATCGACGATTTATCAAGTCGTGTGAGTGGTTTCAAGAGCACGCGGAGGCCATTGAATTTATGCACATAAGTAAACCCCGAGATCCATATAGAGCACAGACCAGTGGCTAAGTAAGAGAAAGACCGCTAACGTACTTTATAAGCGAGCGGGCCATACAAGCGAGTGGGCCACCTAACCAACTTTGCGCACCTCTACAGGCGTATTTCTCAACAACGCGCTAATATAATATATAGATATTAACAGAGTAGATTAAGCAGTATCTTAAGTATCTTTCTTGCACGTACGAGAGTTATGCCCAGTCTCCCTGCACCTTGTACAGCGCGCCAGGGCCTGGCGGCTAAGGCCTGATTGCCCTCCTCCTTGACGCTCTTTATGAGCAATCTGCTGATCAGCCTCACGTTGAGCAAGTAGATCCTCTCTAGTACCCTTTGTTAATACTCCTTGCTTCTGTATACGCTTCTTTTTACGCTGTCTGCGCTTTGTT